>JAVIAB010000088.1:64553514-64730681 GCA_032433765.1 Megaustenia siamemsis
TCTAGGATTCAAATTATGTTATTATAAAAATCCTAATAAGACAATTATGTGATTATAACAATCCTAATTAGACACTTATGTGACTATAACAATCCTAATAAAACAATTATCTAACGATAACAATGCTAATAAGACAATAATGTGATTATAACTATCCTAATAAGTCAATTATGTGACTATAACAATCCTACTAAGACAATTATGTAACTACAACAATCCTAATAAAACAATTATGTGACTATAACAATCCTAATAAGACAATTATGTGACTATAACAATCCTAATAAGACAATTATGTGACTATAACAATCCTAATAAGGCAATTTCAAGTAAATTATTTGCAACCGAGTGCCCGCAGAGTGTGACAATGTGGATTCTTCATCTTTGAGTGCCGTCTCCGCATCGAAGGTTGGCTACCATGGAGCGCCATTCCACACTGTCTCTTGCTTTGATGGTGCAGTTTGCCATAGGCTGACTTGTCCATCTTTTCGTGTTACTCGTCCTTGTTAGTGTTGGCCTGCCTCTACCTCTTTTACCTTGTATTTTCCCTTCCAATATTACTTTTGTTAGGCAGTTGTTCATTTTAACATGCCCCAAAAATTTCATTTGTCTTGTTCTAATTGTGTTTAGTAGTTCTCTTTTCATTTTTAGTTGTTTTGAAACGTCATCGTTTGTTTTCTTTTCTTTTCTTTCTACCTATTTTCTGTTTCACATTTAAAGCAAAGAATGAGACAAAACGCAGCGACATTGACGTCGATGTAATCCCTTCACTAGACTTGTAAATGCCAACGTTTGTAACGAAAACGTCGAGGGAGACACGAGGGGGGGAGAATATTTATCAGAGTGACAACACGAGACGGGTGGCGAGTGCATCAAACATAAGTTATGCAATCAGGAGATTTCTGGTACACTTCTTGACGACTGCGCTGGGCGTATGGGATCTATTACCACACTCCAGCTGATATAGGAAGTTAACACAAAAGATAACATTATGGTTAATAAAAGGGAAAGCTCTTCAAAAATGTTGTTCATAATTTTTGAGGTTTTAACTTGTCTTTAATTTGATATCAAATTTACGATTTTTCTGTTCTGATTTTTATGTGCTTTACAGCGTCGAGAAAATAATGAGGTGTCCTTGAAAGTGTGCTATACGATATGTTCGTCAAAAACAAAAGTTAATAAAGTTATTGGTGGAATCTTGGTAGTATCAGGCAGAAATACTTGGAGGCATGCTGGCAGAGATACTGGGTGAGATACTATACTAGGAGAGATACTAAGAGAGATACTAGGAGAGATACAGGGTGAGATACTGGTAGAGATATTGGGAGAGATACTAGGAGAAATACTGGGTGAGATACTGGCAGAGATACTAGGAGAGATACTACACTAGGAGAGATACTAGGAGAGATACAGGCAGAGAAACTGGATGAGATACTAGCAGAGATACTGGGTGAGATATTGGCAGAGATACTGGGTGAGATACTAGGAGAGATACTAGGAGAGATACTGGGTGATATACTGGTAGAGATACTGGGAGAGATACTAGGAGAGATACTAGGAGAGATACTAGGAGAGATACTGAGTGAGATACTGGGAGGAATACTGGGAGAGATATTGGGAGATATACTGCGAGAGATATTGGGAGAGATATTGGGAGATATACTGGGAGAAATACTAGGAGATATATTGGAAGATATACTGGGAGAGATATTGGTAGAGATACTGGGAGAGATACTGCGAGAGATATTGGGAGAGATACTAGGAGAGATACTAGGAGAGATACTGGGAGAGATACTGGAAGAGTTATTGGGAGAGATATTGTGAGAGATACTAAGAGAGATACTGGGAGAGGTACTGGGAGAGATATTGGGAGAAATACTGGGAGAGATACTAGGAGAGACACTGGGTGAGATACTGGGAGAGATACTGGGAGAGATATTGGGAGAGATAGTGGGAGAAATACTAGGAGAGATACTGGGTGAGATACTGGGTGAGATACTGGGTGAGATACTAGGAGAGATACTAGGAGAGATACATGAATGGATACTGGGTGAGATACTGGGTGAGATACTGGGTGAGATACTGGGTGAGATACTGGGTGAGATACTAGGAGAGATACTGGGAGGGATACTGGGTGAGATACTGGGTGAGAAACTTGGAGAGATATTGGGTGAGAAACAGGGAGAGATACTGGATGAAATAATGGGAGAGATACTGGGTGAGATACTGGGTGAGATACTGGGAGAGATATTGGTTGAGATACTGGGAGAGATACTGGGTGAGATACTGGGAGAGATACTAGGAGAGATACTGGGTGAGATACTGGGTGAGATACTGGGAGAGATACTGGGAGAGATACTGGGAGAGATACTGGGAAAGATACTGGGTGAGATACTGGGAGAGATACTGGGTGAGATACTGGGAGAGATACTGGGTGAGATACTGGGAGAGATACTGGGTGAGATACTGGGAGAGATACTGGGTGAGATACTAATAGAGATACTGGGTGAGATACTGGATGAGATACTGGGAGAGATACTGGGTGAGATACTGGGTGAGATACTGGGTGAGATACTGGGTGAGATACTGGGAGAGATACTGGGTGAGATACTGGGTGAGATACTTGGAGTGATACTGGGTGAGATTCTGGGTGAGATACTGGGAGAGATACTGTTAGAGATACTGTGTGAGACACTGGGAGAGATACTGTTAGAGATGCTGGGTGAGACACTGGGAGAGATACTGGGTGAGATACTGGGTGAGATACTGGGAGTGATACTGGGTGAGATTCTGGGTGAGATACAGGGAGAGATACTGTTAGAGATACTGGGTGAGACACTGGGAGAGATACTGTTAGAGATACTGTGTGAGATACTGGGAGTGATACTAGGAGAGATACTGTGAGTGATATTGGGAGAGATACTGTGAGAAGTACTGGGAGAGATATTTTGAGTGACACTAAGAGAGATACTGGGAGAGATATTGGGAGAGATACTGGGAGAGATACTTGGAGATATACTGGAACAGATATTGGGAGAGATACTGGGATAGATACTAGGATAGATATTGGAAGAGATATTGGGAGAGATACTGGGAGAGATAATGAGAGAGATACTGGGAGAGATATTGGGAGAGAAACTGGGAGAGATACTGGTGGAGATACTGGGCGAGGTACTAGGATAGATACTGGGAGAGATCGTAGGCGAGATACTGGGAGAGGTATTGGGAGAGATACTGGGAGAGATTTTGGTAGAGATACTGGGAGAGATATTGTGTGAGATATTAGGGAGATACTAGGAGATATATTGGGAGCGATACTCGGAGATATACTGGGAGAGATATTGGGAGAGATACCGGGAGAGATACTTTCAGAGATACTGGGAGAGATACTGGAAGAGTTATTGGGAGAGATCCTAGGATAGATACTGGAAGAGATACTGGGAGGGATACTGTGAGAGATGGAAATACTGGGAGAGGTACTGGTAGATATATTTTGAGAGACACTGGGAGAGGTATTGGGAGAGATACAGTGAGAGATACTGAGAGAGATACTGGGAGAGATACTAGGAGATATATTGGGAGAGATACTTGGTTAGACACTGGCAAAGATACTGGGAGAGATACTAGGAGGATACTAAGAGAGATACTGGGAGAGATACTGGGAGAGATACTGGGAGCGAAACTGACAGAGATACTATGAGAGATACTAGAAGAGATACTGGGAGAGATACTAAGTGAGATACTTGGAGAGATACTACAGAGATACTCGGAGAGATACTTGGAGAGATACTTAGCAAAAAAGATACGAAAGGCCGACGTCTTATCTCTAGATAACACCAAGAGAATCTCTCCCTCTCCAGGACAGTGACAGGATGAGATATAGAGAGAGAAAGATAGAGAGAGAGAGAGAGAGAACGATAGAGAGAGAGAGAGAGAAAGAGAGAGAGGTAGAAATATAGAGAAAGATAGAGAAAGATGAGAGAGAGAATGATAGAGAGAGAGAGAAAGATAGAGAGAGAGAGAGAGAAAAAGAGAGAGAGGTAGAAATATAGAGAAAGATAGAGAAAGATGAGAGAGAGAATGATAGAGAGAGAGAAAGATATATATATATAGAGAGTTACATAGAGAGAGAAAGAGAGAGAAAAATAGATAGTCACAGATAGAGAGAGAGAGAAATATAGAGAAACAAAGATAGAGAGACAAAGATAAAAATGAAGGATCGATAGACCGAAAGATAGAGAGAGAAAGATAGAGATAGAGAAAGATAGAAAGAGAAAGATAGAGAGAGAAAGATAGAAAGTTTAAGATAGAGAGAAACGTAGAGAGAAAGATAGAGAGAGAAAGATAGTGAGAGAAAAATTGAGAGATAAAGATAGAGAGAGAGAGAAAGGAAAGGTAGCGAGGATGAAAGACAACATAGTGAAGTTTCAGAGAGAAAGATAAAGATAGAGAGAGAGAGATTAAGAGAAAGAGAAAGAGGAAGAGAGGTTGTGTTTTGAGAGAGGAGTTTGAGTGAATGTAAGTAGTGAGTGTGATTGTAAAAGTGTGTGTTTTGTAAAGTGATAACCTCTTAAAACACACTCACGAGTGCGGAACCGCACAATCAAGAGCTGGCTGAGAGCAAGTCAGTGATTGACATATGTCTCAATCCCTCTATCTCTCTCTGTCTCTCTCTTTGTCTCTCTCTCGCCAACAGCTGGTCACATTTGGAGATCAGAAGCCCTTGCTAATAACAACAGGACGTCAAACTCCGAACTCATTCGAAATGTGCGAGGCTTGGCCGAGGGCTAGGTCAACTCGCGATGTTGGAGTTTCTGGGAAATGTTCTTAAAGAAAAGATACACGAGGACAGAGCGAGTGTAGATAAGCAGACATCATTTTGAGTGGTGCCAAGGGAGACGATTCTGGTGGCGGTTGTCGGGTTGAAGCAGATGGTGCGTCCTTTCCGAGCATGTCAAAACGTTTTTACAAACTTGCTGTTCACTTAGTCTGTGTGGGTGAGATCGACAGAAGAACTGGAGGAAGGAGTGAGAAATTGGGAGAGAGGTGGGTTGGAGACATTGGCTGTTAGATATAGAGAAATAGACAGAATGTGTAGAGTAACAGGGATAAATAAGGAGTAGGATAGAGAGAGAGAGAGAGAGAGAGAGAGAGAGAGACAGAGAGGGAGCCATGATTGCTCAGTGGTTAGTGAACTGGACTACAAAGGACAAGAGGTAGGGTTCGATCTCAACCGACGGTTTCCAGCTTCACTCAACCTTTAAAGGGTACCGGATTTTTTTCTGGGAAAGTAAAGCGGCACGGGCGTAATACCGACCACATTACCCCAAAAATCATGTGCCGAAGGTCTGTAAAATTTATGGTCACTAGCACCATATTCCCTATACGCCACTTGGTGTGACGGGGCTCTTTACTTTTTTTAATTTATAGAAAGCGAGAGAGATTGGGAGGAGAGAAAAGCTTATGTGTGTGTGGGTGTGTCCGTATGTGTGGGTGTGTGGTGTGTGTGCTACTTTGTTCATATCGTTTGCTGACGTCACTATTATTTTCGTACATTCTGATCGTATATTTTTTTTTAATTCGACCCGTCAAATCGGAATGACTTGGGGAGCCACGCCACGCTTGAGTGAGAAGTGGCACATGACACACACACACATGCAGAGGCACACACAGAGACACACACAAAACACACACAGTACACACACAAATCACACAGAAACAGGGGTTATACTCGATGAAGACACAGTTCACCGTATGAAATGCGATCGCACCTTTTATATCAGAACCTGGACTTGTGTCCCCGCAGTGTACCTGTGTAGTGGAGATATATTTTTTTCTTCATTTTCTCATTGACGTCATATTTCAGATCTCGGTGATTTCAATTTCCTGAATGCAGCGGCGTGGGGAGAATCAAATGTATGTTCTTTACTTAACAACCACCATCATTGTACGTGAGCAAGTTTGGCAACATTCCAGCCTCGTCCCTGAAAAGACAAGAGGATCTCAGCAGGAATCACAAGCTCCGTAACACCCGCGAGGCTCCCAGGAACGATTTCATAATGTTGCTTTATGTTATAGTTTGAATAATGGTAGAATATTGTATACGATATGTCCGCGACACTCAAAGTCGAGTTGGCGAACATATAACATTCTTGCAACAATCAAATTCGAGTTGACGAACATACAACATTCTTGTAACAATCAAATTCGAGTTGGCGAACATATAACATTCTTGCAACAATCAAATTCGAGTTGGCGAACATATAACATTCTTGCAACAATCAAATTCGAGTTGGCGAACATACAACATTCTTGTAACAATCAAATTCGAGTTGGCGAAAATACAAAATTCTTGCAACAATCAAAGTCGATTTGGCGAACATACAACATTCTTGCAACAATCAAAGTCGAGTTGGCGAACATATAACATTCTTGCAATAATAAAAGTCGAGTTGGCGAACATATAACATTCTTGCAACAATCAAAGTTGTGTTGGCGAACATACAACATTCTTGCAACAATCAAAGTTGAGTTGGCGAACATATAACATTCTTGCAACAATCAAATTCGAGTTGGCAAACATACAACATTCTTGCAACAATCAAAGTTGAGTTGGCGAACATATAACATTATTGCAACAATCAAATTCGAGTGGGCGAAAATATAACATTCTTGCAATAATCAAAGTCGAGTTGGCGAACATACAACATTCATGCAACAATCAAAGTCAAGTTGCCGAACACATAACATTCTTGCAACAATCAAAGTTGAGTTGGCGAACATACAACATTCTTGCAACAATCAAAGTTGAGTTGGCGAAGATACAACATTCTTGCAACAATCAAAGTCACGTTGGCGAACATGTAACATTCTTGCAACAATCAAATTGGAGCTGGTGAACATACAACGTGTTATTCTTGATTGCCAACTGCTAATAGTTACAACTTGCTCCTTTGGAGCAAACGAACTACATTTTATCGTCCGCCTCTAATAGGTCTAGGTGTTCAATGAAAATATCTAATCGCTTCATTCGAACTGCATGCGACAAGCAGCCGAACCTCAATGCTACAGAAGCCGAACCTCAACGCTACAGCAGCCGAACCTCAACGCTACAGCAGCCGAACCTCAACGATGCAGAAGCCGAACCTCAACGCTACAGCAGCCGCGACAGGAAAACTTCAAAGAACGAAATGCTTCCACGAACAATATCAGCACAGTGTGATATCTGTTATGTAGTTAACAGTTACATGTGATAACTGACAATTGTAACATTTTACAAGACGTGATAACATCTGTCTTGATACAATATCCCAGAATATCACGTCGCCATTACAGTCAATGTGTCACTTTTTAAATTGTTAACCGAGCCAGTGAGAGAGGGCGAGAGAGCGCGAGAGATAGAGAGATTGGTCTGGCGCGTATTAAAAAAAGGGAAAAAAAACCAGTAACACCCTGAAGTGCACGAGTAATGTGGTATTAGTGTCATTATCGGTATCACGCCAATCCGCCTGTTTACTAATTCAAGAATGGTTGTAAAATATGTCAGGTCTCTTCTTCTACCTTTCAGCTGCCTGTGGAGCATAGGTCTTCAACAAACACTTTCAGCTCCCTGTAGAGCATAGGTCTTCAACAAACACTTTCAGCTCCCTGTAGAGTATAGGTCTTCAACAAACACTTTCAGCTCCCTGTGGAGTATAGGTCTTCAACAAACACTTTCAGCTCCCTGTAGAGTATAGGTCTTCAACAAACACTTTCAGTCCCATGTAGAGCATAGGTCTTCAACAAACACTTTCCAAGTCGTCCTGTTTCTTACCATTCTTTTAAGATCATTCCATGTCTTCCTCATCATCTTCATCTCTGCTTCTATTTATCTTCTCCAAGATTTCTTTGGTCTTCCTCTTTGTCTTTTCCCCTGGGGATTCCAAAAAAAGGGCCTGTTGTGTAATACTCTCAGTTGACTTCCGCAGTGTGTGTCCCATCCAGCGCCTTCGTCTACGCTGTATTTATTTATCCACTGGTATTTGACTGGTAAATTTCCATAATTATATGTTAGTGATATTGTCTTGCATTTCCATCCTTTTATTCTGCGTAAGCATCCATTAATGAAAGTCTGTATCTTCATGATTGTAAATTTAGTTGTTCTCCATGTTTCACGGCCATAAATCTGTCAGGTTCCAGGATAAATTTTGTAATTTTATATAACTCGAAGGCACGTTCTGTGCTTGATGACCGTCCGTCGTTGACTTTTCTGTCGCCATCGTTTGGGTACTTGTTTAAAGGCTTTGATCAAAATGATACTCTCGAGTTCTGACAGTGGCCATGCATTAACCGTGACCTCTACAAAGATACATTGTTGATGACGATGTTTGAGGGGATGTCACTCTTCATTGGTTGAGAGAATACGTGTTGTGATGATGGTTGCTGATTTGTTCTGTGGCGGATATAAGAATGAAACGAGAGTGAGTTCAATTTCGAATTCGGTGTTTGTTGAAGACCTATGCTCCACAGGGAGCTGAAAGTGTTTGCTGAAGACCTATGCTTCACAGGGAGCTGAAAGTGTTTGTTGAAGACATATGATCCACAGGGAGCTGAAAGTGTTTGTTGAAGATCTATGTTCCACAGGAAGCTGAAGGTGTTTGTTGAAGACCTATGCTCCATAGGAAGCTGAAAGTGTTTGTTGAAGACCTATGCTCCATAGGAAGCTGAAAGTGTTTGTTGAAGATCTATGCTCTGACGCCAACGGTAATAGAGGAAGGATAGAAGAGGAGAAGAAGAGGAAGAAGAAGAAGAAGAAGAAGAAGAAGATCTACATATTGTAAGCACTAATGTTGATGATATCTGCTATATCAGTGGTCCACTGCACCGTTCTTGATCTGTATACGGAATTTGCACCGTGTTTTGTTCGTCTTAGGCTGCTTTTACTAGAGCAATCAGAAATCGAAAGGGAGCGAAATTGTGTGTACGACTTTTTTGTGTGCTACGTCATCATAATGGTTCATCGTATATCCCTAGACTCTAGGCCGGCCGTACGCTAATCTTACAGTCGGTTGTTTGATGTGCGACGGGGATAATCTGACGACTAACTGTGTGTCTATATGTTCGGAATTGGAGTCAACAACGACGGCCAACATCATCAAGCGCTCTACATTTTTTTAAAAATATGACGATCATCTTTTCAAGAGGACGTGAACTCCCGGTATATGGTGGATAGGCGGCGGGAACAATTGAAGGCTATGCATGAAAAGTGTTCCTTGTTGCAGTTTCCTCATATTCCAAGTCCGGCTTGTTGCAGGAGCTACTGAGTTAAGTGCTCTGTGCACACCGTGAGCTGTGTGTCTCATAAATTTTGATCATGTTTCGATATTCCAATTCCTTTCGATGAATGATAATATCGTATGACAGAGAACAGTTGGCTGTGTTGACTTTCTGCGCGGTTTCGCCTTATGTCTTTTGGCGTGTGCTGAGACTGCTATGATGGGGACTACAGTTACCTTTCTTTGTTTGGGAGATGAGATTCGGATGATTACGCTGGCACGGAAGGGTGAGCAATTATGGATTTTAATTCGTTTGTAGTGAATCCGGGGCCTTCCATAACCAAATAACCAAATAACCGTTCTTTATCTTTCAGCTTTTTTTTCATATCAAATTTTAACGTCTTTTCATTAAAACTGTCACGTGTTCTCATGAAAATTTTCATGAGTTCTGATTAAAACTTTAAAAGTTCCATCCGGTGTTTTCTTTAAAAGTTTCAGGTGTTTTTATCGGAAATTTTCATGTAAAATGCTCACGTGTTTTTATCTAAAACGTTCAGGTGTTTAAGTCTCCAAGTTGCTTACAATCACGTCAATGTGGCGTCGTTTTTTATGAAAACGTCCAGACTCTACTCCACTTTAGCCTGGCGTGGAGGGAGCCAAGTTACAGTTAGATGGACTGGCGTGGAGGGAACCAATTTACAGTTGGATGGATTGGCGTGGAGGGAACCAAGTTACAGGTGGATGGATTGGCGTGGAGGGAACCAAGTTACAGTTGGATCGACTGTCGTGGAAGGAACCAAGTTACAGTTGGATGGACTGGCGTGTAGAGAAACAAGTTACAATTGAATGTACTGGCGTGGAGGGAACCAAGTTACATTAGGATGGATTGGCGTGGAGGGAACTAAGTTACAGTTGGATGGATTGGCGTGGAGGGAACCAAGTTACAGTTGAATGGACTGGCGTGGAGGGAACCAATTTACAGTTGGATGGACTGGCGTGGAGGGAACCAAGTTACAGTTGGATGGACTGGCGTGGAGGGAACCAAGTTACAGCGATTGTTTAATCGTGCCCTGTGGAAAAGAAATATAATTCAACGAGAGAAAGAGTATTCATCGTGAGAAATTTGTTTCAACTGGAGACATGATAAATAAGAGAAATGAAAAGGCACTGTCGATGAGTGAAGATAAATGGGTTGAAAAAAAAAAGAGAAGAAAACAAAATTTAAAACGGAGAATAGTTGAAACAAAGAGAAAGCAATATACAATTACGAACAAAAAAAAGGGGTGAAAAATGAAATAGATGATAAAGATAAGATAAGATAAGCTTTAAACGTGGGTCATGCTGATGGTACAGTTTATATTATAAGCAAGATGGACACTGAAGTTGATAAACATAATATGATAAATATGAGATAATGATAATTATTGCCGAGATAAAATATCTGTACATGTATGGTGATATTTGTACTTTAACCCGCGTTAAAAGATAAGAAAGCCGATAAGATTAAAGGAAGCGTTAATGGCGAGGGGAGTCAAGGAGCGATAATATCCAGAAGGGAGTGAATCGTCTGTACGGGGTGATGAAGTGGGACGGGAGTGGATTGGAAGGGAGACAACCGTGAAATAAACATGTTTTATGAACTTCCGGTAGAATTAGCTAGCCCTCGCCTCCGCCTCGAGAAATCAAGTTCCTTCCACAAAATACAGAGCTTTCAAGATGGGTTCCTTGTCTCAGATGTTATCTCACACGTCATGGAGGGTGTATGTGAGTGTGTAAGTGTGTGTCGGAGAGAGAGAGAGAGAGAGAGAGAGAGAGAGAAAGAGAGAGATAACGTGCATACAGTGCATGCGTTCCTACTTTTGTTTAGACAACGGACGTGACGGATGGCGTCTGAAGACGACGCGACATCTACTGTTCTGTAGAGGTGAATGAATGAATGAATGAATGAATGAGTAATTTAATAAATGAATGAATAAATGTACTAATTAATAAATAAATGAATTAATAAATGGATGAATGATTAAACGAAAGAATGAATGAATGAATAGATGAACAAATTAATGAATAAACAAATGAATGAATGAATGAATGAGTGATTGAATAAATGAATGAATAAATGTACTAATTAATAAATAAATGAATTAATAAATGGATGAATGATTAAACGAAAGAATGAATGAATGAATAGATGAACAAATTAATGAATAAACAAATGAACGAATGAATGAGTGAATAAATTAATGAATGAACGAACGAACAAACGAATGAATGGCCAAATTAATGAATGAATAAATTATCGAGTGAATTAATGAATAAATGAACGAATGAATGAATAAATGAACGAATGAATGAATAGATGAACGAATGAATGAATAATGAATGAATAAATGAACGAATGAATGAATAATGAATGAATAATGAATGAATAATGAACGAATGAATGAATAATGAATGAATAAATGAACGAATGAATGAATAAACGAATGAATGAATAGATGAACGAATGAATGAATAATTAATGAATAAATGAACGAATGAATGAATAATGAATGAATAATGAATGAATAAATGAACGAATTAATGAATAATGAATGAATAAACGAACGAATGAATAATGAATGAAAAGGAAAAAAAGAAAAAAAAGGAAAAAAAGTGATACGTAGATGAGGGACAACAACATAAAAACAACGTTGCGGCCCAGTAGGCCTTCAGCAGGGACACTGGTCACCACATAAATGTGTATATATAAACAAGCAAAGAGAACCGCTATCTGAAAGGTAAACAGAATCAATTTCAGTGACTTCTGATCGTGGTCAGCCACTTTTATTAACTTGTTTGTTAACTTGTTTATTAATTTGTATTTAGTTTGTGTTCATTAAAGGTCAAGGTCAAATACGAGACTTGAATCGGCGTCTTAGCGCGCGAGTTTTCACCCACATGTGCTCGGCCACCTTTTTAGAAGCGTTCGTAGACTTCTGGATAGTGTCGCTTCAAGCATCGAAACTCACGATGCGAGGCGGAATTCCTCACCTTCCCAGTGTAATACCCTGGTACCCATTTCTGCCAGCGGCTGGGTCGGCTACGGGTTTTTTTCCCCCAACCACGAATATAATTCACACTGCGGGAATCGAACAGGGGTATTCCGAGCGTCGGTACAAACCACGTGACACTAGCGGAAGTTTCAATCACCGAACTCTTGACAAGGGAAGCAATTATCCAATATCCAGTCTGAACATGTCCGGATAACTTCACCATCATGACCAACCCGTAAATAGGTTTTCCCAACAAAGCAACCGAGGCACTAGGAGTATAGGGAATATGTTGTTAGTGACCATGATTTTTATAAACCTTCGGCACATGATTTTTATAAACCGTCGGTACATGATTTTTATAAACCTTCGGCACATGATTTTTATAAACCTTCGGCACATGATTTTTATAAACCTACGGCACATGGTTTTTTTATAAACCTTCGGCACATGGTTTTTTTATAAACCTTCGGCACATGATTTTTATAAACCTTCGGCACATGATTTTTATAAACCTTCGGCACATGATTTTTGGGGGAAATGTAGTCGGCATTACAATCGACGACACTCCCCCCCCCCCACCTCCCACCCCATTTTTGTGTCAATTGTCCCAGCTGAAGACAACCTGGGCTGTAACCTCGTTTTATATTTGCGTTGACCTATTCCTGCGTAAAACTGTCACAACACTATTTTTATTGTCTTTTTTTCGTTATTATGATTGGCTTTACGGAAGATTCCCATATTTTTGTTTTGACCTTTCCCCCTCCTTTACTCGTGTCCTGTGGGAGTGCAGTTTCATGCCTAAGATTTGTTCAATACATGCTCATCTCTGAGTACCGCAGCTCTGACCCACACTGTATCGCCCCCGTTATTGCTCCTGCCAGGTCGCCTTTTATCTTCCTTCACTCCAACATAGGCATCACCATCTCCATCAATAGAAGTAAGCCTGAGAACTGGACTACAAAGGACAAGAGGTTGGGTTCGATCTCAACCGACGGCTTCCTGGTTCACCCTTCCCTTAATGGGTACCGGATTTTTTCTGGGAAAGTAAAGCGGCACGGGCGCAATACCGACAACATTACCCAAAAAATCATGTGCTGAAGGTTTGTAAAATTTATGGTCACTAACACCATATTCCCTATACGCCACTTGGCGTGACGGAGAACTTTACTACTACTACTTTTTTACTGAGAGCTGTACTGGAAACCCCGGGAACCCACAAACTACCCTACATTTTTCAGCTTTTTGAATAAATACGATACTGGTAACACAACACTACAACAATTATTTAATCTCTCTGCGATCAGAATTACTTAATGAAATAAACATGACAAGCAAAATATATGAACTAGATATGAATATCAAAAAGACTAAAACTATGATCATAAACAAAGAAAATACACAAAACTCACTAGTGGATATGGGAGCCACGACAGCTCAGAGATTATTGAACTGGACTACAAAGGACAAGAGGTAGGGTTCGATCCCAACCGGCGGGTTCCGGTTCACCCAGCCTTTAATGGGTACCTGATTTTTTTTCTTGGAAAGTAAGGCGGCACGGGCGTAATACCGACCACATTACCCCAAAAATCATGTGCTGAAGGTCTGGAAAATGTATGGTCACTAACACCATATTCCCTATACGCCACTTGGCTTGACGGGGGTACTTTACTTTTTTTTTTTACAAATGAATATCAAAATTGAAGAAATAGACCTGGAGACAGTTCAGAACTACAACTACCTTGGACATACTATAACCAGTGATGGAAAATGTACAACCGAAATAAACAAAAGAATAGGAATGGCAAAAAGTTATTTTTATGCCATGAAGAACATACTAACATCAAAACAAATAACACCAGGGCTAAAACTAAGAATAGCAAAATGTTATGTCTTCTCAACATTCCTATATGGTGCAGAAACATGGACATTAGACAAGATATCAGAACAGAGAATTAAAGCCGTTGAAATGTGGCTATATAGAATAATAGGTAGGATTGGATGGAAGGAAGGAAAAGAAAACAAACGATGAAGTCTTAAAACAACTAAAAATGAAAAGAGAACTACTAGGCACAATTCAAACAAGACAAATGCGATTTTTAGGCCATGTTAAAAGACACAACAGCCTACTAAAAGTAATCCCAGAAGGGAAAATACAAGGTAAAAAAAGGCAGAGGCAGACCAAGACTAACATGGACGTTTAACATCAAAAGATGGACAAACCAGCCTATGACAACCTGCACACCAAAGCAAGAGACAGAGCAGAATGGCGCTCCATGATAGCCAACCTTCGATTGCGGAGACGGCACTCGATGATGATGATGATGAGAGTAACACCAGCTATCTGTAGCTAAAAGCGTCACTTTAGTAGGGTGTTTTGGGCCTTCCCTGTCAGCCCTCAGGCTTACTTCTATAGACGGCGATGGTCGAGAACAAGACAGGTCGCTTCAGACACTCATCATCATCATCGTGTGCCTTCTCCGCAACGAAGGTTGGCTACCTTGGATCGCCATTCTACTCTGTTTCTTGCTTTGATGGTGCAGGCTGTCATAGATTGACTTGACCATCTTTTGATGTTACTCGTCCATGTCAGTCTTGGTCTGCCTCTGCCTCTTTTACCTTGTATTTTTCCTTCCAATATTACTTTTAGTAGGCTGTTGTGTCTTTTAACATGCCCCAACAATTTCATTTGTCTTGTCTTAATTGTATTTAGTAGTTCTCTTTTTATTTTCAGTTGTTTTAAAACTTTATCGTTTGTTATGTCAGACGCTGACTTGTTTATTTTCTGCACAGCTGTTATGATGACAATATTTTAGTTGTGGTGTTCCCTGTTTTAGTGTTGCAGTTTCCTTGAACCATCAATATCAGTAGTAGTGCATCTTCACTTTCGTTGCCATGTGCCAGGTAGCTGGACGAGTGGGCTTTCATCTTAGCTCGTTGGCTGTCTCTAGAGGGCTTACAAAGGAAAGGTAGGGCACCATTGGTGGAGAAATCTTGCAGGTGTTGTCGTTTTCTAAACTGTTGATGTTACAATAATTCCTGGCACTTAGTTTTATGCAACGATTTTCCATGGTACTTTTGTTATTGTGACGATTTTTCATGTCACCTACGCTAATGTGACGATATTTCATGTCACATACGCTAATGTGACGATATTTCATGTCACCTACGCTAATGTGACGATATTTCATGTCACCTACGCTAATGTGACGATATTTCATGTCACCTACGCTAATGTGACGATATTTCATGTCACCTACACTAATGTGACGATATTTCATGATATCTAAACTAATGTTTCAACAAATAAAACAGGGTGTTAGGCAAGGTTGTGTGCTGTCACCAAATTTATTTAATATGTATAGAGAGATTATTTTAAGATCTATAAGGGACATGCCTGGAATAACAATTGGAGGTAATAATATAAATAATCTAAGGTATGCTGATTATATAGTCTTAATCGCTAAGAGTGAAAATGAGTCACAAAAAGTGTCAGACATTATAGTGAAAGAAAGCAAAAATAAAGGACTCAACCTCAATAGCAAAAAGACAGGAGTATGATAGCAGCAAAGAAAAAGACATCACCGTAGTGCACATTAAAGACAAGTGGAACAATATTAAAACAGGTAAATGAATTTTAAAATCAGGGAACAATGTTAACCTCAGATGGAAGATGTACAAAAGAGGTGAGATGCAGAATGGCTCAGGCAAAAGAAGCTTTCCAAAAAAATGAGGAAGATACTATGCAATCCATTTTTGACAATAGAAACAAGAAAAAGAGTTATTAAATGTTATGTAGAATCAGTCTTAACATATGGATGCGAATCATGGACAATAGGACAAGAGACAAGAAAATCTTTAGAGATTGTAGAGATTTGGTTTTACAGAAGAATGTTGAGAATACCATGGGCAGCTAAGAAGAGTAATGACAGAATTATGAAAGAGGCCAAAACAAAAATAGAGCTAATTTCCAATATTACGAAAGAAACAATCATCATTTTTTGGCCATGTATTGAGAAGAGAACAACTGAAATATATTGTAACAACTGGGAAAATTGAGGGACGAAGAGATAGGGGGAAGCAAAGAGAAAAGATACCAGACAGTTTAAGAGACTGTCTTGTCAAAAAAATCAACAACAGAAATGATAAATAATTGTCGCGATCAAAAGTTGTGGAGGGACATAATCAACTACACCAGCAGACATTGTACATGGTGACGATAACACTAATGTGACGCTATTTCATAACGAGAGGGACGGATACCACCAACTATCAAGGAGGGATCAAGTCATCTTACTTCGCCTATTCACTGGCCACAATAGAATGAGGAATCACATGTTCACCAAATTCAAAATAGGTACAACCAGCCTATGCCACTATACACTGGACAATATGACAACAAAACATGTTCTACAGGATTGCCCCCAGTACACAGACCTGAGAAGAGCAATGTGGTCCACGCCCACCTCCCTGGAAGAGAAACTATATGGGGCAATCGATTCGCTCAAACAGACAGCTGACTTCATGAGAGAGTCTGGAATCCTACTCTGATTGAGTCTTGATCGCAGAGAGAAGAGAGAGAGAGAGAGAGAGAGAGAGAGAGAGAGAGAGAGAGAGATGTACACTAATGTGATGATATTTCATGTCACCTACGCTAATGTGACAATAGTTCCTTTCATGATAATTAGCCGTACACTACAGAAATTAGATAAAACAAAAACTTGCAAATGTTAAACTGTAATTGTAGTTGACTACGGAAGATATTATTACATACTGGGATCTTTAACTAGAAATATATTAAACTACAGAAGATAATCTTACATCCTGTGATCTTTAACTAGAAATATATTAAACTACAGAAGATATTCTTACATACTGGGATCTTTAACTAGAAATATATTAAACTACAGAAAGGTAATAACAAAACACAACCAAACTTGGTAGTAAACTATAACTGGCAGAGACCTGCTACAGAAATAAGCGTAACAATGAATTTAGTGGTGTTTAGGTCACTTGGCTTCTTGACTGGTCAGTTCTCTTGGTTGGTTGTTTTGGCTTTTTTGATTGGTTGATTGATTTTGTTGACTTTCTAATTGTTTGATTGGTTCTGTTGACTTTCTAATTGTTTGATTGGTTCTGTTGACTTTCTAATTGTTTGATTGGTTCTGTTGACTTTTTAATTGTTTGATTGGTTCTGTTGACTTTCTAGTTGTTTGACTGTTCTGTTGACTTTCTAATTGTTTGATTGGTTCTGTTGACTTTCTAATTGTTTGATTGGTTCTGTTGACTTTCTAATTATTTGATTGGTTCTGTTGACTTTCTGATTGTTTGATTGTTTCTGTTGACTTTCTAATTGTTTGTTTGGTTCTGTTGACTTTCTAATTGTTTGATTGGTTATGTTGACTTTCTAATTATTTGATTGGTTCTGTTGACTTTCTGATTATTTGATTGGTTCTGTTGACTTTCTAATTGTTTGATTGGTTCTGTTGACTTTCTAATTGTTTGATTGGTTCTGTTGACTTTCTAATTGTTTGATTGGTTCTGTTGGCTTTACTTTATTGATTGATTTGTTGTGTGAACTATCTTATTTGCTGATTTGTTCTTTAGACTTTCTGATTTCTTCATTGGTTTTATTGACTTTCTGATTCGTTTATTGACTTTGTTGACTTTCTGATTTGTTCATTAGTTGTGTGAACTTTCCTGATTTGTTGTGTGGATTTTCTGATTGGTTGTGTGGATTTTCTGATTTGTTGTGTGGGCTTTCTGATTGACTGACTGGTTGTGTGGACATTCTGATTGGCTGATTGGTTGTGTGGACATTCTGATTAATTGTGTGGACTTTCTGACTTGTTGTGTAGACATTCTGATTTGTTGTGTAAATTTTCTGATTGGTTGTGTGGACATTCTGATTAATTGTGTGGATTTTCTGATTGGCTGTGTAGACATTCTGATTTGTTGTGTAAATTTTCTGATTGGTTGTGTGGACATTCTGATTAAATGTGTGGATTTTCTGATTGGCTGTTTGGTCATTCTGATTTGTTGTGTGGACTTTCTGATTTGTTGTGTGGACATTCTGATTGGCTGATTTGTTGTGTGGACATTCTGATTGACTGATTTGTTGTGTGGACATTCTGATTGGTTGTGTGGACATTCTGATTGGCTGATTATTCTGTTGACTTTCTGATTGGCTGATTATTCTGTTGACCTTCTGATTGGCTGATTATTCTGTTGATTTTCTGATTGGCTGATTATTCTGTTGACTTTCTGATTGGCTGATTATTCTGTTGACCTTCTGATTGGCTGATTATTCTGTTGACTTTCTGATTGGCTGATTATTCTGTTGACCTTCTGATTGGCTGATTGTTCCGTTGACTTTCTGATTGGCTGATTATTCTGTTGACCTTCTGATTGGCTGATTATTCTGTTGACCTTCTGATTGGCTGATTATTCTGTTGACCTTCTGACTGTTCCGCTGACTTTCTGATTAGCTGATTGGTTGTGTTGACTTTCTGATTGGCTGATCATTCTGTTGACTTTCTGATTGGCTGATTGGTTGTGTGCATTTTCTGATTCGCTGATTGATTGTGTGGATTTTCTGATTGGCTGATTGGTTGTGTGGATTTTCTGATTGGCTGATAGTTCTGTTGAATTTCTGGATGTTTGTATGGACTTTCTGATTAGCTGATTGGTTGTGTGGATTTTCTGATTCGCTGATTGATTGTGTGGATTTTCTGATTAGCTGATTGGTTGTGTGGACTTTCCGATCGGTTTTGCTGACTTCCTGGTTGGTTGACTAATTCTTTTGACTTTTTGGTTACTTGATTTGTTCATTTGACTTTTTGATTAGTTGGATCTCTTGCCTGTAAGACTGGTTGTTTCACTACTACTTCTAATTGACTGAATCTGTTAAATGTTTTGTTTGATATATGTATTGGTTCTGTTGGCTTTCTGTTAGGATCTATTGACTGCTTCTGTTGGCTTTCTGTTAGGATCTATTGACTGCTTCTGTTGGCTTTCTGGTTGTATCTGTTCTCTGTATGAAATAGTTGCTACACTGCTACCGTTGAATGACTTTTTAAATGACTCTTTTGACAGATATGATTGATTATTGACCCCTAACCTTAACCATCGGCTCAAACACTAATGTAACTACAAAATAAGAATGAAAAATACGCCCCCGGATGGGACATATCTGCCTATGGGTTCTTGCCTTTCGGTCCAGCGCCATGTACCTGTCCATGCATCTTTTAACGTTTTTTTTTCTTAATTTATTTCATTAATTTACTTGAATGGTTTTCGCTTTAACTACCCTGAGGAAGATATTATTGTAGAAACGTTGGTTGTTGAGCAATTAACGACCTCATGGAGCCGAGATTTAAAAGTGTCCTCGCCATCACTTAAGGACAAACCACGTGACACTTGCGGAAGTTTCAATCACCGAACCCTTGACAAGGGAAGCAACTATCCAATTTCCGGTCTGAACATGTCCGGATGACGTCACCATCATGACCATCCCGTACATAGACGTGGCAAGTTTCATGCGCTTGTTGGTGTCAAAGATCGTGGACAAGATGCGCATGCTCTGAGCCGACACTTCCGGGTTCTGTAGAAACTCCACATGCTCTACAGCCAAGTAGCGCTCAAGGCCAGATTCTCCAGGAAGAACGACCTGTTCAGGGTAGATAAATATCAGCTATTTGATAAGGATGATTTCTCAGAGTTACATTATTAACATCTTACATCTTCTCAATATTCCTGTATGGTGCAGAAACATGGACATTAGACAAGAAAACAGAACAGAAAATTGAAGCCTTTCAAATGTGGATTTATAGAAGAATAAGTAGACTTGGGGAATTCCGTTGTAAAGATGGTGGATCTAGATCGCGTTTTCTTGATCGCTGCAGAAAGTGCATTCGGGATCTGATTAATTTCAGTTCTCCGTTGCACTTTTCTGCATTAAAATAAAAATGATGATCTACTTATTACATGTGCGCCGCTAAAGCGAAGTCGTGCGCCGGCAACAGTCCCTTTTTGACAAATCAAGTGTTGTGAATGAGACCGTCCAACGTCTAGACTTGATCTGCGCTTTACGTCACATTGGTGCTGTTCATGACCGTTGTTGGTATTCCTTGGCGCAAGTTATTTCCATGTTACGTATAAATGTAAAGTACTTCGTCGGCCGCAGTTTTATCTCTTTAGGGAATTTGCACCGTGTTTTGTTCGTCGTAGGCTGCTTTCACTAGAGTAATCAGAAATCTAAAGGGAGCGAAATATGTGTGTACGACATTGGTGTGTGCTACGTCATCATAATGGCTCATCGTACATCCCTAGACCGGCTGTACGCTAGTCTTACTGTATGTTGTTTGATGTGCGACGGGGATAATCTGACGACTTACGGTGTGTCTATATGTTCGGAATTGGAGTCAACAACAATGACCTAACATCATCAAGCGCCTTACATTTGTAAAAAATACGACGATCATCATTTTCAAGAGGACGTGAACTCCCGGTAAATGGTGGATAGGCGGCGGGAACAATTGAAGGCTATGCATGAAAAGTGTTCCTTGTTGCAGTTTCCTCATATTCCAAGTCCGGCTTGTTGCAGGAGCTACTGAGTTAAGTGCTCTGTGCACACCGTGAGCTGTGTGTCTCATCAGTTTTTATCATGTTTCGATATTCCAATTGTTTACGATGAATGATGATATCGTATGACAGGGAACAGTTGGCTGTGTTCACTTTCTGGGCGGTTTCGCCTTATGTCTTTTGGCGTGTGCTGAGACTGCTATGATGGGGATTACAGTTACCTTTCTTTGTTTGGGAGATGAGATTCGGATGATTACGCTGGCACGGGCGGTTGAGCAATTATGGATTTTAATTCGTTTGCAGTGATACCGGGGCCTTCCATAAACAAATAACCAAGAAGAATTGGATGGAAAGAAAAGAAAACAAACAATGAAGTTTTAAAACAACTACAAATGAAAAGAGAACTACTAAACACAATTCAAACAAGACAAATGAAATTTTTGGGTCATGTTAAAAGACACAACAGCCTAATTATTGCAATATTGGAAGGGAAAATACAAGGTAAAAGAGGCAGAGGCAGACCAAGACTAACATGGACGAGTAACGTTAAAAGATGAACAAGTCAACCTATGACAATCTGCACCATCAAAGCAAGAGACAGAGAGGAATGGCGCTCCATGGCAGCCAACCTTCAATGCGTAGACGGCACTCAATGATGATGATGATGGCATTATTAAAAACAGAGAGATGTGAGGAGTTAAGTATAATTTGATAATGAATTATAGATGTAATGAGTTAGGTAATGTTTTGAAGCGTGTTGTAGTTGTAATGAGTTTGATAAGATTAGGAGTGAGTTGTAGATGTAATGAGATACCATCATATCAACAGTAGAAGGTTGATCGAGTTGATATATATATATATATATATATATATATATATATATATATATATATATATATATATATATATATATATATATATATATATAGTCGTGCTAGGAATGCGTCCATTTGTACTCGCTCATATTTTGTTTTATCAAACATGAAATGTACGCACAGAGCCCAAGCGTTGTAGCGCCTGCGAGGTTAAGTGATGTTATTTTACCATCACTGTACTCCAGACACACCCATTGGTGCTCCGGTCTTCTCCTTAAAATGCAGAGAACGTTCCAGAATAATCTTGAACCCACGAGCACTAACACCCTTCCACGACCTTTTTTCTTCTACCTTTCAGCCCCCTGCAGAGCATATGTCTTCAACAAACACTTTCAGTTCAGTGTGGAGCATAGGTCTTCAACAAACACTTTCAGCTCCCTGTGGAGCATAGGTCTTCAACAAACACTTTCAGCTTCATGTGGAGGATATGTCTTCAGCAAAAACTTTCAGCTCCCTGTGGAGCATAGGTCTTCAACAAACATTTTCAGCTGCCTGTGGAGCATACGTCTTCAACAAACACTTTCAGCTTCCTGTGGAGCATAGGTCTTCAACAAACACTTTCAGCTTCATGTGGAGGATATGTCTTCAGCAAAAACTTTCAGCTTCCTGTGGAGCATAGGTCTTCAACAAACATTTTCAGCTGCCTGTGGAGCATACGTCTTCAACAAACACTTTCAGCTCCCTGGGCAGCATAGATCTTCAACAAACACTTTCAGCTGCCTGTGGAGCATAGGTCTTTAACAAACACTTTCAGCTCCCTGTGTAGCATATGTCTTCAACAAACACTTTCAGCTCCCTGTGGAGCATAGGTCTTCAACAAACACTTTCCGATCCGTTCTGTTTTACACCATATTCCCATTACGCCAGTTGGCGTGACGGGTGTACTTTACTCTTCACTAACACCATATTCCCTATAAAGCACTTGACGTGACGGGTGTACTTTACTCTTCACTAACACCATATTCCCTATAAAGCACTTGACGTGACGGGTGTACTTTACTCTTCACTAACACCATATTCCCTATAAAGCACTTGACGTCACGGGTGTACTTTACTCTTCACTAACACCATATTCCCATTACGACACTTGACGTGACGGGTGTACTTTACTCTTCACTAACACCATATTCTCTATAAGGCACTTGACGTGACGGGTGTACTTTACTCTTCACTAACACCATATTCTCTATAAGACACTTGACGTGAAGAGTGTACTTTACTCTTCACTAACACCATATTCCCTATAAAGCACTTGGCGTGACGGGTGTACTTTACTCTTTACTAACACCATATTCCTATTACGACTCTTGGCGTGACGGGTGTACTTTACTCTTCACTAACACCATATTCCCATTACGACTCTTGACGTGACGGGTGTACTTTACTCTTCACTAACACCATATTCTCTATAAAGCACTTGGCGTGACGGGTGTACTTTACTCTTCACTAACACCATATTCTCTATAAGGCACTTGACGTGACGGGTGTACTTTACTCTTCACTAACACCATATTCTCTATAAAGCACTTGACGTGACGGGTGTACTTTACTCTTCACTAACACCATATTCTCTATAAAGCACTTGGCGTGACGGGTGTACTTTACTCTTCACTAACACCATATTCTCTATAAGGCACTTGACGTGACGGGTGTACTTTACTCTTCACTAACACCATATTCTCTATAAGGCACTTGACGTGACGGGTGTACTTTACTCTTCACTAACACCATATTCCCTATAAAGCACTTGACGTGACGGGTGTACTTTACTCTTTACTAACACCATATTCCTATTACGACTCTTGGCGTGACGGGTGTACTTTACTCTTTACTAACACCATATTCCCATTACGACTCTTGGCGTGACGGGTGTACTTTACTCTTTACTAACACCATATTCCCATTACGACTCTTGGCGTGACGGGTGTACTTTACTCTTCACTAACACCATATTCCCTATAAAGCACTTGACGTGACGGGTGTACTTTACTCTTCACTAACACCATATTCTCTATAAAGCACTTGACGTGACGGGTGTACTTTACTCTTCACTAACACCATATTCTCTATAAAGCACTTGACGTGACGGGTGTACTTTACTTTACTTTTTCTAATTATCTATTGAGTTGTCCTGTTTCTTAGTGTCAGATCTGACATGAAATCTTTGTTTATTTCTTTGCTGACAGGAACAGTAAATCCATAAGCGCTCTGATATCCCTTTAGAGAAAACCCAAGGAGAATCCTGTCCCACGTGCACGAACTCCGTAACCTGGTATGGGATCTACGCTGCGGTTTTCGTTTCGGCCGACAATTTTGCCCGGACAGCGCCCATATTTAAGGCCTACTCTTTTTCGATTTTAAGTGCCAAGTTTTCTTTAACGTGCGCGAGTACACACGGAGCCCCTGTTTATTGCCGCTATCCTAGAGGGCTAGACATCAGTGCAGTAGAGGGTAATGCAATAAGAAGACCACGGATGAATTTTTTTCCTATTTCTAACAATTCACGACCAGAGGCCGAGATCTTAGACCACCCACATCCCACACCAAAGGTGATGAAATGACGTATTTCAAATAACGATTTTTGTTGTTTTTGTTGTCCTTTAATGACTCGACAACAACGATAACAACAACAAATAACGATTTCAAGCTAGATTTCCTTGATGAATGGACCCCCCCCCCCACACCCCCCAAACCCCACCAACACCACACACATACACACACACACCGTATCCAACAACTAACCTTCAATCTGGGCTCGTTCATCTCCTCCAGGGTCTTCCTCAGCTCGGATTTGCTTCCTCTCACAATGTTCCCGCTGACGTCAGTCTCCAATACGACGTCACGTTGACGTGTTTCAGTAAACCAGGTCATGTTCACGGTTCGACATTCAGTCCTAAAATAATATGGGAGACAACCGTATAAATTTAACGGCACATAAATTTATTCATGGTTACTTCCCTTAGACTGAAAAAATAACGCGCTTTTTTCAATATTAACGTGAAGTTTTGTTAACTTTGATCAATTCTTCTTAAAAAAAAAAAAAAGATTATTAAGATCATTATTAAGATCATTATTAAGATCATTAAGATCAAAGATAAAGAAATAAAACAAGTAGAGGAATTCAAGTATTTAGGCACAATGTTCACAGAAGATGGAAAACTAGACAGAGAAATTGGCATGAGAATACAAAAAGCAAATGCTGTCACATACCAGCTTTCACCATTGCTAAGACATCCAAACATTTCTATGCCAGCTAAACAACAAATGATAAATAGCATCTTCATACCAACTTTGTGCTATGAAAGTCAAACATGGACCCTTTCTAAATCACATTTAAGAAAGATCAATACATGATGAGATGAGATGCTTGAGAATAGTAACAAACAACACAAGAAGAGATAGAATACCAAATGAAACCATAAGAAAAATGGTAGGAACTAAACCCTGCCAAGAATATATAGAACAACAACAACTTAAATGGTTTGGCCACCTGGTCAGAATGAACCCTTACCAAACACCATGAAGGGCGTTCTTCTCGAGAATGTATGGGAAAAGACCAAGAGGAAGACCCAGAAGAAGATGGGTAGATGCAGTGACAGAGACATGTAACAACAAAGGAAAATCACTAATTCAGACAGTTCGAGCAGCTCAAGAACGACAAATGATATAAACCACGACACCTTTCAGGTATCAGTGAAAAGAGAAAAGAGGAAGAAGAAGAAGATCAATTCTTCTACGCGACTATGTCTGTAGACAGTTGAGAGAAAATCTGTGTACAGGCAAACCCTTCTTCTTCTTGTTTTTTCCTGTTCATCTTGTGCATCTTTTTTTGCTCACTTTCACATTCTCTTGTGCCCGTTCCGTGTCGAGGGAGAATTTTTGAAAATGCTGGTTGTCTCCCTTCCAGCAGATTCAACAATTCCCAAATGATGTTGTATTGTTTCTTTGATGTTTGCTCTTATTATGTGTCTCCCTCTTGCTCTTCTCCCATTCTTTCTAGGTGGACAAACCAGTTTATTTATTGTTTCTTTGATGTTTGCTCTTATTATGTGTCTCCCTCTTGCTCTTCTCCCATTCTTTCTAGGTGGACAAACCAGTTTATTTATTGTTTCTGTCATGTTTGCCCTTATTATGCGTCTCCCTCTTGCTCTTCTCCCATTCTTTCTAGGTGGACAAACCAGTTTATTTATTGTTTCTGTCATGTTTGCCCTTATTATGTGTCTCCCTCTTGCTCTTCTCCCATTCTTTCTAGGTGGACAAACCAGTTTATTTATTGTTTCTGTCATGTTTGCCCTTATTATGTGTCTCCCTCTTGCTCTTCTCCCATTCTTTCTAGGTGGACAAACCAGTTTATTTATTGTTTCTTTGATGTTTGCCCTTATTATGTGTCTCCCTCTTGCTCTTCTCCCATTCTTTCTAGGTGGACAAACCAGTTTATTTATTGTTTCTGTCATGTTTGCCCTTATTACGTGTCCCCCTCTTGCTCTTCTCCCATTCTTTCTAGGTGGGCAAACCAGTTTATTTTTTTGTTTCTTTGATGTTTGCCCTTATTACGTGTCTCTCTCTTGCTCTTCTCCCATTCTTTCTAGGTGGGCAAACCAGTTTATTATTGTTTCCGTATGTAAATCTTAATCGCTAAGAGGGAAAATGAGTTACAAGAAATGTTGGACATTCTAGTGAAAGAAAGCACAAATAAAGGACTCAGCCTTAATAGCAAATAGACATAAGTAATCGTACCAACAAAGAAAAAGACATCACCTCAGTGCAAAATAAAGACAAGTGGAACAATATTAAAACAGATAAATGAAGTTAAATAATTGGGAACTTTGTTAACTTCAGAAGGAAGATGTACAAAAGAGGTGAGATGCAGAATGGCTCGGGCAAAAGCAGCTTTCCAATAAATGAGGAAGATACCATGCAATCTATTTTTGACAATAAAAACAAGAAAAAGAGTTATTAAATGTTATGTAGAATCAGTCTTAACATATTGATGTGAATCATGGACAATAGGACAACAGACAAGAAAATCTTTGGAGGCTGTAGAGATGTGGTTTTACAGAAGAATGATGAGAAAACCATGGACAGATAAGAAGAGTAATGAAAACGTTCTGAAAGTGGCCAAAGCAAAAGAGAACTAATTTACAATATTAGGAAGAAACAATCATCATTTTTTGGCCATGTAATGAGAAGAGAACAACTGGAATATATTGTAACAACTGGAAAAATTGAGGGACGAAGAGATAGAGGAAAGCAAAAAGAAAAAAATACCAGACAGTTTAAGATAATGGCTTGGCAGAAGGTCAACAACAGAAATGATAAATAATTATCGAGATCTAAAATTGTGGAGTGACATGATCACCCACGCCAGCAGACCCGGTACTTGATGATGATGTATGTAGCACAGCATTGTTCAATGCGTACTCTTTCTCTTATAATATCATTTCCGGCTGTGTTCAGCGTCCATAGCCTGTAACTCATTCTTAGATCTGATCATATAGAATATCTTGTTTGTTGCGAACTAATGAATGATCACACTGATCGCCATATTTGCATCAGCATCATCATCATCTTCAGCAACAGGTTGCATGTCCTTTGCAGATTGATGCGCTCGTCTAAAAGAATCTCTGTCTCTAGCCAGATCTCCCACAGAACATTCTATTCATCACATCCCATCTAAAAGAATCTCTGTCTCTAGCCAGATCTCCCACAGAACGTTACATTCACCACATCCCGTTTGAAAGAATCTCTGTCTCTAGCCAGATCTCCCACAGAACGTTACATTCACCACATCCCGTTTGAAAGAATCTCTGTCTCTAGCCAGATCTCCCACAGAACGTTACATTCACCACATCCCGTTTGAAAGAATCTCTGTCTCTAGCCAGATCTCCCACAGAACGTTACATTCACCACATCCCATCTGAAAGAATCTCTGTCTCTAGCCAGATCTCCCACAGAACGTTACATTCACCACATCCCATCTGAAAGAATCTCTGTCTCTAGCCAGATCTCCCACAGAACGGTCCATTCACCACATCCCATCTGAAAGAATCCCTGTCTCTAGCCAGATCAACAGAACGTTCTATTCGCCACAGCCAGTCTGAAAGAATATCTGCCTCTAGCCTGATCTCACACTTTCCAGCCTGTTGTGTCTTTTGACTCGGCCATAGTATTTTAATTTCCTCTTTAGAATGATATTTATAAGCTCTTTTTAATGTTTAAACCTTTTAATATGTCTTCATTGCTCTTTTTCATTATCGAAGGTATGTAAGGATTTTTCTTTAGCATTTTGTTTCGAACGAATCTATTTTTTTCCTTGTTGTTTGCGATATTGTCCATGATTCACAACAGTATGTTGCTATAGGGAAGATACATGCACTCAGTAATATTAATTGTATTGCCTTGCTTGTATTGTGCACTTGTTCATCATGACGTTTAATTTTTGTGTTGCCATTGCTAATCTTGTTTTGATATCCATAAGTCAGTCTCCATTGTTAGTAACTACAGATCCCAGATATTCATAGTTTATTACAATTTCAATATGGACTAGACATAAATATCTAAAAGACTAAAACTATGATCATAAAGAAAGAAAATACTCAAAAACCTACAAGTGGATATCAAAATTGAAGGAATAGACCTGGAGACAGTTTAGAACTACATCTACCTTGGACATACTATAACCAGTGATGGGAAATGTACAACTGAAATAAACAAAAGAATAGGAATGGCAAAAAGTAATTTTAATGTCATGAAAAATATACTAATATCAAAACAAATAACACCAGGGCTAAAATTAAGAATAACAAAATGCTATATCTTCTCAACGTTACTATATGGTGCAGAAACATGGACATTAGACAAAAAAACAGAACAAAGAAATGAAGCCTTTGAAATGTGGATATACAGAAGAATAGGTAGAATTGGATGGAAGAAAAAGAAAACAAACGACGAAGTCTTAAAACAACTAAAAATGAAAAGAGAACTACTAAACACAATTCAAACAAGACAAATTCATGCTGGGTCATGTTAAAAGACACAACAGCCTACTAAAAGTAATTTTGGAGGGGAAAATACAAGGTAAAAGAGACAGAGGCGGACCAAGACTAACATGGACGAGTAACATCGAAAGACGGACAAATCAGCCTATGACAACCTGCACCACCAAAGCAAGAGACAGAGCAGAATGACGCTCCATGGTAGCCAACCTTCGTGGTGGTTTCCTGTTACAATATATTCCAGCTTTTTCCTTCTCATTACATGGACACAAAAAATGATGATTGTATAGTGATACAATAAATGTTTAAATATATTCCAGCTGTTTCCTTCTCATTACATGGACAAAAAAAAAATGATGATTGTATAGTGATACAATAAATATTTAAATATATTCCAGCTGTTTCCTTCTCATTACATGGACAAAAAAAATGATGATTGTATAGTGATACAATAAATATTTAAAAGTTTCGCTATTTTAAGCTCAATATTCTTCTTCTTCTACATTTCAGCTCCCTGTGGAGCATAGGTCTTCAACAAACACTTTCCAAGTCGTTCTGTTTCTTGCCATTCTCTTAAGATCATTCTATATCTTCCCCATCATCTTCATCCCTGCTTCTATCTGTCTTCTCCAAGAATTTCTTGGTCTTCCCCTTTGTTTTTTTCTTTGGGGATTCCAAAAAAGGGCCTGTTATGTAATACTCTCATTTGGCTTCCGCAGTGTGTCCTATCCAGCGCCATCGTCTTCGCTGTATCTCTTTATCCACTGGTATTTGACTGGTACATTTCCATAATTCTATGTTAGTGATTTCGTCCTGCCATTTCCATCCTTTTATTCTGCGTAAGCATCCATTAATGAAAGTCAATATCTTCTTGATTGTCAATTTTGTTGTCCTCCATGTTTCACAGCCATATAATAGGACTGACTTAACATTGGAAAGCTCAATATTACACAAACCGGATAATGTAAAGTTATAATGAAATGTCCTACCTGTAGATGGTAAGGTTGGATATCTGGACCTGGTGCATACACTGGGTACCGTCCGAGTGGATGAAATAATATCCCCACACTCCCACTGTAAGAAACGTCATCTTCTTTGTGGCTATGCTGACCCGTGCCAGAGAGAGAATGAGAAAACGATAGATTTTTTTTTTGGTTATTTAAATGTATGTTCAACATTCCTGTATGGTGCAGAAACATGGATATTAAGAATAAGAAAACAGGGCAGAAAATTAAAGAATTAAAAATATTGTTCTGTAGGAAATTACGAGAATTTGGTGGAAGGACAAGAAGACAAACAAGGACAATCTGAATCAGCTAAAAATGAAAAAAAAAAGAACTACTTAACACAGTTCGAATAAAGATAATTTAAATTGTGTAGACATGTGAAGAAACATAATACAGCTCTAAAAGTCATTTTGAAAGAGAAGGTAGACGAGACAGAGGCAGACCAAGTCTAGAGTGGGCTAATAACTTTTTGGACAGGTGAATCTTTGACAACGTGCACCGTCAAGACAAGAGACAGGGTAAAATGGCGCTCCATAGTAGCCAACCTTCGATGTTGAATCCCAATGAAGGAAGGGCACTTCGTGGTAGCCAACCTTCGATGTGGAGATAGAACCCAATGAATGAAGGGCACTTCATGGTAGCCAATCTTCGATGTGGAGATAGAACCCAATGAATGAAGGGCACTTCGTGGTAGCCAATCTTCGATGTGGAGATAGAGCCCAATGAATGAAGGGCACTTCATGGTAGACTACCTTCGATGTGGAGACGGCATCCAATGAATGAAGGGCACTTCATGGTAGACTACCTTCGATGTGGAGACGGCATCCAATGAATAAATGATACTTCATGGTAGACTACCTTCGATGTGGAGACGGCATCCAATGAATGAAGGGCACTTCATGGTAGACTACCTTCGATGTGGAGACGGCATCCAATGAATAAATGATACTTCATGGTAGACTACCTTCGATGTGGAGACGGCATCCAATGAATGAAGGGCACTTCATGGTAGACTACCTTCGATGTGGAGACGGCATCCAATGAATGAAGGGCACTTCATGGTAGACTACCTTCGATGTGGAGACGACATCCAATGAATAAATGATACTTCATGGTAGACTACCTTCGATGTGAAGACGGCATCCAATGAATAAATGATACTTCATGGTAGACTACCTTCGATGTGGAGACGGCATCCAATGAATAAATGATACTTCATGGTAGACTACCTTCGATGTGGAGACGGCATCCAATGAATAAATGATACTTCATGGTAGACTACCTTCGATGTGGAGACGGCATCCAATGAATGAAGGGCACTTCATGGTAGACTACCTTCGATGTGGAGACGGCATCCAATGAATGAAGGGCACTTCATGGTAGACTACCTTCGATGTGGAGACGACATCCAATGAATAAATGATACTTCATGGTAGACTACCTTCGATGTGGAGACGGCATCCAATGAATAAATGATACTTCATGGTAGACTACCTTCGATGTGGAGACGGCATCCAATGAATAAATGATACTTCATGGTAGACTACCTTCGATGTGGAGACGGCATCCAATGAATAAATGATACTTCATGGTAGACTACCTTCGATGTGCATCGATATTGTAGCACCACTGGCAACCCCATAGACCCAGGAGATGAAGATAAAGTTGAGTGATGTGATTCTTGACATTTGAGAGTGGTAGGCCTTTATGAGAGTAGGCCTTTGTGGGAGTAGGCCTTTGTGAGAGTAGGCCTTTGTGGGAGTAGGCCTTTGTGAGAGTAGGCCTTTGTGGGAGTAGGCCGTTGTGAGAGTAGGCCTTTGTGAGAGTAGGCCTTTGTGAAAGTAGGCCTTTGTGGGAGTAGGCCTTTATGGGAGTAGGCCTTTGTGAGAGTAGGCCTTTGTGAGAGTAGGCCTTTGTGGGAGTAGGCCTTTGTGAGAGGGATAAATCTCAGGAAGAGGGAATAAGAGCTAGAGGGTGAGGGAGTAGGGAGGAAAGAGGGAAAGCAGACACAATATGATAAAGAAGAAGAGGAGTATTACAATAGCATCTAAGGGAAAGAGGGAGCCGCGATAGCTCAGTGAACTGGACTACAAAGGACACGGGGTAGGCTTCGATCCCAACCGACGGCTTCTGGGTTCACCCAGCCTTAAATGGGTACTGGATTTTTTTCTGGGAAAGTAAAGCGGCACGGGCGTAATACCGATCACATTACCCCAAAAATCATGTGCTGAAGGTCTGTAAAATTTATGGTCACTAACACCATATTTCCTATACGCCACTTCGCGTGACGGGGTACTTTACTTTTTTTTTTTTTTAGCTAAGTGGAAGAGTGATGGAGGGAGAATTCAAAGAGTGAGGGAAGAAGAGACAGTGCAAGTAGGGAGGATTACATACATTTTTAAAAAATAACTTCCTGTTTCTACATTCATTCGTAGTGATCATCCGTTCAAAGGACGGTGTTGCATTGTGCCCGGGAACTTTCCGATTGCGGCTTGTATTTGTAGAATGTGTTGTTGCCCTAAATGTGTTGGTATGAGTGAACTAATAATTGGACGTCATCGATGTATTTCAGGTCTTCCCGTGACGACAACATTGCCCTTTGTCTACCCATAGCCATCTTCAGACTTATATCTACAGATGTTGCCTGGGAAGATCTTCTGTAGTCTACCTCGAGGGACATCATCTGTAGTCTACCTCGAGGGACATCATCTGTAGTCTACCTCTAGGGAAATCTTCTGTAGTCTACCTCGAGGGACATTATATGTAGTCTACTTCTAGGGAAATCTTCTGTAGTCTACCTCGAGGGACATTATATGTAGTCTACTTCTAGGGAAATCTTCTGTAGTCTACCTCGAGGGACATTATATGTAGTCTACTTCTAGGGAAAAATCTTCTGTAGTCTACCTCGAGGGACATCATATCTTCTGTAGTCTACTGGGGACATCTTCTGTAGTCTAGGGACATCTTCTGTAGTCTACCTCTAGGGATATCTTCTGTAGTCTACCTCTAGTGACATCTTCTGCAGTCTACCTCTAGGGATATCTTCTGTAGTCTACCTCTGGGGACATCTTCTGTAGTCTACCTCTAGGGACATCTTCTGTAGTCTACCTCTAGGGATATCTTCTGTAGTCTACCTCTAGGGATATCTTCTGTAGTCTACCTCTAGGGATATCTTCTGTAGTCTACCTCTAGGGATATCTTCTGTAGTCTACCTCTAGGGATATCTTCTGTAGTCTACCTCTAGGGACATCTTCTGTAGTCTACCTCTAGGGACATCTTCTGTAGTCTACTTCTAGGGATATCTTCTGTAGTCTACCTCTAGGATATCTTCTGTAGTCTACCTCTAGGGATATCTTCTGTAGTCTACCTCTAGGGACATCTTCTGTAGTCTACCTCTAGGGATATCTTCTGTAGTCTACCTCTAGGGATATCTTCTGTAGTCTACCTCTAGTGACATCTTCTGTAGTCTATGACATCTTCTGTAGTCTACCTCTAGGGATATCTTCTGTAGTCTACCTCTAGTGACATCTTCTGTAGTCTACCTCTAGGGACATCTTCTGTAGTCTACCTCTAGTGACATCTTCTGTAGTCTACCTCTAGTGACATCTTCTGTAGTCTACCTCTAGTGACATCTTCTGTAGTCTACCTCTAGTGACATCTTCTGTAGTCTACCTCTAGTGACATCTTCTGTAGTCTACCTCTAGTGACATCTTCTGTAGTCTACCTCTAGTGACATCTTCTGTAGTCTACCTCTAGTGACATCTTCTGTAGTCTACATCTAGTGACATCTTCTGTAGTCTACCTCTAGTGACATCTTCTGTAGTCTACCTCTAGTGACATCTTCTGTAGTCTACCTCTAGTGACATCTTCTGTGGTCTACCTCTAGTGACATCTTCTGTAGTCTACCTCTAGTGACATCTTCTGTAGTCTACCTCTAGTGACATCTTCTGTAGTCTACCTCTAGGGACATCTTCTGTAGTCTACCTCTAGTGACATCTTCTGTAGTCTACCTCTAGTGACATCTTCTGTAGTCTACCTCTAGGGACATCTTCTGTAGCCTACCTCTAGTGACATCTTCTGTAGTCTACCTCTAGTGACATCTTCTGTAGTCTACCTCTAGTGACATCTTCTGTAGTCTACCTCTAGTGACATCTTCTGTAGTCTACCTCTAGGGACATCTTCTGTAGTCTACCTCTAGGGATATCTTCTGTAGTCTACCTCTAGTGACATCTTCTGTAGTCTACCTCTAGTGACATCTTCTGTAGTCTACCTCTAGTGACATCTTCTGTAGTCTACCTCTAGTGACATCTTCTGTAGTCTACCTCTAGTTACATCTTCTGTGGTCTACCTATAGTGACATCTTCTGTGGTCTACCTCTAGGGACATCTTCTGTGGTCTACCTCTAGGGACATCTTCTGTGGTCTACCTCTAGTGACATCTTCTGTAGTCTACCTCTAGTGACATCTTCTGTGGTCTACCTCTAGTGACATCTTCTGTAGTCTAACTCTAGTGACATCTTCTGTGGTCTACCTCTAGTGACATCTTCTGTAGTCTACCTCTAGGGACATCTTCTGTAGTCTACCTCTAGTGACATCTTCTGTAGTCTACCTCTAGGGACATCTTCTGTAGTCTACCTCTAGTGACATCTTCTGTGGTCTACCTCTAGTGACATCTTCTGTAGTCTACCTCTAGTGACATCTTCTGTAGTCTACCTCTAGGGACATCTTCTGTAGTCTACCTCTAGGGACATCTTCTGTAGTCTACCTCTAGTGACATCTTCTGTGGTCTACCTCTAGTGACATCTTCTGTGGTCTACCTCTAGTGACATCTTCTGTAGTCTACCTCTAGTGACATCTTCTGTAGTCTACCTCTAGTGACATCTTCTGTAGTCTACCTCATTACCAATGTAGTTCGCCTATGACCCCATTTAAACAAGGACTCGGTGTTATGCGCCTCTTCACTCCCTTCTCTCCCCCTCCCCCGACACAACCACCCACAATCATTTTTAAGGAAATACAATTTATTAAGCACCGCCATCTAATAAAAATAAATAAACTATAATATAATCATTGGTTTTGGAATTATTTCCAATAACCCAGGCAGTACCTCAAGATTTGAGCGATGACCATGCCCTCTGGTGTGATAACCAAGTGATCTGCCTCAGCGATTAAGGTTTGGTTTGACTCAGCTACTGTAACCTTGACCCTGTGACCTTCCCGGACAGCAGCAACGAGGTCATTCAGTGAACCGGATATGCTGTCGAGATGGCGAATCAAGCTAAAGTGTTAGTGATGCAGCAATATTTCAACGTTCGTGGGTTTGTAAAGTAACTTTAACTGTACAGTTTGTACGTTAACTTTAACAGTACATTATGTACACTAACTTTAACAGTGAATGAGAAATAAAAAAAAATATAAAAAAAATTGTATAATTAAAGCTTTACCTAATGGTTTACAAATTACGTCACGCTTTCACCCTATCATTATTTCTATTTTTATTTCCATTTCTCCGAAACCTGCAGTTGTACTGCAACTTCGCTATATTATGCATTTATTCGCATTTCTTTGAATTGATCCATAACTTTAACAGTGCAGTATCTACAGTAATTTTTAAAGTACAGTTTATACACCAACTACAGTTTGTACACCAATCACACAGTTTGTCCACCAACAACACAGTTTGTACACCAATAACACAGTTTGTACACCAATAACACAGTTTGTCCACCAACAACACAGTTTGTACACCAATAACACAGTTTGTGCACCAACTACACAGTTTGTACACCAATAACACAGTTTATACACCAACTACACAGTTTATACACCAATAAGACAGTTTATACACCAACTACACAGTTTGTACACCAATAACACAGTTTGTACACCAACAACATAGTTTGTACACCAACAACACAGTTTGTACACCAATAACACAGTTTGTACACCAATAACACAGTTTGTACACCAACAACACAGTTTGTACACCAACAACACAGTTTGTACACCAACAACACAGTCTGTACACCATCAACACAGTTTGTGCACCAACAACACAGTTTGTACACCAATAACACAGTTTGTGCACCAACAACACAGTTTGTACACCAACAACACAGTTTGTACACCAACAACACAGTTTGTGCACCAACAACACAGTTTGTACACCAACAACACAGTTTGTACTCCAATAATACAGTTTGTGCACCAACAACACAGTTTGTACACCAATAACACAGTGTGTACACCAATAACACAGTTTGTACACCAATAACACAGTTTGTACACCAACAACACAGTTTGTACACCAAAAACACAGTTTGTACGCCAACAAAACAGTTTGTACACCAACAACACAGTTTGTACACAAATAACACAGTTTATACACCAACAACACAGTTTGTACACCAATAACACAGTTTGTACACCAACAACACTGTTTGTACACCAACAACACAGTTTGTACACCAATAACACAGTTTGTACACCAACAACACAGTTTGTACATCAATAACACTGTTTGTACACCATCAACACAGTTTGTACACCAACAACACAGTGTGTACACCAATAACACAGTTTGTACACCAATAACACAGTTTGTACACCAACAACACAGTTTGTACATCAACAACAGAGTTTGTACACTAACAGCATAGTTTGTACACTAATAACACAGTTTGTACACCAAAAACAGAGTTTGTACACTAACAACAGAGTTTGTACATCAACAACACAGTTTGTACACTAACAACACAGTTTGTACACCAACAACACAGCTTGTACACTAACAACACAGCTTGTACACTAACAACACAGTTTGTACACCAACAATACAGTTTGTACACCAACAACACAGTTTGTACACTAACAACAAAGTTTGTACATTAACAACACAGTTTGTACACCAACAACACCGTTTGTACACTAACAACAAAGTTTGTACATTAACAACACAATTTTACACTAACAACACAGTTTTTACACTAACAACACAGTTTGTACACATACAACACCGTTTATACACTAAAATTAACAACACACCCTCGCCTAATCTATATTTCCTGATGTTGCCTTCAAATGAGAAAAGTTTTCTTATTATTCTTAGCTTTCATCCGCTAAATGAGCGCAGATGAGTTGTGTCGCTAATTTACAGCAAACCTGCGAAATCTGCGCCGTTATTCCCGCCTCTTCCGTCGTTGTTATAACACACGGCACTAACTGTTTAAATAAACGTTTCAACTAATTTCAGTTATATATAGGTAGTAAGCAATCAGCTGTTCAACTGAATTTAAATTCAATCACTTTTACTTTGTAGGAAGCTAAACGTGAAATCTAATTTCAGTTGAACTGCTATTCCTCCTCTTTCTTCTTTTCTCTTTCACTGATACCTAAAAGGAGTCGTGGTTTATATCATTTGTCGTTCTTGAGCTGCTCGAACTGTCTGAATTAGTGATTTTCCTTTGTGGTTACATGTCTCTGTCACTGCATCTATTCATCTTCTTCTGGGTCTTCCTCTTGGTCTTTTCCCATGCATTCTCGATAAGAACGCCCTTGAAGGTGATTGGTAAGGATTCATTCTGACCAGGTGGCCAAACCATTTAAGTTGTTGTTGTTCTATATATTCTTGGCAGGGTTTTGTTCCTATTTTACTTATGGTTTCATTTGATATTCTATCTCTTCTTGTGTTGTTTGTTACTTTTCTCAAGCATCGCATCTCACATGTATTGATCTTTCTTAAATGTGATTTAGAAAGGGTCCATGTTTGACTTTCATAGCACAAAGTTGATATGAAGATGCTATTTATCATTTGTTGTTTAGCTGGCATAGAAATGTTTGGATGTCTTAGCAATGGTGAAAGCTGGTATTCAACTGCTATTAACACTCATAAATGCTTTCATTCACTCATGATCATCATCGAGTGCCGTCTCCGCAACGAAGATTGGCTACCATGGAGCGCCATTCTGCTCTGTCACTTGCTTTGATGGTGCAGGTTGCCATAGGCTGATTGTCCATCTTTTGATGTTACTCGTCCATGTTTCATTCACTAAATTATTTTAATAGACTGATTAGTCGAGGGCCGCTGTTATTCAAACACCAAGCCTCATCAGCCCCGCAAGCCGTAATAAGCAAACCAACAGACAGAGAAGCACAACATTTACCTTTGTCTGGTTCCCTGCTTGTCAAAGCTGTCATAGACAACGTCCCAGCTTGTATCTACCAACCAGCTGAAAACAAGACAATGTAATTTATTTCGTTGGCATTTTCTCCACGATTCTATTTATTTTAGCATCAACAAATACGCTCCACATATAATAGAATACCAAGAACAATGGAGAAGATTGTTTCAGTAAAGGCCAAATGTGGATAAATGCATACACTTTTATAATAACGCTAAATCGTGACGTGTTTGTTACTGCTCTGAACTATGGCTACCGGGGGAGCATTAAGCGCATGTCACCTGCGGTCTTAATAGCAGGGTCGGCACACCGGTACTGACCAAGAGCTGGCGGTTCTACCTCCTCGTGGTCTTCCCTGGTAATTGCCAACGCCAAAACAGGCTGTCTGACAGAAGCTAGGATCACCGTGTTCCTTGTAGTGGTGGCTCTTATTGATATAGAAGATCCAGTATTGAGTCTACAACAAAACAGGCTGTCTAACATAAGCTAGGATCGATGTGTTCCCTGTATTGGTGGCTCTTAGTGCTATAGAAGACCCAGTATTGCAGTACCTTCTCCAGTAAGAGCAGGGAATATCAAGAAAGCCATTACGACCCCCACATCAATGAGTAAAAGGGTACCCTGTCCACATCAACTCGTGGCATTACATCAATAATAACGGCACCCAATATCCACTTTCTCCCTCTTATTACCAATGTAAGGTAAACTTCTTAATTTAAATTACCTTTGATATCTTTCTCTGTGGTAATGTTTGCTATAGTCATCTGTGTTTCACCAGATGACTATAGCAAACATTTAACTTGAACAATCTCCGTTAACACAACCAGTTGGCTACAGAAAACATTTAACTTGAACAATCTTCGTTAACACAACCAGATGGCTATAGAAAACACTTAACTTGAACAATCTCCATTAACACAACCAGATGGCTATAGAAAGCACTTAACTTGAACAATCTCCGTTAACACAACCACTTGGCTATAGAAAACATTTAACTTGAACAATCTCCGTTAACACAACCAGCTGGCTATAGAAAACATTTAACTTGAACAATCTCCGTTAACACAACCACTTGACTATAGAAAACATTTAACTTGAACAATCTCCGTTAACACAACCACTTGACTATAGAAAACACTTAATTTGAACAATCTTCGTTAACACAACCACTTGACTATAGAAAACATTTAACTTGAACAATCTCCGTTAACACAACCACTTGACTATTGAAAACATTTAACTTGAACAATCTCCGTTAACACAACCAGCTGGCTATAGAAAACATTTAACTTGAACAATCTCCGTTAACACAACCAGCTGACTATAGAAAACATTTAACTTGAACAATCTCCGTTAACACAACCACTTGACTATTGAAAACATTTAACTTGAACAATCTCCGTTAACACAACCAGCTGACTATAGAAAACATTTAACTTGAACAATCTCCGTTAACACAACCAGCTGACTATAGAAAACATTTAACTTGAACAATCTCCGTTAACACAACCACTTGACTATTGAAAACATTTAACTTGAACAATCTCCGTTAATACAACCACTTGACTATAGAAAACATTTAACTTGAACAATCTCCGTTAACACAACCAGCTGGCTATAGAAAACATTTAACTTGAACAATCTCCGTTAACACAACCAGCTGGCTATAGAAAACATTTAACTTGAACAATCTCCGTTAACACAACCAGTTGACTATAGAAAACATTTAACTTGAACAATCTCCGTTAACATCACACAGCCATCAACAGATGCAGGATAAAATGAGTATATTAGATGAGAGATCACAACAGCTAGGACTAAAGATTAATAGAGATAAGACCAATATTATGAGAATTAATGCAGTTGGCAATAACCATATAAAACTAGGAGAAATACCTCTACTAGACGTACAATCTTATATATATCTGGGCAGTAATATAGATAAAGAGGGAGGAACAGAAAATGATACCAAAATAAGGATATCAAAAGCAAGAGGAGCTTTCATTGCACTGGGAAACATATGGAAATCCAAATAAATTAGGCTAAATACAAAAATAAAAATTTTCAACTCAAATGTTAAGTCGGTCCTATTATATGGCTGTGAAACATGGAGAATGACAAAATTGACAATCACGAAAGTACAGACTTTCATTAATGGATGCTTGCGCAGAATAAAGGGATGGAAATGGCAGGACAAAGTCACTAACGTGGAATTATGGAAATGTACCGGTCAAATACCAGTGGATAAAGAGATACAGCGAAGACGATGGCGATGGATAGGACACACACTACGGAAACCAACTGAGAGTATTACACAACAGGCCCTTTTTTGGAATCCCCAGGGGAAAAGACAAAGAGGAAGACCAAGGAATTCTTGGAGAAGACAGATAGAAGCAGAGATGAAGATGATGGGGAAGACATGGAATGATCTTAAAAGAATGGCAAAAAACAGAACGACTTGGAAAGTGTTTGTTGAAGACCTATGCTCCACCAGGAGCTAAAAGGTAAAAGAAGAATCTCCGTTAACACAACCAGCTGGCTATAGAAAACATTTAACTTGAACAATCTCCGTTAACACAACCAGCTGGCTATAGAAAACATTTAACTTGAACAATCTCCGTTAACACAACCAGCTGGCTATAGAAAACATTTAACTTGAACAATCTCCGTTAAAACTGTTCGATTTCTGGTTAATATGGCCAAGGACCATTGAGGCTCAGTTTGCAAAGCGTTCATTGTTGCAATTTCCTCACATTCCAAGTTTGCCTTGTTGCCGGAGCTATTGCGATTAGCACTCTGTGCGCACCGTGTACTTCACCCGGATCGTATTTTGCTGTTTCAATTGATTAACGATGAATGATGATATCGTAAAACGAACAGTTCAATTGCGTTCACTTCCGGTGTTGCTTGGCCGTATGCCTTTTTGCGTGTGCTGTAGCTGCTATGAAGAGGACTGCAACTGCCTTAATTTTTTTTTTTTAATCTTTCGATGAGATAAGTTTTAATTCGGATGATTCCACTGGCACGGGCGGTTGAGCACTTATGGATTTTAATTCGTTTGCGGTGATACCGAGACCTTCGGCTAACCATAACCATAATCTCCGTTAACACAAGCACTTGGCTATAGAAAACACTTAAATTAAGCAACCTCCGTTAACACAAACACTTGGCTACAGAAAACACTCAACTTAAGCAACCTCCGTTAACACAAGCACTTGGTTATAGAAAACAATTAACTTGAACAATCTCCGTTAACACAAGCACTTGGCTATAGAAAACACTTAACTTAAGCAAATCTCAGTTAACATAAGCACTTGGCTCTAGAAAACACTTAACTTGAACAATCTCCGTTAACACAAGCACTTGGCTATAGAAAACACTTAACTTGAACAATCTCCGTTAACACAACCATTTGACTATGGTAAACTTTTAACTTGAATAGCCTTCTTCGTTAACCCAACGAAGTGACTATAGAAAACATATAACTTGTGAGCGTGTACATCAAGCAGATTAGAAACTATCGGCTACAACCACATGTTCTCTGTATCGTCCGAATATTCTGATCGCACTTATGGGTTGCCTCACCCCACGGGGCATCAATGTATCCCTTTCTTACGGGTAATCTATTACCCCTCTTTCTTCCCCCACTTTCCCCCTTTCCTTCTTTCACTCACTTCTGCCTTCCCTCCCCTGCTCCTGTTTTGTACCCACACACCTTGGCGTGATCTCCCCAGGCGATATTCCGGGTCTAAATTACATCTCTAAATACGTTGTCATCCTTCCACTGGAATTATGATCCATATTTATCCATTTATATTTATAATTACACCAGCACTGCTATTGTTTGCCTGGAGCTGACCAGTATCTTCTTTCTTTGTCGTTCACGATCTCTCTTTCCCTGTATTTTTCAAATTGTGACCAAATATTCTAACTTTCATCTCCTCATGATATTTCTGAAAAATGTCGATTGTTTCTTTCTGATGTTTTTTAGCAGCTCCGTTTTTGTGTTGACCTCTTCGAGAATTTCCTAAATTTGTTGTTGTTGTTATTGTTTTTTTTTAGCAGCTGTTAATGGAACTTTCAACATTCTTCTGAAAAATTCCAATTCTGTGGCCTGCAATCGTCCTTTCATTTATTTGTTTACTGTCCATGATTCGCTTCCATATTTCAGAATTGACTCTATATAGCACCGATGAAGTCTCTTTCTCACTTCTATTGGCATATTTTTGTTGCATTAGACGCTTTTCATTCTCTGAAATGCTATTTTAGCCAGAGCTACTCTACTTTTTATTTCTGTAGTGCACGTTCCATCTGATTTTATTATTACGCTCAAGTATTTGACGCGTTTGACTTGTTTATTTTTCTGCTGTATGATGGTGATGATTGTTTCTTCAATGACCATTTCATCTGTTTTCTTTTTGTTCAGATTGTAACATTTCTTGTTGCTTTCTTTCACGATCATGTCTATCATTTTTGTAGTTCGTTCTCCGTCTCTGTTATTAAGACCGTGTCATTCGCATATCTCAGATTGTTTATGTTGTGACCATTGACTTCAATTCCTTTTTTCTTTATCAACTATTGATCTCATAATATGTTCACTGTAAAGGAAGAATAAATCTGGCGACAAAACACAGCCTTGTCTGACTCCGTGTTTTATATATTGGAACTACTCTGTTTGGTTGCCAAAACATGTTTTTTTGTTTATTATACTCAGATCCTTGCCATCGATGTTCACGTGAATACCCCTGCTGAAGTTGGCGTTTGCCATAAGAACACCGCTATTCACCGCACCAATCTAGCTTCTTCTATCGTTCAGCTCCTGTGGAGCTTAGGTCTTCAACAAACACTTTCAGCTCCTGTGGAGCTTAGGTCTTCAACAAACACTTTCAGCTCCTGTGGAGCTTAGGTCTTCAACAAACACTTTCAGCTCTCTGTGGAGCTTAGGTCTTCAACAAACACTTTCAGCTCTCTGTGGAGCTTAGGTCTTCAACAAACACTTTCAGTTCTCTGTGGAGCTTAGGTCTTCAACAAACACTTTCAGCTCTCTGTGGAGCTTAGGTCTTCAACAAACACTTTCAGCTCCCTTTAAAGCATAGGTCTTCAACAAACACTTTCAGCTCCTGTAAAGCTTAGGTCTTCAACAAACACTTTCAGCTCCTGTAAAGCTTAGGTCTTCAACAAACACTTTCAACTCCCTGTAAAGCGTAGGTCTTCAACAAACACTTTCAACTCCCTGTAAAGCTTAGGTCTTCAACAAACACTTTCAGCTCCCTGTAAAGCTTAGGTCTTCAACAAACACTTTCAGCTCCCTGTAAAGCTTAGGTCTTCAACAAACACTTTCAGCTCCCTGTAAAGCTTAGGTCTTCAACAAACACTTTCAGCTCCCTGTTAAGCATAGGTCTTCAACAAACACTTTCAGTTCCTGTAGAGCATAGGTCTTCAACAAACACTTTCAGCTCCCTGTAAAGCTTAGGTCTTCAACAAACACTTTCAGCTCCCTGTTAAGCATAGGTCTTCAACAAACACTTTCAGTTCCTTTGAAACATAGGTCTTCAACAAACACTTTCAGCTCCCTGTGGAGCATAGGTCTTCAGCAAACGCTTTTTGCTCCCTATGGAGCATAGGTCTTCAACAAACACTTCCAGTTCTCTGCGGAGCATAGGTCTTCAACAAAAATTTCCAAGCTGTTCTGTTTTTTGCCATACTTTTAAGATCATTCCATGTCTTCCCCATCATCTTCATCTCCGCTTCTATCTAACTTTTCCCAGAATATTTTGATCTTTCTCTTTGTCCTTTTCCTTGGGGTTCCAAGAAAGGGTCACTCTACTTTGTAAACTGCACCAACACACACAGCATAATTACAATACAAATCAGTAGGCAATAAAACTATAACTACAAATCTGTAGTAATACTCAGTAGGTATATAGGAGCGACTTACCAATGTTTGGTTCTAGCCGTTGCTACTGGAATCGGTGTGGTGTGGGAGGTTAATGACCAGCCAATCACAGTGTCTTTGCCATCGCTCGAGCTGAGTCGGAGGTCCAAATACGGTTCCGAGTTTGATTTCTGTGCTCGTGAAATAAAGTTCATGATTCTCTCTTGATGAATGTATGTTAGATTGTTCTCTCTTGATGATTGTATATTAGATTGTTCTCTCTTGATGAATGTATGTTAGATTGTTCTCTCTTGATGATTGTATATTAGATTGTTCTCTCTTGATGAATGTATGTTAGATTGTTCTCTCTTGATGAATGTATGTTAGATTGTTCTCTCTTGATGAATGTATGTTAGATTGTTCTATCTTGATGAATGTATGTTAGATTGTTCTCTCTTGATGATTGTATATTAGATTGTTCTCTCTTGATGAATGTATGTTAGATTGTTCTGTCTTGATGAATGTATGTTAGATTGTTCTCTCTTGATGATTGTATGTTACATTGTTCTCTCTTGATGATTGTATATTAGATTGTTCTCTCTTGATGGATGTATGTTAGATTGTTCTCTCTTGATGAATGTATGTTAGATTGTTCTCTCTTGATGAATGCATGTTAGATTGTTCTTTCTTGAGGAATGTATATAAGATTTTTCTTTCTTCTTGTCCTTTTTTCCTTCCTCATCTGCCTTTCAGCGTCAAGGGGAGATATAATTTGCGGTCTTTTGCTCTTTTGTTCGCCTCTGCTGCTGTTATGTTTCCTAGTGCTTCAAATATTCCATCGACCCATCTTTTTCGTGGTGGACCCTTGGCTCTGGTATTCTCACAACGTTTGTTGAAGGCTCGTTGTGTTGTGTTTTGATCTTTCTGCCTTGTCATGTGGCCACCATTGTATCTGTTGTTTCCTTATATATTCTATGGCGGGGGCTATTCCTAGCTTTTTTCTCAGTTCTTCATTTCTGATCTTATCTCTCAGACTGTTTCCTGTCATTCGTCTAACACATTTAATGTCTGTAGAGGTTATTTTTCTTATTATTCTTGCATCTAGGGTCTGGCATTGGTAGCTCGACGTTGGGATGAAGATTGTATTGTATACTGTTCGTTTTGCCTCCAGTTATTTCCTTGTTGGACAATAGTGGTGTTAACTGTCCAATGATTTGACAAGCTTTGTTGCATCTTGATTCTATCTCTACTGTTTGAGAATTATCGTTTGTCATTAGACTTCCTAGGTACTTTGAATTCCTCTACTTGTTTTAGTTGTCTGCCTTTTATACTTATGTTGATGTTCTGTTTATTTTTGACGACTTTCATAACTTCTGTTTTGTTGATTTTCATGTTGTATTTTGTGCCTGATGTGTTGAGTTTGTTTAAGTGTTGTTGTAGGTCTTCTATTGTTTCATGTGTTAGTGCCTGATCATGTGCAAATTAAAGCTCGTTGATCTCCTCTGTCTCTGATGGGTTGGCTAGCTTGCATATGTGGTCCATGTATGTAATAAATAGTAGGGGGGGGGGGGGTAGTACACACCCCTGTCTTACGCCTGAACTAACTTCGAAGGGGTCTGTGTAGCCTGCTGCTGTTCCGACCCAGCAGCTGCTGTTGTTAGATGTTGACTTACTCCGTATGTTGTTAGTATCTCCCACAGTTGTTCTCTGTTTACTCTGTCGAATGCTTTTTCCTAGTCAGTGAAGGCTATGTATAAATTTTGATTGTGTTCTGTCGTTTTTTTCTGCAAGCTGTTTTAATGTGAATAGTGCGTCAATACATTCTCTGTTTTTTTTTTTCGGAACCCCATTTGAGAATCGCTTAACTGTGGTTCCATTATTGGTCTCAGCCTTTTTTCCAAGATTTTGGCGTATAGCTTTCCTACATGGCTGAGAAGAGATACACCTCTATATTGATTACAGTCTCTTTTGCTACCTTTCTTTTTCCATACTGGTATGATGATTGCCTGTTGCCAGTCTTCTGGGGCTTGTTGTTGGTGCCATGCTGCATTAAATATTCTGTGCAGCCATTGCATTTCTGTTTCTCCTGCTGCTGCTATTATTTCTATTGGTATGTTATCTATCCCCGGTGCTTTATTTCTTGGTGCATATTTGATTACTTCTTCGGAATTTCTCTCTCATGATGTTGGGTTCAGTATTTGTGAGCTCTAGCGTGGTTTTTGTTGTCTTATTGTTAGTTGGTATGTTTAACAGGTCTTCAACATTTTATTGTTCTTTCTTTGATGATTGTATTCAAGGTTGTTCTTTCTTTATGATTGTATGTAAGATTGTTCTTTCTTGATGATTGTTTGTAAAGTTGTTCTTTCTCGGATGTTGAATGTAAGGTTGTTCTTTCTTGATGATTGTATTGAAGGTTGTTCTTTCTTGAAGATTGTTTGTAAGATTATTTTACATGATGATTGTGTGTAAAATTGCTCTTTCTTGATGATTGTATGTAAGATAGTTCTTTCTTGATGATTGTTTATAAAGTTGTTCTTTCTTGGATGTTGAATGTAAGGTAGTTCTTTCTTGATGGTTATATGTAAGGTTGTTCTTTCTTGATGGTTATATGTAAGGTTGTTCTTTCTTGATGAATTATGTATGGTTGTTGTTTATTGATGGTTGTACAAAAGGTTGCTCTTTCTTGATGATTGTAGGTAAGATAGTTCTTTCTTGATGATTGTTTGTAAAGTTGTTCTTTCTCGGAAGTTGAATGTAAGCTTATTCTTTCTTGATGAATTATATATGGTTGTTGTTTATTGGTGGTTGTATGCATGGTTGTTGCTTATTGATGGTAGTATGTATGGTTGTTGTTTATTGATGGTAGTATGCATGGTTGTTGTTTATTGATGATTGTATGTATGGTTGTTGTTTATTTGTGGTTGTATATAAGGTTGTTGTATATTGATGGTTGTATGTAGGGTTGTTCTTTATTGATGGTTGTATGTAAGGTTGTTTATTGATAGTTGTATGCATGGTTGTTGCTTATTGATGGTTGTATGTATGGTTGTTGTTTATTTATGGTTGTATGTATGGTTGTTGTTTATTGATGATTGTATGCAAGGTTGTTGTTTATTGATGATTGTATGCATGGTTGTTGTTTATTGATAGTTGTATGTATGTTTGTTGTTTATTGATGGTTGTATGTATTGTTGTTTTTCTTAGTGATCGTACATATGGTTTTTCTTTGCTGATGACTGTATTTAATGTTGTTTTTTTCTTGATCATTGTTTGTAGCGTTGTTCTTCCTTGATGGTTATATGTTGCGTTATTCTTTCATCGTGGTTTTATGTAGGATTGTTCTTTCTTGATGACTGTATGTAGGGATGTTCTTTCTTGATGATTGTATGTAGGGTTTTTCTTTCTTGATGGTTGTATGCATAGTTGTTCTTTCTTGATGATTAAATGTAGGGTTGTTCTTTCTTGAGATTGTATACAGAGTTGTTCATTCTTGTTGATTGTATGTAGAGTTGTTCTTTCTTGATGATTGTATGTAAGTTTGTTCTTTGTTGATGACTGTATGTAGTGTTGTTCTTTCTTAATGACTGTATGTAGAGTTGTTCTTTCTTGATGACTGTATGTAGTGCTGTTCTTTCTTGATGACTGTATGTAGAGTTCTTTCATGATGACTGTATGTAGAATTGTTCTTTCTTAATGACTGTATGTAGTGTTGTTCTTTCTTGATGACTGTATGTAGTGTTGTTCTTTCTTAATGACTGTATGTAGAGTTGTTCTTTCTTGATGACTGTATGTAGAGTTGTTCTTTCTTGATGACTGTATGTAGAGTTGTTCTTTCATGATGACTGTATGTAGAGTTGTTCTTTCTTGATGATTGTATTAAGTTTGTTCTTTGTTGATGATTGTATGTAGTGTTGTTCTTTCTTGATGAATGTATGTAGTGTTGTTCTTTCTTGATGACTGTATGCAGAGTTGTTCTTTCTTGATCGTTGTATGTAGTGTTGTTCTTTCTTGATGACTGTATGTAGAGTTGTTCTTTCTTGATGACTGTATAGTTGTTCCTTCTTGATGGCTGTATGTAGTGTTGTTCTTTCATGATGACTGTATGTAGAGTTGTTCTTTATTGAAGATTGTATGTAGAGTTGTTCTTTCTTGAAGATTGTATGTAGAGTTGTTCTTTCTTGATGAATGTATGTAGAGTTGTTCTTTCTTGAAGATTGTATGTGGAGTTGTTCTTTATTGAAGATTGTATGTAGTGTTGTTCTTTCATGATGACTGTATGTAGAATTGTTCTTTATTGAAGATTGTATGTAGAGTTGTTCTTTCATGATCACTGTATGTAGAGTTGTTCTTTATTGAAGATTGTATGTAGAGTTGTTCTTTCTTGAAGATTGTATGTAGAGTTGTTCTTTCTTGATGACTGTATGTAGAGTTGTTCTTTCTTGAAGATTGTATGTAGAGTTGTTCTTTCTTGATGATTGTATGTAGAGTTGTTCTTTCTTGAAGATTGTATGTAGAGTTGTTCTTTCTTGATGATTGTGTGTAGAGTTGTTCTGTCTTGAAGATTGTATGTAGAGTTGTTCTTTCTTGATGATTGTATGTAGAGTTGTTCTTTCTTGAAGATTGTATGTAGAGTTGTTCTTTCTTGAAGATTGTATGTAGTGATGTTCTTTCTTGATGACTGTATGTAGTGTTGTTCATTCTTGATGATTGTATGTAGAGTTGTTCTTTCTTGATGATTGTATGTAAGTTTGTTCTTTGTTGATGATTGTATGTAGTGTTGTTCTTTCTTGATGACTGTATTTAGTGTTGTTCTTTCTTGATGACTGTATGTAGTGTTGTTCTTTTTTGATGGCTGTATGTAGAGTTGTTCTTTCTTGAAGATTGTATGTAGAGTTGTTCTTTCTTGAAGATTGTATGTAGAGTTGTTCTTTCTTGAAGATTGTATGTAGAGTTGTTCTTTCTTGAAGATTGTATGTAGAGTTGTTCTTTCTTGAAGATTGTATGTAGAGTTGTTCTTTCTTGAAGATTGTATGTAGAGTTGTTCTTTCTTGATGACTGTATGTAGTGTTGTTCTTTTTTGATGGCTGTATGTAGAGTTGTTCTTTCTTGAAAATTGTATGTAGAGTTGTTCTTTCTTGAAGATTGTATGTAGAGTTGTTCTTTCTTGATGATTGTATGTAGAGTTGTTCTTTCTTGATGACTGTATGTAGAGTTGTTCTTTCTTGATGATTGTATGTAGTGTTGTTCTTTCTTGATGACTGTATGTAGAGTTGTTCTTTCTTGATGATTGTATGTAGAGTTGTTCTTTCTTGATGACTGTATGTAGAGTTGTTCTTTCTTGATGACTGTATGTAGAGTTGTTCTTTCTTGATGATTGTGTGTAGAGTTGTTCTTTCTTGATCGTTGTATGTAGTGTTGTTCTTTATTGATGACTGTATGTAGGGTTGTTCTTGCTTGATGATTGTATGTAGAGTTGTTCTCTCTTAATGACTGTATGTAGAGTTGTTCTTTCTTGATGGTTGTATTTCGGGGATTTTTTTTATGTATAGTTGTATGTATGGGTATACTTTTTAGATGGTAGTATGTAAGGATTTTCTATAAAGATGATAGATAGTATGTAGGATGTTGTGTTAGATTGTAGCATGTAGGGATGTTCTTTATAATATTTTGTATGCTGGGATGTTCTTAATACATGATAATGATAATATACAGGGTGTTCTTTATAAGTAGTAGTATGTAGGGATGGTCCTTACATTTGGTAGTATATAGGGATGTTCTTTATAATTGGTAGTATGTAGGGATGGTGCTTATATTTGGTAGTATATAGGGATGTTCTTTATAATTTGTAGTATGTAGGGTTGTTGATTACAGTTGGTATTATATAGGGATGTTATTTATAATTGGTAGTATGTAGGGATGGTGCTTACAGTTGGTATTATATAGGGATGTTCTTTATAATTGGTAGTATGTAGGGATGTTCTTTGTAGAAAAAATAAAAAAGAACCCAGTTGCGAGACGGACAGGCAGTTTGCTGTTTCTTCTTCTTCTACCTTTCAGCTCCCAGTGGAGCATAGGTCTCCAACAATTACTTTCCAAGCCGTTCTGTTTCTTGCCATTTTTTTAAGAACATTCCATGTCTTCCCCATCATCTTCATCTATGCTTCTGTCTGTCTTCTCCTAGAAATTCTTGGTCTTCCTCTTTGTCTTTGCCCCTGGGGATTCCAAAAAGGGCCTGTTGTATAATACTCTCAGTTGGCTTCTGTAGTGTGTGTCCTATCCAGCGCCATCGTGTTCGCTGTATCTCTTTATCCACTGGTATTTGACTGGTACATTTCCATAATTCTATGTTAGTGATTTTGTCCTGCCATTTCCATCCTTTTATTCTGCTTAAGCAGCCATGAATGAAAGAAAGTCTGTATCTTCATGATTATCAATTTTGTTGTTCTCCATGTTTCACAGCTATATAATAGGACTGACTTAATTAATATTTGAGTTGAACATTTTTATTTTTGTATTTAACCTAATTTCTTTGGACTTCCATATGTTTCCCAGTTTTCTGTTCAGTGCCCATAATTTATTATAGACCTTTGACACAATTTGTAGATAATCTGGCCAGCATAACGCCCGTGCGGCTTACTTTTATAAAAATCTGGGGCCCATTTGAAGCTGGGTGAACCTGGAAGCTGTCGATCAGGATCGAACACGACCTCTTGTCCATAGTAGCCCAGTTCTTTAACCACTGTCTTTTTGAAGAATGTAGCATATACTGAGGTCCTGTAGTGGTGGTAGTAATGATGGCGGTGGTTATAGTCAAAATACTGGTAGTGGTAGTAGTAATGATGGAGATGGTTATAGTCATAATGTTGGTAGTGGTAGTAGTAGTGACGGGGGTGGTTATAGTCATATTACTGGTAGTACTAATGATGGAGATGGTTATAGTCATATTACTGGTAGTGGTAGTAGTAAAATGGAGATGGTTATAGTCATAATACTGGTAGTGGTGGTAGTAATGATGAAGATGGTTATAGTCATATTACTGGTAGTGGTGGTAGTAATGATGGTGGTGGTTATAGTCATATTAAGGTAGTAGTAGTAATGATGGCGGTGGTGATAGTCATAATACAGGTAGTGGTGGTAGTAATGTTGGAGATGGTTATAGTAATAATACTGGTAGTGGAAGTAGTAATGATGGAGATGGTTATAATAATATTACTGATAGTGGTGGTAGTAATGATGGCGGTGGTTATAGTCATATTATTGGTAGTGGTGGTAGTAATGATGGCGGTGGTTATAATCATATTACTGGTAGTGGTGGTAGTAATGATGGCGGTGGTTATAATCATTTTACTGGTAGTGGTGGTAGTAATGATGGCGGTGGTTATAATCAAATTACTGGTAGTAGTGGTAGTAATGATGGCGGTGGTTATAATCATATTACTGGTAGTGGTGGTAGTAATGATTGCGGAGGCTATAGTCATATTACTGGTAATGGTAGTGTTGGTAGTGAAAGCAGCAATAATGGGTGCTGGTTGCTACAGTGAGTAACAGGTGAATACTTACCTGATGCAACAATGGATCTGCAGAAATTTACCTAATGTAACAACAAAACTGCAGGTACTTACCTAATGTAACAACAAACCTGCACATATTTACCTAATGTAACAACAAACCTGCAGGTATTACCTGATGTAACAACAAACCTGCACATATTTACCTGATGTAACAACAAACCTGCAGAGACTTACCTGATGTAACAACAAACCTGCACATATTTACCTGATGTAACAACAAACCTGCAGACACTTACCTGATGTAACAACAAACCTGCACATATTTACCTGATGTAACAACAAACCTGCAGACACTTACCTGATGTAACAACAAACCTGCAGACACTTACCTGATGTAACAACAAACCTGCAGACACTTACCTGATGTAACAACAAACCTGTAGAGACTTACCTGATGTAACAACAAACCTGCAGACATTTACCTGATGTAACAATAAACCTGCACATATGTACCTGATGTAATAACAAACCTGCACATATTTACCTGATGTAACAACAAACCTGCAGAGACTTACCTGATGTAACAACAAACCTGCAGACACTTACCTGATGTAACAACAAACCTGCAGACACTTACCTGATGTAACAACAAACCTGCGCATATTTACCTGATGTAACAACAAACCTGCAGACACTTACCTGATGTAACAACAAACCTGCACATATTTACCTGATGTAACAACAAACCTGCATATATTTACCTGATGTAACAACAAACCTGCACATATTTACCTGATGTAACAACAAACCTGCACATATTTACCTGATGTAACAACAAACCTGCAGGTACTTACCTGATGTAACAACAAACCAGCAAATATTTACCCTATGTAACAACAAACCTGCACATATTTACCTGATGTAACAACAAACCTGCACATATTTACCCTATGTAACAACAAACCTTCACATATTTACCTGATGTAACAACAAACCTTCACATATTTACCTGATGTAACAATAAAGTTACATGTACTTACCTGGCGTAACGATAACAATGCAGGTACTTAACTGACGTAACATCAACAAACATGCAGGTGCTACCTAATGTAGTAACAAACCTCCAGTTACTTACATAATGTAGCAACACACCTGCATGAACTCTTAATTAACACTCACCTGTTTACCTGTGCAGACACTTACCTGAGGACTGAAAGCCCACAATCTCTGAGCCCCAATTCCAGTCGGATCGTTTGAGACAATCACAGTCTGTCTGTTGTAGACACTGAATGTATCCCATGTCTCGATGTCCTTCTTGGATTGTCCAGAGTTCAGATCATGATATATCACTGTCAGCTCATGGCCGCTCATCACGTGCTTCCGAAGTGTATCATTGGAGCCCTGTGTTGGTAGTACCAGTTTTGGGGACAAATAATAATAAATGAACATTATTGTGGAGGAAAAATTACGAGGCGATAGATCAGCGAATCATTTTAGAACAGTGGTATGTTTCTTCTTCCTCATCTTCAACCTTTTTAGCTCTCAGTGGAGCATAGGTCTTCAACAAACACTTTCCAAGTCGATCTGTTTTTTTGCCATTCTTTTAAGATCATTCTGTGTCTTCCCCATCATCTTCATCTCTGCTTCTGTCTTCTCCAAGAATTCCTTGGTCTTCCTCTTTGTCTTTTCCCCTGGGGATTCAAAAAATGGGGGTGTTGTGTAATACTCTCAGTTGGCTTCCGTAGTGTGTGTCTTATCCAGCGCCATCGTGTTCGCTGTATCTCTTTATCCACTGGTATTGACTGGTACATTTCCATAATTCTATGTTAGTGATTTTGTTCTGCAATTTCCATCCTTTTATTCTGCGTAAGCATCCATTAATGAAAGTCGGTAATTTCATGATTGTCAAATTTGTTGTTCTCAATGTTTCACAGCCATATAATAGGACTGACTTAACATTTGAGTTGCAAATTTTTATTTTTGTATTTAACCTAATTTATTTGGATTTCCATATGTTTCCCAATGCAACGATAGCTCCTCTTGCTTTTTATATCCTTATTTTTATATCCTTTTCTGTTCCTCACTCTTTATCTATATCACTGCCCAGATATATGTAAGATTGTACGTCTAGTAGAGGCATTTCTCCTAATTTTATTTGGTTATTGCCAACTGCATTAATTCTCATAATGTCGGTCTTATCTCTATTAATCGTCAGTCCTAGATGTTATGATCTCTCATCATGTCTGTTGTAGGTGTTTGTGCAGTGTATCGGTGGAGCCCTGTATTGGTATTACGAGTGGGAAGTGGTATGTTTACAACATGATTGATTTCATGATTGTAAAATAAAGACAAGTGGAACAATATTAAAACAGGTAAATGAATTGAAATATTTGGGAACTTTGTTAACCTCAGACGGAAGATGTACAGCAAAGGTGAGATGCAGAATGGCTCAGGCAAAAGCCGCTTTCCAAAAAATGAGGAATATACTATGCAATCCATTTTTGACAATAGAAACAAGAAGAAGGAGAGTTCTTAAATGTTATGTAGAGCCAGTCTTAACATATGGATGTGAATCATTGACAATAGGACAACAGACAAGAAAATCACTGGAGTCCGTAGAAATGTGATTTTACAGAATAATGCTGAGAATACCATGGACAGCTGCAAAGAAGAGTAATGAAAACGTTCTGAAAGAGACCAAAGCAAAAAGAGAACTAATTTCCAATATTAGGAAGAATCAATCATCATTTTTTAGGCCATGTAATGAGAAGAGAACAATTGGAATATATTGTAACAACTGGGAAATTTGAAGAAACATGAGATAGAGGGAAGCAAAGAGTAAAGATGCCAGACAGCTTAAGAGAATGGCTTGGCAGAAGGTCAACAACAGAAATTATAAATAACTGTCGTGATCGAAAGTTGTGGAGAGACATGATCACCTATTGGTCGTTTCAAAATATTTTGAAGGTGTTTAAAATTCCATATCTCTGCAACCAATTGATTGATAATGCTGAAATTTTGCATATGGTCTTGTGATTTTTTGGTCCCAAGAAGTACATTCATTTCCTCACCAACAAACGTATAGTTTTAAATATTCTTTATTTGAAGTATACAAATTTAAGGCATTTTGGTCAAACCATATATTTGGAGGAATTACCGCTTCATATGAGTGAGCACCCACGGACTTGTCATCTTGAACGTAATGCGCGCCAATTTCCCTGTTTTAAGCACTAAAAAACACATAAAACGCGTCATAGTTATAATTTTATATCCGGTGCATCCCATTTCCTGTCGTTTTGTTGAGATTTATGTGCAACGGCGTATCCTAATTATTGGGTAATTTCGTTAAATTTGTGATCTGTTAGTCAATGGGTATAAAAGTAAAGTTCCTTACATTGCAATCAGTGGCAATAAAGGTGTATAAATATTTTTGCATAGAAGCTAAGCGTGGAAAACTGTATCGAAGCATCTCAAAGCCAGAAAAGAGAACTATTCACGCATTGGGTATAAGCAAACGCTTTTTCAAACAAGTGCTTAAAGCTAACGGAGTGTCCAGTTCAATCAAGACTAGGACGCTAGGAAGAAAGAAAGTAGTAGATAGTTTTGACAAGGAAGTGATTAGAAGAGCAATTTGTAAAATGTTCGATTCCAAAGAAACTGTGACTAAGAAAACTGAAAATTCGACTGAGAGCAGAAAATGACATTGTTGTGTCGAAAACAACATTATGGAGAACTGTTAGAAGCATCGGTTTTACGTTTAGAAAGTACGATAGTGGTAGAAATGTCATCTGCGAGAAGCCGCACTTAGTTTCTATGAGGAGTAAATATTTACGTGAAGTACGGGAAATGCGTAACCAAGGTTATGATATTGTATTTCTAGATGAATCTTGGATAAATTCTCACCACACAAGTGCAAAGGAATGGCAGTTATCAGATGGAAGTATTAAAAGATGTGTACCCACTGGAAAAGGACAGCGTATTATAATGGCACATGCAGGCAGCCGAAAAGAAGAGTTGGTGAAAAATGCAGAACTTATATTCACCTCTAATTATACTGACAACAGGGACTATCACACCGAGATGAATGGCCATCTATTTAGAGAGTGGATTGAAAATACTCTTCTTCCAATTCTAGACAGACCATCCTGTCTGGTAATGGACAACGCGTCGTACCACATCGCTGTGGCAGAAGAAGACAAAATTCCTACATCTACCAGTAAAAGATGTTATAAAGATTTGGCTAAGAAAGGAAGGAATTCCATTTAACGAGGGATTTTTGAAACCTGAATTACTGTCACTTGTTAAGAAATCGCAAAAGACCAAAGTATTCCAAATAGACAAAATCATTCAACAGCATGGTCATACGTGCTTGAGACTGCCCCCTTATCATCCACAATTAAACCCCATTGAACTCGTTTGGGCAAAAGTTAAAGGGCAGGTGGCAGCTGAGAATACAAGTTTTAAACTATGCGATATAAAAGGACTGACATATGCTGCTCTATCACAGATTGACAAAGATTTTTGGTGCAAATGTGAAGATCATGTCTTAAAAGAAGAAAATGACTATTGGAAAAAATATGGACTATCGTTCGTTCAGCCCAGATTAGTAATCAATATGTTAGACTCCTCTGATTCAGAATAAATGAAATAATAATGGACGTTTTTATATGTCCGCATGATCAATCTTTAGCTAAAGTTGATAACGTTTTGAAAATGTAAAGATTCTTGATATGTGTACTGCAGGCATGCAAAGAAACTAAATCACTTTCATATGTCTTGTTTACGTAAAATAATGAAAGTCACATGGAAAGACATAAACGAACAATGTAGCTCTTTACAGTGAAGAGGATCCCGTGCTTACATCGGACTCTTTAGTCACATGCGTACCCATAAACAATAACTTTGCTTGATATGTCATGCTCGTTATCGCTCGCAACGGATAATTAATTTTTTTTTAATGTATTCTTTGTTGTATATTGTTTAAATAGTTTTCATTAATGGAACTGTTTATACGCTGATTTGTTTTAGACCGTCTGTAAAGGCTATAACATTGACATTCTCATAGTATTTTAAAGAAAGTAAACAATAGAAAGTAAACAGTTGATAAACGCCTCCAACTTTCAAGTTGTGTAGAGACGCCTATGTCGAGAAGCTGATTTCCATTAATGTACGGTAAATTATTTTCTCCAGGAGCAAAAAGATCCGTAAATTCACTGAGATCAAAGGAAAGTGCTGCTTCATGATGAAGCATACTTCCTACATCATTAAATTTTGTGAAATCGGTGGGACCTTGGAAAAACAAGGCCAGATGCAAAAAATCAAGTTTGTAAGTGCAGGGAAAGAGGAGATATTTCATGTTAATCGTGAACATTTAGATTTGAAACGACCTATACTAATGTTCGGAATTGGAGTCAACAACGATGGCCTAACATCATCAAGCGCTATACATTTTTTTTTTAAAATACGACGATCATCATTTTCAAGGGGACGTGAACTCCCGGTATATGGTGGATAGGCGGCGGGAACAATTGAAGGCTATGCATGAAAAGTGTTCCTTGTTGCAGTTTCCTCATATTCCAAGTCCGGCTTGTTGCAGGAGCTACTGAGTTAAGTGATCTGTGCACACCGTGAGCTGTGTGTCTCATCTGTTTTGATCATGTTTCGATATTCCAATTGTTTATGATGAATGTTGATATCGAATGTCAGGGAACAGTTGGCTGTGTTTACTTTCTGCGCGGTTTCACCTTATGTCTTTTGGCGTGTACTGAGACTGCTATGATGGGGACTACGGTTACCTTTCTTTGTTTGGAAGATGAGATATTAATTCGGATGATCACGCTGGCACGGGCGGTTGAGCAATTATGGATTTTAATTCGTTTACAGTGATACCTGGGCCTTCCATAACCAAATAACCAGATCACTACGTCAGCAGGCACGGTACCTGAAGATGATGTTTACAACACTCGAAAAAGAAATTAATTAACGAATAATCAACAACAGGAAAAAATAACAATGGACAGACCGAAGCATGATTGAACCAGCACTTCTCGTCACCGCGTACTGCTATGAAAGAAAAAAAACACTAGAACACACGGCACACTAAGCTACCTTAAAAAGTTGCTGTTATTGGCGATGTCTTTCCCGCATGTGTACTCATGGCTGTAGCATAGGGTTGCGTGTTTTATTATTATTTGTCTCCAGTCTAAAACACTAGAACTACTGTTCGCTGTCTCGTCCTATAACTGTTTGTTTGCAGTGCAAGTTATTGAGTTATTTGCTGGTCATCATCATTGCACTCCGAACATGTCCATAGGTGCTCAGATCCCCTCCTAAGCAATTCCCTCAGTGTCCAGCGACTGACGACTCCAGTTCTATGTTGGTTGATAAGTCTTCTTACACGGCCACTAAGTGTCTCATTTCTTGCTGTGCCCAACTTAACTCCCATTTCCATCATCCGAAGAAGTGACGTGGATCTGTGTTTGTCGAAGTCCTGTGCTCTTGCCACATCTCGGAGGGCATTGATGATGTCCGCCCGATCCATTGGTTGCCCGTCCTATACGACCGCGCAGCTAGCTAACCTGTCCGCCCTTTCATTTCCCCGTACTCCCGCATGTCCAGGGACATAGACAAAGGTGACCTTACGTATTTTGGATTTCTGCAACGACTCTACCCATTGCATGCGTACAGAGCCCGTCTCCACTTTTTTTATCATGCTCATCGAATCACTCAGTATTTGCAACGCAAGTATTCAGCCCTACGGGAAATAAGTAAAAAAAAAAAAAAAAAAAGTAAAGTGCATCGTCATGCCAAATGACGTATAGGGAATATGGTGTTAGTGACAATAAATGTTACAGACCTTCGGCACATGCTTTTGGGGGTAATGTGGTCGGTATTACGCCTGTGCCGCTTTACTTTCCCAGAAAAAAATCCGGTACCCATTAAAGACTAGGTGAACCTTGAAGCCGTTGGTTGGGATCGAACCCTACCTATTCTTCCTTTGTAGTCCAGTTCACTAACCACTGAACTATCGCTGCTCCACCTACGGGAAATACTTGTCTTAATTGGAAAATATATATTCACAATTTATTCCCGAGCTGTGATCGTAACCTTATGCTGTAGTCATGAGTACACCTGCGAGATAGACATCGCCAATGATAGCTATCTCTCTGGGTTGTTTTGTTGGCTGTGTACCCTAACGTTTGTTTCTCGTGACAAAGCGCTGTGTCAAGGAGTATGTGTTTGATCCTGCTTCGGGCTGTCTATTTTTCTTTTCTTTCTGTTTGCTGATTATTCGTGATTTTTTTATATTTTTTTTGAGTGTTGTAAACATACTTCATCCCCTGAAATAATTCGCTGATACATTTTGTATTCGTCATCAGGTAAACAACACAAAAATAACAGAGAAAGTTTGAGAAATAAACCTGCGACAAGGTGATCAAGTAATAACCAGTCCGCTGTAATCGTGTTTAGAAAGTAAAGAAAGTAAAGTACCCCCGTCACGCCAAGTGGCGTATAGGGAAATATGGTGTTAGTGACCATATATTTTACAGACCTTCGGCACATGATTTTTGGGGTAATGTGGTCGGTATTACGCCGGTGCCGCTTTACTTTCCCAGAAAAAAAATCCGGTACCCATTTAAGGCTGGGTGAACCTTGAAGCCGTCGGTTGGGATCGAACCCTACCCCTTGTCCTTTGTAGTCAAGTTCACTAACCACTGAGCTATCTCGGCTCCTGTTCTCATGTTTACTTGAAATAAAAGACACCTGAAGTGTGATTTGGGACCTGAAGTGTGATTTGGGACCTGAAGTGTGATTTGGGACCTGAAGTGTGATTTGGGACCTGAAGTGTGATTTGGGACCTGAAGTGTGATTTGGGACCTGAAGTGTGATTTGGGACATGAAGTGTGATTTGGGACCTGAAGTGTGATTTGGGACCTGAAGTGTGATTTGGGCCGGTTTTAATGTCGTTGCCCACTGACTGTTGCCGCTACGTTGCTCTGTTCAATTTCCTGTATTTTGAGTCATTATAGTCAATTTAGACTCATGAAAAAGGATGGAAAACCCTGTGGACCAGTGGGCTGACATGTTCATTCTATGAGGGCGTGTGTTTGTCAAACATTAGTAGAATTAGCCACGAGAGAAGCTGTTCGACAAAAACAAAACCTAAAAAAAAATACACAATAGCCTCAGTAGACCGTCTGACATGACGAAAAGGGCCATATTATATATATATATATATATATATATATATATATATATATATATATATATATATAACATATCTGTCTGATAAATTTATAGAAAGAGACAATCATTTATGTTGGTCATAACTTAAGTTTATAAGAAAACGTAGACACAACATAGTCCACCACAGAGACCACCACATTGACCACCACATAGACCATCGCATAGACCACAAAATAGATCACCATATAGACCACCACAATGACTTCAACATAGACCACCCGCATAGACCACCACATAGACCACCAGAAGCAGCGGATGGTGCCAGGATAAACCTAACCCAGTCTTGTGTGCCCAGGTACGGTCTGTAGATTTGACCGGAAGTAGAATAAGCCTAGTAATTACATGTCAAGTACAGTGTTAGCCTTCAAGTTCAAAGCACCAGGAGACCAACGCCTATGAGTCATGACCCAAGTGGTACCACCACCTTTCTGAAGAGTGTCAAGAACCTATTGGACCGAAACACTTGCTCGAGGGAAAGGGGGGGGGGGGGGGAGGGTGTTATCTTATGATCAGATTGCCTCCTCCGTATCTAGAGTTTTCCATTTCATTTCTACAATTTAACTTGGTAGCGCGTCCGCATCCATACAAAAGCGAACTTACAGAGAGGAGCGAACCCGTGGATTGTATCGGGCAATCTATTGAAGACAGCTTCAAGGACAAGAGGGAAACCTAGTAAAACCACCAACTAGAATGACGTATAGATAGCAATTATATCACAGCAATCCATAATGTGATGAGAAGAGATAATAACCGAATAGCAAAGCAGGCCCTCATATGGGAAACAACAGGTAAGAGAAAAAGAGGAAGACCCAGGGAGACACTGAGAAGAACATTGATGAGAGAGGCAAGAGCAACAGGATTCGGCTCCTCAATAAGATAGAGCTGCTTGCACAGAACAAAGACAAATGGCGAGATTTGATAAAATATCTTTAAAAGAAAACTGCTAGAACAAAAATTCACATATGAGGTGTATCTTGGTCTACGCCCTATGGGCCGGCAACGGCTCGAAAGGTCAATAGATAGATAGATAGAATCCATAGTTCTATAATATGCAATATGGCGTGGGAAGAAAGAAATGTCCCAGACGATTGGCAAAAAGCTATCATTGTCCCATTTTTGAAAAATAAAGGAAGCAAAAGGGAGTGTGAAATGTACAGAGGAATATCCCTATTGAGTCAAGTTGGTAAAATGTTTGCTAAAATATTAGAGAGGAGAGTAAGATACATAATAGAACCTCAATTAAGTAATAATCAATTCGGATTCAGAAAAGGCAAAAGCTGTACTGAGGCTATATTTACATTGAGACAACTATGTGAAAAAACAATAGAATATGACAGAAACCTAAATATAGTGTTTATAGATCAGGAAAAAGCGTTTGATCGTGTGGACAGGAACAAACTTTGGCAAACATTAGAAACCTACGGGGTAGCAGGACAACTACTAGAAAATATAATGGCGTTATATAAAAACAGTCAAAGTGCCGTCAGAACATCGGAAGGTCTGTCAGAATGGTTTCAGGTTACAACAGGTGAAGACAAGGATGTGTCCTCTCACCACTCCTCTTCATCATATATATGGACAAAATAAATCAGGAAACAACCAACAATAACGAAAAATCAAATAATAACATAGAGGTAGAAAATTCCAACATCAACGAGCTACTCTTTGCAGATAACCAATGCCTAATATATGAGGACGAAAACCTGCTACAACAGCATATAACATCTCTAGATAAACGCTGCATAAACTACGGTATGAAAATTAACACAGCAAAAACAGAGGCTGTGAGAATAAGTAAATTAAGACACCCATTAAACATTAAGATCAAAGATAAAGAAATAAAACAAGTAGAAGTATTCAAGTATTTGGGCACAATGTTCACAGAAGATGGAAAACTAGACAGAGAAATTGACATGAGAATACAAAAAGCAAATGCTGTTACATACCAGCTTTCGCCATTGCTAAGACATCCAAACATTTCTATGCCAACTAAACAACAAATGATAAATAGCATTTTCATACCAATTTTGTGCTATGAAAGTAAAACATGGACCCTTTCTAAATCACAATTAAGAAAGATAAATATATGTGAGATGCGATGTTTGAGAAAAGTAACAGACAACACAAGAATAGATAAAATATCAAATGAAACAACAAAAAAATGGAACAAAACTCTGCCAAGAATATATAGAACAACAATTTAAATGGTTTGGCCACCTGATCAGAATGAATCCTCACCAATCACCATCAAGGGCGTTCTTCTCGAGAATGCATGGAAAAGACCAAGAGGAAGATCCAGAAGAAGATGGATAGATGCAGTGACAGAGACATGTAACAAGAAAGGAAAATCACTAATTCAGACTGTTCGAGCAGCTCAAGAACAACAAATGATATAAACCACGACACCTTTTAGGTATCAGTGAAAAAAGAAAAGAAGAAAATGGATAGATTCAGTGACAGAGACATGTAACAACAAAGGAAAATCACTAATTCAGACAGTTTCAGTAGCTCAAGAACAACAAATGATATAACCACGACACCTTTTAGGTATCAGTGAAGAGAGAAAAGAAGAAGATGGATAGATGCAGTGACAGAGACATGTAACAACAAAGGAAAATCACTAATTCCGACAGTTTGAGTAGCTCAAGAACAACAAATGATATAACCACGACACCTATTAGGTATCAGTGAAAAGAGAAAAGAGGAAGAAAAGAAGAATCCATAGTTCTACAAGGCCTGCGGACTTCAAGGGAAATCTCGGACTCACCAAAATTTGTGACGTTTTCAACTGTGTGAACTATAGAACGCTGGTGTCATTTATTGAGTTATTTAATTATGTGCGAGTCATCATCATTACACTCCGAACATGCCCATAGGTGCTTAGATCCCCTCCTCAGTAAATCCCGCAGTGTCCAGCGACTGACGACTCCAGTTCTATGTTGGTTGATAAGTCTTCTTACACGACCACTAAGTTTCTCATTTCTGGCTGTGCCCATCTTAACTCCCATTTCCATCATCCGAAGAAGCGACGTGGATCTGTATTTGTCGAAGTCCTGTGCTCTTCCCACATCTCGGAGGGCATTGATGATGTCCGCCCGATCCTTTGGTTGACCGTCCTCAACGTCAGCACAGCTAGCCAACCTGTCCGCTCTTTCATTTCCCCGTACCCCTGCATGTCCAAGGACATAGACAAAGGTGACCTTACGTATTTTTAGTTTATCAAGAATGGGCCGTCGTTGATTGCCCCATCTCACAGTGTTGTCAGTCACAGACTATGAGTGAATCCTTTAACCTCGCGGGCCTTATTTATACATAACATGACTATGGTTTGTATAGTTGAAAACATCACGTTAGTAGGGGTATTTTGGGGTTTCCCTCTGAGCCCACAGGCTTACCTCTGTCTACGGCGATGTGTGGAGTAAGTTCAAGGTGGGGATGTCACATCAGACACGAGGACAGGACGAGGGCACGTACACACATTACCTTGTTAATGACGCCATCTGCCAGGTTGGTCATGACGTTGATCAGGCTGCGGTTGTCGTTGGACAGAGGCTGGCACGAGTTTGTTCTATAGAACCATTTGATCTGGAAGCTGTAGTTCTGATTGCTGCTTTTGCTGTTTTGATTGACATTGTTTTTGCTGTTCTGTGTGTTGCTGGTTTCCGTTTGGCTGTAGATGTTGATGTCCCCAAGAGCACACAGAGTCCTGGCAGTGGCGTGGTGCCAGATAATGATTGGATTGGGACGGAGGGGAGGGGGGGGGTGATGTTTGATGAAGGAGAGGGTGGGAAAGAAAGCGAAAAGTAAGAAGCTACCACGATGATTTATGTTGATTGTAATGAAATTATGTAAAATTTAATAATTAATTTTGGTTGTAATATTACATCTTGTAGTATTATAATTAGTATTGGGAGCAATATATCAGCGTGTAATATGATAGATTTTAGTTGTAATAAAACATCATGCAATATAATTATATATATTTTATATGATTTTATATGGTTTTAAAGAAGAATGTTGAGAATACCATGGACAGCTAAGATTAGTAATGAAAATGTTCTGAAAGAGGCCAAAGCAAAAAGAGAGCTAATTTCCAATATTAGGAAGAAACAATCATCAGTTTTTGGCCATGTAATGAGAAGAGAACAACTGGAATATATTGTCTATCTATCTATTGACCTTTCGAGCCGTAACCGGCCCATAGGGCGTAGACCAAGATACACCTTCTCCTATATGAATTTTTGTTCTAGCAGTTTTCTTTTAAAGATATTTTATCAAATCTCGCCATCTGTCTCTGTTCTGTGCAAGCAGTTCTATCTCATTGATGGAGCCGATTCCTGCTGCTCTTGCCTCTCTCATCAATGTTCTTCTCAGTGTCTCCCTGGGTCTTCCTCTTTTTCTTTTACCTGTTGTTTCCCATATGAGGGCTTGCTTTGCTATTCGATTATTATCTCTTCTCATCACATGTCCAACGTATGACCATCGTCTTTTCTTTATTACTGAAGATATTAGTGGTTGATTGGCGATTTCTCTAATTTCCTCGTTTGTTTTGAATTCGTTCCATTCTATACCAAGTATTTTCCTTAGACATTTATTTTCGAATGCGTTCAACTTTGTTTCTATATCTCTTGTTGTTTTCCAGCTTTCACACGCATACGTAAGGGTTGATAGTACATTTGATTTGAATAGCCTAAGTTTTGTGTATATATATATTGTAACAACTGGAAAAATTGAGGGAGGAAGAGATAGAGGAGGGCAAAGAGAAAAAATACCAGACAGCTTAAGAGAATGGCTTGGCAGAAGGTCAACAACAGAAATTATAAATAACTGTCGAGGTTGAAAATTGTGAATAGACATTATCACATACGCCAGCAGGCCCGGTACTTGATGATGATGATGAAAATACACTTCTAACTAATGGTGTTATGTATGTCCTTCTTCCATTAACTCTACGCTTTATGAGCTACAACGGTGGCGGCAGCCAGCTTACTCCCTGTCTATGATATACTATTGTGTACAGACGAACGCGAGACCTATCAATTTTTCTTATTCCCAACTATTCTTCTTTGTCAAAGCATTGGACAGTTATCACCAATATTGTCCAACAAAGAAATAACTCTGGGGGCAAAACGAGCACTATACAATACAATCTTTATCCCAACGTTGTGCTATCAGTGCCAGACCTGGACCCTAGATGCAAGAACAATAAGTAAAATAACCTCTACTGAGATTAAATGTGTTAAACGAATGATAGGAAACAGTCTGAGAGATAAGATCAGAAATGAAGAACTGAGAAAAAAAGCTAGGAACAGCCCCCGCCATAGAATATATAAAGAAACAACAGATACAATTTTTTGGCCACGTGACAAGGCAGAAAGAACAAAACACAACACAACGAGCCCTCAATAAACGTTGCGAGAGCACCAGACCCAAGGGTCGACCACTAAAAAGATGGATCAATGGAATATTAGAAGCACTAGGAAATATAACAGCAGCAGAGGTGAACAGAAGAGCAAAAGATCGCAAATTATATCTCCCCTCGACGCTGAAAGGCAAATGAGGAAGGAAAGAAGAAGAAGAAGGACTATTCATCTGCCTTGTACAATCTCTTTACCAATTCACCAGTCCTGTAGGAACATCTTTATCAAGACTAGCGAGCTGGATATAGGTCCATGCCACTGGAACTTCCTGAACGGTGGAGAGAGGTGTTGACGCGGGGATTTCTGCGATGTGTTTGGTCTTACAGTGAGTCCGTGCTAAACACATTCTGTGTGGCTGCTGTAAATGATGGAAATGTTTGATTCTTCTTCTTTCCTTCCATAGACCACCACATAGACAACCACATAGACCATCACATAGACCATAACATAGACCATAACATAGACGACAACCACATAGACCACCACATAGACCACCACATAGACCATAACATAGACGACAACCACATAGACCATCACATAGACCATAACATAGACCATAACATAGACCACCACATAGACAATCACATAGACAACCACATAGACCACCACATAGACCACCACATAGATCACCACATAGACCATAACATAGGCCATCACATAGACAACCACATAGACCATCACATAGACCACCACATAGACCATCACATAGACCACCACATAAATCACCACATAGACCACCACATAGACCACCACATAGACCACCACATAGACAACCACATAGATCACCACATAGACCATAACATAGACCATAACATAGACCATAACATAGACCATAACATAGACCACCACATAAACCACCACATAGATCATCACATAGACCATAACATAGACCATGACATAGACAACCACATAGATCACCACATAGACCATAACATAGACCATAACATAGACCATAACATAGACCATAACATAGACCACCACATAGACCACCACATAGACCATCACATAGACCATAACATAGACCATAACATAGACCATAACATAGACCATAACATAGACCACCACATAGACCACCACATAGACCACCACATAGATCACCACATAGACCATAACATAGGCCATCACATAGACCACCACATAGACCATCACATAGACCACCACCTAGACCACCACATAGACCACCACGTAGACCACCACATAGACCATCACATAGACCATCACATAGACCACCACATAGACCATAACATAGACAACCACATAGACCATCGCATAGACCACAACGTAGACACAACATAGACAACCACATAGACCACCACCATAGATCTGATTCTACTTCGTTCCTTCCTCGTTTGCCTTCTGGCGTCAGTGGGAGATATGCTTGTTTGCGCTCGCCCGATCACTAAAGGAGTCCATTTCTTCGTCATCCGCCCTTGAAAGGTTGTTAAGTAGGCGTATCTGCGTTGTGTTGTAAGTAAAATGTCAAAAGCCCCGTCACACCAAGTGCCGTATAGGGGATGTGGTGTTAGTGACCATAATTATTATGGACCTTCGGCACAAGATTTTTCGGGTAATGTGGTCAGTATTACGCCCGTGCCGCATTACTTTCCCAGAAAAAATCCGGTACCCACTTAAGGCTGGGTGAACCCGGAAGCTGTCGGTCAAGATTGAACCCGACCTCTTGCCATTTGTAATCAAGTTACGTTGTGTTGTGGTTTGCAGTATACCTCTGATATTTGTGCCTTTCGGCCCAATACATCCGACTTCAGCACGACATTTTTGAGTACCGTGCTGTCTTTCCTCTTCGATTCCGACGCGCTTGGCCAGACTAGACTTGTTAGTCTGTTACTAGAGGCACCACGGAGAGGTGGAGCAGGGTCTGGATGGTTTTGGATCACCAATCCTGCCACAAGCCATCAGCTGTGTTGTGTCGCTGACAACTTCCGGCTCGTTTGCTGTGAGGCGCGACTTCGCTTCCGTTTGGATATATAATCTGCAGTCTTTTGCTCTTCTTTTAGCTTATCCTGCTGTTATGCTTCCTAGGGTTTCTAATATTCCATCAATCCATCTTTTAGCTTATCCTGCTGTTATGCTTCCTAGGGTTTCTAATTTTCAATCAATCCATCTTTTGGCTTATCCTGCTGTTATGCTTCCTAGGGTTTCTAATATTCCATCAATCCATCTTTTGGCTTATCCTGCTGTTATGCTTCCTAGTGTTTCTAATATTCAATCAATCCATCTTTTGGCTTATCCTGCTGTTATGCTTCCTAGTGTTTCTAATATTCAATCAATCCATCTTTTGGCTTATCCTGCTGTTATGCTTCCTAGTGTTTCTAATATTCAATCAATCCATCTTTTGGCTTATCCTGCTGTTATACTTCCTAGGGTTTCTAATATTCCATCAATCCATCGTTTTCGTAGACGACACTTGGGTCTGGTGCTCTCATATTTATTAAAGGCTCTTTGTGTTGTATATTGATTGTTCTACTTTATCCCGTGGCCAAACAATTGTACCTGTTGTTTCTTTATGTACTCTATGACGGGAATTTTTCCTAGCGTTTTTCTCAGTTCTTCATGTATGCTTATGTTTTCTATCATGCGTCGTCTTCTTCTTCTTCTACTTTTCAGCTCCCTGTGGAGCATAGGTCTTCAACAAACACTTTCCAAGCCGTTCTGTTTCTTGCCATTCTTTTAAGATCATTCCATGTCTTCTCCATCTCTGCTTCTGTCTGTCTTTTCCAAGAATTTCCTGGTCTTCCTCTTTGTTTTTTCCCCTGGGGATTCCCCAAAAAAATGCCTGATGTGTAATACTCTCAGCTCATGCATCTAATGTGTCATATTTTTAGTAAGTAACACAGTCGATGGAAACAGATTGGACAAAGAAAATAGCCACAGAAATGTGGTTTTGTAGGTGAATGGTATAGTTATGTTAGGTTAAGTTATGTTAATCTCGATCATCATCATCATCATCATCATCATCATCATCACAGCACTCCGGGCACACCCATAGGTGCTCCGATCGTCTCCTAAAAATCTGCATCCGCACACAGCGACTAATTGTACCAGTTCGGTGTTGGTTGACAAATCCTCTCATTCGTCCAGAATATCGCTCTGTTCTGGTAACACCGGTCTTCACTCACAGTTCACACAGTCAAGTTTGCCAAGTAATTGCACTTCTGTCAAAATCCTTTGTTTGACCCATCTCTCGTAGATTATTAATGATATCTCTCTTCACTCACAGTTCACACAGTCTAGGTTGCCAAGTAATTGCACTTCTGTCAAAATCCTTTGTTTGACCCATCTCTCGTAGATTATTAATGATATCTCTCTTCACTCCCAGTTCACACAATGTAGATCGCCATGTATTTGTACTTAACTCCTTTGTTCCGCCCGTCTCTCGACCGGTAGAAAGAAGATTCAAGCCGTTCTAAAGTGACCAAAACAAAAGGAAGCTCTTTACAAACTCCTGGTTAGATGTTTGGCTGCTATTTAATGTGATGGGACCAACTTGAATATATCGCGACAACCGGAAACAAAAATAAAGGAAGAAGATATGCGTATATATATATAGAGAGAGAGCGAGAGAGGGAGAGAGAGAGAGAGAGAGAGAGAGAGAAATGCCAGCCATATTAATAGAACGATTTGGCAGGAAGCTAGTAGCAGAAATTATTAAAAGCTACGGATATAGAAAATCGTGGAGAGACATGATCACATGTTGGTGGCATTGCTGTTAGTAATAATGACTGATATAAACATATTGTATACATAATAAATGACGTCATATAGTAAAAGTAAAGTGCCCCCATCACACCAAGTGGCGTATAGGGAATATGGTGTTAGGGACCATAAATTTTACACACCTTCAGCACATGATTTTTGGGATAATTCTTACGCTTGTGCAGCTTTACTTTTCCAGAAAAAAATCCGGTAGCCCTATAAAGGCTGGGTGAGCCCGGAAGCCGTCGGTTGGGATCGAACCCTACCTCTTGTCCTTTGTAGACCAGTTCACTAATCACTGAGCTATCGCGGCTCCAATGACGTCATATAATGAATACATATTTTTAAAAGTCTTTCTTTGTGTTTCCCAGAGAAAGTTTGTCTGCATCAACATCAACAGTTGTTCTGCGATAATTTCCCTACAAAGACATAGATTTTTTTACAAACATATCTCTACTGGTCAACTATTATGTGAACGGAGGCGAAGGCACACCTCACAGCAGCGGAGCTGGAAGCTGTCAGCTACCCACAACTGATAGCTTGCGTTAGGATCAGTGAACCAAAACCATCCAGACCCTACTCCACCTCTCCGTGGTGCCTCAAGTAACAAACTAACCTGTCTAGTCTGGCCAAGCGAGTAGGGATCGAAGAGGGACGACAACCCGGTACTCAAAAATATTGTGCTGAAGTCGGATGTGTTGGGTCGAAAGGCGCAAATACCAAAATTATACTGCAAACCACAACACAACGCAGATACACCCACTTAACATTCTTTTAAGGGCGGATGATGGAGCGGTTTATTCCTCTAGTCAACGGGCGAATGCAAGAAAGCAAATATTATGTCAGCAATAATGTTATTAATAACAACAGTGGTGTCTATGACGTCATGAAAATATTTATAAATAAAAAAAAAATTGGGCTGTTTTATCTTCTTCTTCTTCTAAATTGGACCAAAGATTACATTCCTAAATCTTTGGCCTTTAAAGTAGATGCTCTGAGCTGTGGTTTGCAGTCTTTCGGCCCAATCATAGCATTTTTGGGTGACTAATTTCCTTCCCTATTGTTTGTTCAGACCCGTTAGTCTCTTACTATACCCACTGTAAGGATGTGCTCCAGGCTCTTGATCACTTATGGTTCACTGACCTTACACAAACAGACAGCTTGGGGTCGCTGACCGTTTCCCTTCCCCGGCGATATTCGTTTCTTGTCGTTACCGTAAATAGCCACTTACCTCCGATCTCATCTCCCGTATCTAAACATGCAAGGATGAGTTCCAGTGAGTTGTAAGTTGTATCTCTTAGATAGACTAGAGTTTTATACAGGCAGTTGTAAGTTTTATCTCTTAGGACAAGAGTTTTATACAGGCAGTTGTAAGTTTTATCTCTTAGGACAAGAGTTTTATACAGGCAGTTGTAAGTTGTATCTCTTAGGACAAGAGTTTTATATTGGAGGTTGTAAGTTTTATATCTTAGGTCACGAATTTTATACTGGCATTTGTAAGTTTTATCTTTTAGGACAAAAGTTTTATACATATGGTTATAAGTTTTATATCTTAGGACAAGAATTTTATACTGGCATTTGTAAGTCTTATCTTTTAGGACAAGAGTTTTATACAGGTGGTTGTAAGTTTTATCTCTTAGGACAAGAGTTTTATACAGGCAGTTGTAAGTTGTATCTCTTAGGACAAGAGTTTTATACAGGCAGTTGTAAGTTTTATCTCTTAGGACAAGAGTTTTATACAGGCAGTTGTAAGTTGTATCTCTTAGGACAAGAGTTTTATACAGGTGGTTGTAAGTTTTATCTCTTAGATTAAGAGTTTTATACTGGTGGTTATAAGTTTTATATCTTAGGACAAGAGTTTTATATTGGAGGTTGTAAGTTTTATATCTTAGGACAAGAATTTTATACTGGCATTTGTAAGTCTTATCTTTTTAGGACAAGAGTTTTATACAGGTGGTTGTAAGTTTTATCTCTTAGGACAAGAGTTTTATACAGGCAGTTGTAAGTTGTATCTCTTATGACAAGAGTTTTATACAGGCAGTTGTAAGTTGTATCTCTTATGACAAGAGTTTTATACAGGCAGTTGTAAGTTGTATCTCTTAGGACAAGAGTTTTATACAGGCAGTTGTAAGTTGTATCTCTTAGGACAAGAGTTTTATACAGGTGGTTGTAAGTTTTATCTCTTAGGACAAGAGTTTTATACTGGTGGTTATAAGTTTTATATCTTAGGACAAGAGTTTTATATTGGAGGTTGTAAGTTTTATATCTTAGGACAAGAATTTTATACTGCATTTGTAAGTCTTATCTTTTAGGACAAGAGTTTTATACAGGTGGTCATAAGTTTTATATCTTAGGACAAGAATTTTATACTGGCAGTTGAAAGTTTTGTCTCTTAGGTCAAGTGTGTTATACTGGTGGTTGTATGTTTTATCTCTTAGGACAAGAGTTTTATACTGAAGGTTGTAAGTTTTATATCTTAGGACAAGAGTTTTATACAGGCTGTTGTAAGTTGTATCTCTTAGGACAAGAGTTTTATACTGGTGTTTGTAAGTTTTATCTCTTAGGACAAGAGTTTTATACAGGCGATTGTAAGTTTTATCTCTTAGGACAAGAGTTTTATTCTGGTGGTTGTAAGTTTTATATCTTAGGACAAGAGTTTTATACAGGTGGTTGTAAGTTTTATCTCTTAGGACAAGAGTTTTATACAGGCGATTGTAAGTTTTATCTCTTAGGACAAGAGTTTTATACAGGCAGTTGTAAGTTGTATCTCTTAGGACAAGAGTTTTATACAGGTGGTTGTAAGTTTTATCTCTTAGGACAAGAGTTTTATACTGGTGGTTATAAGTTTTATATCTTAGGACAAGAGTTTTATATTGGAGGTTGTAAGTTTTATATCTTAGGACAAGAATTTTATACTGCATTTGTAAGTCTTATCTTTTAGGACAAGAGTTTTATACAGGTGGTCATAAGTTTTATATCTTAGGACAAGAATTTTATACTGGCAGTTGAAAGTTTTGTCTCTTAGGTCAAGTGTGTTATACTGGTGGTTGTATGTTTTATCTCTTAGGACAAGAGTTTTATACTGAAGGTTGTAAGTTTTAGATCTTAGGACAAGAGTTTTATACAGGCTGTTGTAAGTTGTATCTCTTAGGACAAGAGTTTTATACTGGTGTTTGTAAGTTTTATCTCTTAGGACAAGAGTTTTATACAGGCGATTGTAAGTTTTATCTCTTAGGACAAGAGTTTTATTCTGGTGGTTGTAAGTTTTATATCTTAGGACAGGACATTTTTGATTCTAACAGTTGTAAACCCGTGTCGCTGCAGGCGTTCTATAAAATTATTTTTCCATCCAATTATAAATCTTCTTCGACTATTGAAATCAAACCTTTGACTGTTGCAACAACCGCTCACTAAGATTTGCTAAGGTTACCTTTCCTGAAGTGACCGAATCACTCATTAATGTCTGCACGTGAGTTGCAAGATATAGTGCCAAAAGTAGTTCAGATAAAATTTTTCCTTCTCTCTTTTCTATGACATTAATGCTTTTTTTTTTCTTTTAAACTAAGGTAGCTCATCTTAAATGTCGTGTTTTGTTGTTTGATCTCTTTTTGTTTCGAGATAAGTCAGTTCTGGCCATCGTCTTTTTCCGTCACTTTATTTATTTATTTTTCTTTCGCCAGCTTTTTACCTCTGACGAAGTCCCTAAAGACTAGAAACTGAATTTTGCGTGTTAATCCACTTTTCCCTGACAGCCGTGTGCACAGGGGTACCCCGCCGCACAGGCAGATAACTCCGACTTCGGAGATACTCATTTTTTTCGCCAATTAGCAATTTTCCGCCATTTTCCGATCGGTGTCGAGTTTTCTGGTTTGGATTATTTATGTGTTTAATTTGTATCATTAGTTTGTTATACCCGAAGAAGGCTTTTGCCGAGACGTTGTAGTTTGTCTTATCTTTCCATTGGTTTAGCTGCTCCACATCATTGTATGGACTACTAAGGACAAGAGGTCGGGTTCGATCCTGATCGACGGCTTCCAGGTCCACCCAGCCTTAATGGTACCAGATTTTTTTTCTGGGAAAGTAAAGCGCGACGGACGTAATATCGACCACATTACCCCAAAAATCATGCGCTGAATGTCTGTAAAATTTATGGTCACTAACACCATATTCCCTATACGTCACTTGACGTCACTGGGACATCATTTGATGTTTATTTTGATGTTTATTTTGATGTTTATTTTGATGTTCATTATCAATATTTTCCCTGGGACCGTTTTTAAAACTTATAACAGAAGAAGAATAACAATAACACAACAGTTATCCCTTAATCAAAGACGCATCAAGGGAAAAAAAAGAAATTTAAATGATACCCCAACAGCCAGACAGAGCTATCATTCATTTTGTTGTCGTTTGATGTCGTCATGAAAAGCGAGATCCGAAGGCACACATCGGTCTTTGTGACGTCAAAATCTGACGTCATGATGGAATATGTCCGGCTATTTTGAAGATCTGTCACCAGCGTCCGGACAGAAAGACCGTCTTGCTGGAATGTTGGATGTTGTATTTGGTATTACATGTTTGTTGACGGAAACTGTATCTAACATTGTTACAATGTTAACAAACAACAAGGGACGTTAATCTAATATTGTTACAATGTTAACAAACAACAAGGGACGTTATCTAATATTGTTCCAATGTTAACAAATGACAAGGGACGTTAATCTAATATTGTTATAATGTTAGCAAACAACAAGAGACTTACTCTAAGATGGTTAAAATGTTAACAAACAACAAGGGACGTTAATTCAAATATTGTTACAATGTTAACAAGCAACAAGGACCATTAAACTAACATTGTTACAATGTTAACAAACAACAAGAGACGTTATTCTAACATTGTTACAATGTTAACAAACAACAAGAGTCGTTATCTGACATTGCTACAATGTTAACAAACAACAAAAGACGTTATCTAGCATTGTTACAATGTTAACAAACAACAGGAGACGTTATCTAGCATTGTTACAATGTTAACAAACAAAATGAAACTCTATCTAACATTGTTACAATGTTAACAAACAACAGGAGACGTTATCTAACATTGTTACAGTGTTAACAAACAAAAAGAAACTCTATCTAACATTGTTACAATGTTAACAAACTACAGGAGGCGTTATCAAACATTGTTACAATGTTAACAAACAATAAGAGACGTTATCTAACATTGTTACAATGTTACCAAACAACAAAAGACGTTATCTAACATAGTTACAGTGTTAACAAACAACAGGAGACGTTATCTAACATTTTTACAATGTTAACAAGCAATAAGAGACGTTATTCTAACACTGCTACAATGTTAACAAACAAACAATAGACGTTATCTAACAGTGCTACAATGTTAACAAACAACAGGAGACGTTATCTAACATTGTTACAATGTTAAGAAACAACAAGAGACGTTATTCTAACATTGCTACAATGTTAACAAACAACAAGAGACGTTATCTGACATAGTTACAATGTTAACAAACAACAAGATACGTTATCTAACATTGTCACAATGTTTACAAACAATAAGAGACGCTACTCTAACATTGCTACAATGTTAACAAACAACAAGAGACGTTATCTAACAGTGTTGCAATGTTAACAAACAACAAGAGACGTTATCTAACAGTGTTACAATGTTAACAAACAACAGGAGACATTATCTAACATTGTTACAATGTTAACAAACAACAAGAAACGTTATCTAACATTGTTATAATGTTAACAAACAACAAGAAATTTTAGCCACATAGTCAACCACATTATCAGCGATCGAACCCGTATGTACCATTTGCATGTTTTTTCTCTTGCCCGGACCAACAGAGAAATTGTGCCGCTTCATGTCTCTTTATTAATGACCCTTATAATTATATGTTAGATTGTTTGATGGCTGTGAAAAAAACAGTTGGCTTTTTCGTCGTGGTATGTCTTCAATGAGCTAAAAATGTTAACTTTAAAGGAGTGACTTTGGAGAACAGAGTAATCAATCGTTCAACAGATTAAAATTGATCTCTTTATTTGACTTATGATAAATGTAAGTTCACGAGAGTTTCAGTGTCCTTGTAGAGATGATGTTTACGTGATTGCTTGTTTAAGTTATTGCTTGTTTACGTGATTGTCTGTTTAAAGTGGTTACTTGAAAGGGTTCCATTAAATTAATTAATTAATTAATTTTTTTTAAAGAAAAAAGCCTTGCTTGCAACTACAAAAAAACAACAACAAGAGTTGAAAACACTTTGAACAACATTAAAACTGTAACAAACAAAACAGTAACAATAATAAACATTACAAAGTTTACAATTATTAACAACAGTATTACACATATAAACTGTACAATTATAACTGTAAACAACACTGTAACAAATATGTACAACACTATTAGAACCATGATCAACACTACTACAACTATAGATAACATAATTATAACTAAACAACACTACTAAAACTATAGACAACACAATTATAACTAAGCAGCACTACTACAACTACAGACAACACAATTATAACTAAACACTACTACAACTATAGACAACACAATTATAACTAAACAACACTGCTAAAACTATAGACAACACAATTATAACTAAACAACACTGTTACAACTATAGACAACACAATTATAACTAAACAGCACTACTAAAACTATAGGCAACACAATTATAACTAAACAACACTGCTACAACTATAGACAACACAATTATAACTAAACAACACTGCTAAAACTATAGACAACACAATTATAACTAAACAACACTACTACGTCAGTAAACAACACAGCTTAAGTTATAATGAAAAGCACTTCAGCTGTAAATAACATTATTACAACTGTAGACAAGACTAACAGCAACAACTATAAACAACACTTTACAACTACAAACAACACTATTACAACTACAAACAATACTATAAATATAAACAACATTATTACAACTACAAACAATACTATAAATATAAACAACACTATTACAACTACAAACAATACTATAAATATAAACAACACTATTACAACTACAAACAATACTATAAATATAAACAACACCATTACAATTATAAACACTAGTGCTTCAGTACACAAGATTATTGCAACTATAAATAACACCACTGCATACAATAAACAACACTACTATAACTAAAAACAACACTACTAAATCAGTATACAACACAATTACAACTATTAACATCACTATTACAATTACAAACAATACTATTACAACAATAAACACTTGTGCATCAGTAAACAAAAGAAATGCAACTATAAACAACACTACTACAAATTTCGTCTATGCCTACTGAAAAAAATGAAGACATAAGTAATGGTAGCAACAAATAAAAATATAACATCGCAGTACACAATAAAGACAAGTGGAGCAATATTAAAACATGTAAATGAACTTAAATATTTGGGAACTTTGTCAACCTCAGACGGAAGATGTACAAGGGAGGTGATATGCGGAATGGTTCATGCAAAAGCAGCTTTCCAATAAAATGAGGAAGATACTATGCAATCCATTTGTGACAATAGAAACAAGAAAAAGAGTTCTTAAATTTTATGTAGAGCCAGTATTAACATATGGATGTGAATCATGAACAATAGGACAACATATAAGAAAATTACTGGAGTCTGTAGAAATGTGATTTTACAGAAGAATATTGAAAACACCACGGACAGCTAAGAAGAAGAATGGAAACGGTTGTTTCTTAAAGAGTTCAAAGCAAAAAGAGAACTAATTTCCAATATTACGAAATAAACAATCATCATTTTTTGCCATGTAATGTGAAGGGAACAGTTGGAATATATTGTAACAACTGGGAAAATTGAGGGACCAAGAGATAGGGGGAAGCAACGAGAAAAAATACAAGACAGCTTAAGAGTATGGCTTGGCAGAAGGTCAACAACAGAAATGGTAAATAACTGTCGAGATAGAAAGATTGTGGTGAGACATGATCACCTATGCCTGCAAGCACGGTACTTGACTACAAATTTAAAACAATACAACTGCAACTGTAAATAATGCAACTTAAGTGTAAAGAAGACTCCTCCAACAATTTGCAAGTAGTAAAGGCATACCCAGTAAGGATTGCAACTTCTCCGTGCTATAGAATAATTTCTTGAAAACAACAACCCACGTTAGACCTTTCAAAAACCAGCGCGTTAGGGGTGAAAGCAAATACCTGCAGAGCTTGTCGAAGAGGTGAAATAGAACCTGGTTATGAAAGCACATACCTAATACATGCAAAGCTTGTCGAAGAGGTGAAATAGAACCTGGTTATGAAAGCACACACCTAATACATGCAGAGCTTGTCGAAGAGGTGAAATAGAACCTGGTTATAAAAGCACACACCTGCAGAGCTTGTCGAAGTACCGAAATAGAACCTGGTTGTGAAAACAAATATCTGCAGAGCTTGATGAAGAGGCGAAATATAACCTGGTTATGAAAGCACACACCTAATACATGCTTAAAGCTTGTCGAAGAGGTGAAATAGAACCTGGTTATGAAAGCACACACCTAATACATGCAGAGCTTGTCGAAGAGGCGAAATATAACCTGGTTATGACAGCACATACCTGCAGAGCTTGTCGAAGATTCGAAATTGAACCTGACGACTGGGTCCCGTTATTTGAGTAAATCATAGTCCAGTTAAATTGGCAGATGGTGCTCTCTGTGGTGGTGACATCAGCTGATGTGGTCTGTTCGCCAGTGGTGGCTTCAGTTGTAGGTGATTGAGTGAAACTTTCAGTTGTCGGGAAAGTGGTCACACTGCTACCATCTGTTGTCATCATGAGATTGTTTGTATAATCTGTAAGAAGTAGCTACATCATTACTTTTCGTCGATACAAAATGTTTTTGTCAATGTCTGTCGGTGTGAGTCTTTGCTTGTAAGTCTTGTCGTTGGATGACCCCATTTACCTGTTGGTGCAGGCATATTTCTTGTCGTTTTTGGATAGACTGACGGACGGATGGATGGATCGATTGATCGATAAATGAATGAAAGACAAGATATGGATAACAAGATGAGTAAATATATAGATGGATGGATGGATGGATGGAAGGGGGATATATAATTAAATGGATGGACGAAGAGATACATGGATGAGTGTGTGTAGGGAGGAATCGATAGATGTAAGACTGAAAGAATCGATAAATGAATTGATAAGTGGTTGAATGAATAAATGGATTGGTGGATGGATAGATGGAATGGGGATATAGAGATAAACGGATCGACGAAGAATAACACGGATAAGTGACTGGAAGGATGGATAGATAGATAAATGAATTAAAGAACAAGTAAATGAATTAATAAAGAGATAAGTGAATGAATGGATAAGGGATGGACGGGGGTATATAGATAAATGGGTGGATAAAAAGGTACATGGATGAATGGGGGATGAAAGCATGGGTGAATAAATTAGTGGATAAAAGCATAGATGTGTGGATGAAAGGATTTGTGGGTATATAGATAGCTGGGTGGATGTTTGGGTGCACCTGTTAGTGGGTGGACAGATTAGTAGATGGAGGGATGATATATAGTTTAAAGGGTGAATAAATGGATGAATTAGTGGATGGGTAGATAGGTGGATGGATAGATAGGTAGAAGATTCTGTGGATGGATCGATACGTGGATAAAAATGTGGACCGTAAGAAAGGTGGGTGTATAAGCGGGTGGATTGGTAGGTGAGTGAATATATAAGTGAATTTATAGGTGGATAGATAGATATGTGGATATATAGGTGGATGGATAGATATGTGGATAGATAGGTGGATGGATAAGTGGATAAATAGGTTGATGGGTATGTGAGTTGATAGATGGGTACATGGATAGGTGGATTGATAGGTTGGCAGATGAATAGGTAGGTGGATTGATAGGTAGATGGATGGATAGGTAGGTGGGTGGATAGGTGGATGGATGGGTAGGTGGATGGATAGTTGAATTGATAGGTAGGTGGGTGGATAGGTAGGTGGATGGTTAGGTAAGTGGATGGATAAGAAGGTGAATGGATGGATAGGTGGATAGAAAGGTGGATTTATAGGTAGCCGAATTTATAGATAAATGGATACCTAGATAGATGGATGGATAGGTTTATGGATAGGTATGTGAATGTATGGATAAGTAGATGGATGGATAGTAGATGGATGGATAGGTTTATGGATAGGTATGTGAATGTATGGATAAGTGGATGGATGGATAGATAGGTAAATGTATGGATAGACAGATAGATGGGTAATGGATGGGTAGGTGGATGGATGGATAGGTGGATGGATGGATAGGTTGATTTATTGGTAAGTGGATAGATAAAGTGGTGGGTAGATTGACAGTGGATTGATGATTGGATAGACAGCTGGATGGATATGATGTGGCTGGATAGTTGGATGGATGTGTGGATGGATAGAAAGTTGGTTAGAAAGATGCTAGATAGATAGTTAAATGGATATATAGATGGATGGGTAGATAAGTGGGTTCTACTTGAAAACATGTTCTACAGGATTGCCCCCAGTACACAGAGCTGAGAAGGTCAATGTGGTCCACACCCACCTCCCTGGAAGAGAAACTATACGGGGCAACCAAATCACTTAAACAGACAACTGCCTTCATAAGAGAGTCCGGAATCCTAGTCTGAATGAGCGATGATCGCAGAAGAAGAAGAAGATTGGTGGGTGGGTGGGTGGGTATATACATGGATGGATTGGTAGGTGGACGGATAGGTAGGTGGATTGATAGGAAGATGATTTAATAGGTGGATGGTTAGATATGTGGATAGATATTTGGGTGCGTGGATAGGTAGGTGGATGGATGGATTGATATGTGGATGGATATATAAGTGGATGGATGGATGGATTGATATGTGGATGGATAGATAAGTGGATGGATTGATTGATAGGTGGATGGATAGGTAGGTTGATGGATAGATAAACATGTGGATAGATTTGTAGGTTGGTGGATACTATGAAGTGATAAGTGGATAAATTAATAGGTGGATGAATATATACATCGATTGATATATGGGTTGGTGGATTGATATGTGTTTATATGGATACGTAGAAGGTATTATATGTGGATGGTTTAATGGATGGTTTGATTATTGGATACATTGGTGGATGGATAGATAGATGAATGGATAGACGGATCGAAGAACTGAGAGGTGGCTGGATAAATCGGTGGGTGGACATGTGGATGAATGAACGTGTTAATAAGTGAGTCGCTGGAAAACTGGATATGTGAATGAGTGGATATATAGATAGGTGGATGCATGTTTTGATTGGTTGATGTATGGGTTGGAGCCTAGTTAGGTGAGTCTAAGTGTACTATCGTACTCTGCCATAGTTCTAAATGTGATATATCACTCTGTCGTAGTTCTAAATGTGATATATCACTCTGTCGTAGTTCTAAATGTATTATATCACTCTGTCGTATTTCTAAACGTGTTATATTGTCTGTCGTAGTTCTAAATGTGCTAGATCACTCTGCCCTAGTTCTAAATGTTCTACATCACTCTATTGTAGTTGTAAATATGCTATATAACTCTGTTGTAGTTCTAAATGTGTTATATCACTCTGTCGTAGTTCTAAATGTGTTATATCACTCTGTTGCACTTCTAAATGTGTTATATCACTCTGTTGTACTTCTAAATGTGTTATATCACTCTGTTGTACTTCTAAATGTGTTATATCACTCTGTTGTACTTCTAAATGTGTTATATCAATCTGTTGTACTTCTAAATGTGTTATATAACTCTGTTGTACTTCTAAATGTGTTATATCACTCTGTTGTACTTCTAAATGTGTTATATCACTCTGTTGTACTTCTAAATGTGTTATATAACTCTGTTGTAGTTCTAAATGTGCTATATCACTCTGTTGTACTTCTAAATGTGTTATATCACTCTTTCGTAGTTCTAAATGTTCTATATCACTCTTTCGTAGTTCTAAATGTGCTATATCACTCTGTCGTAGTTCTAAATGTGCTATATCACTCTTTCGTAGTTCTAAATGTGCTATATCACTCTGTCGTAGTTCTAAATGTGCTATATCACTCTGTTGTAGTGTTAAAAGTGCTATATTAATCTCTGTCGCAGTTCTGGGTGTGCCATTTCACTTTAGGTCCCTGTTATATGTCTGAATGACAATATATCATGTTATATGTCTGAATGACAATATGTCATGTTATATGTCTGAATGACAATATGTCATGTTATATGTCTGAATGACAATATGTCATGTTATATGTATATTACCTCACACTGTCCCTGTTACATGTTTGTCATCACACTCCGACCTAGTTATATGTTTTTTTAATCACATTTTGTCCCTGTTATATTATTGTTTTCACACTCTGTCCCTCTTCTAGGCACGTTAGAACATTTTGGTTCTGTTATGTTTACTATCACTCTCCGTCCCTGTTATAAGCTTTGTATTACATTCTGTCCCTGTTATATATTTGTTATCATATCTTGTCCCCTTTGATATGTCTGTTGTCACAATACTCTGTCCCTCTTAGATGTCTGTTATTACGCAGTGACCCTGTTTTATGTCTACTATCACACTCTGACGTAGTTATATATGCTTTATCACTCTCTGATGTTACTATATGTGATGTTCTATCATGGTACATCACTACTGTACTGCTGTGGATACAAGGTTTCTGTGTTATCTTTCAAACATGAATGGCTTTACCCTTGTTGGTCGTTGACTCTATAGATGTACTCGCGTCGTCTTTCGAGGAGGCAACAGAAGTACTTGCGGCGTCAGTTGTTGATATACTAGAAGTACTCGCGGCGTCAGTTGTTGATATCATAGAAGAGGTTGTTGTCTCAGGTGTGGTTGTAGTCTCAGGTGTGGTTGTAGTCTCAGGTGTGGTTGTTGTCTCAGGTGTGGTTGTAGTCTCAGGTGTGGTTGTAGTCTCAGGTGTGGTTGTGGTCTCAGGTGTGGTTGTATTCTCAGGTGTTGTTGTAGTCTTAGGTATGGTTGCAGTCTCAGGTGTGGTTGTAGTCTCAAGTGTGGTTGTTGTTTCAGGTGTGGTTGTAGTCTCAGGTGTGGTTGTTGTCTTAGGTGTGGTTGTAGTCTCAGGTGTGGTTGTAGTCTCAGGTGTGGTTGTAGTCTCAGGTATGGTTGTAGTCTCAGGTATGGTTGTAGTCTCAGGTATGGTTGTAGTCTCAGGTATGGTTGAAGACTCAGGTATGGTTGTAGTCTCAGGTGTGGTTGTAGTCTCATGTATGGTTGTAGTCTCAGGTGTGGTTGTAGTCTCAGGTGTGGTTGTAGTCTCAGGCATGGTTTTAGTCTCAGGTATGGTTGTAGTCTCAGGTGTGGTTGTAGTCTCAGGTGTGGTTGTGGTCTCAGGTGTGGTTGTATTCTCAGGTGTTGTTGTAGTCTTAGGTATGGTTGTAGTCTCAGGTATGGCTGTAGTCTCAGGTGTGGTAGTTGTCTTAAATGTGGTTGTAGTCTCAGGTATGGTTGTAGTCTCTGGTATGGTTGTAGTCTCAGTTATGGTTGTAGTCTCAGGTATGGTTGTAGTCTCAGGTATGGTTGTAGTCTCAGGTTTGGTTGTAGTCACAGGTATGGTTGTAGTCACAGGTATGGTTGTAGTCACAGGTATGGTTGTAGTCTCAGGTATGGTTGTAATCTCATGTATGGTTGTAGTCTCAGGTATTATTGTAGTCTCAGGTATGGTTGTAGTCTCAGGTATAGCTGTTGTCTCTGGTATGGTTGTTATGGCAGGTATTATTGCAGTTTTTGGTTTTGGAGCACTAACATCTTAATGGAAATATTCAACAAAAAGTAGAAATAACTGCACAACATAAAGAGGAAATAACTCCACGACACAAAGTGGAAATAATTCCACAACATAAAGTGGAAAAATATGCTATATATGTTTAGATATATGTTAAAATGCGTGCAGATATAGAAGTAGCATGTGCTGATATAGAAGTAGCATGTGTTGATATAGAAGTAGCATGTGCTGATATAGAAGTAGCATGTGCTGATATAGAAGTAGCATGTGTTGATATAGAAGTAGCATGTGTTGATATAGAAGTAGCATGTGCTGATATGAAATGATAACATAAAAACGAAAAGTTGATGAAACATAAGGACATAATATTCATAATTTGTGAATATAAAATTTAGAACTTAATTCCATATTGAAGGATAGCTTTGAAAAGTTTGGGGGATAGCGTAAAGAAGCAGGGTGAAGATAACTTAAAGAGAACATGTAGTGATAACATGATGACATGAAAGGAAGATATGTTGGTGAAAACATCATCATCATTCGTCATATCTGTTGGCGTAGGCGATCATGTCCTTCCGCAATTCATCTATTCACAGTGCATGGTATCAGTTCTGTTGTTTTCTGTTTTCCATGCCATGACACCAAGCTATCCAGTATTTTCTCTCTATTTCTCAGTATTTTGCCACCGAGTATTCCAACTTTGATTTTCTCATGATGCACCCGAAAAATGTTGATTGTTTCTTTCTAGTGTTTTAAGAGCTCCCTTTTTGTGTTGGCATCTTTGAGAATTTCCTCGTTGGTCTTTTTAGCTGCCCAGGAAACTTTCAACATTCTTGTGAGAAATCCCATCTCTGTGGCCTGGAAGAATCTTTTCAATTGTTTGTTTACGGTCCATGATTCGCTTCCTTAGGTCAAAATTGGCTCTATATAGTACCGATGAATTATCTTTCTCACTTCTATTGACATAGAACTTGTTGCAAAAGACGTTTTTATTTTCTGAAATGCTATTTTGGCCTGAGCTATTCTGCTTGTTATTTCTGTCGTGCATCTCCCATCTGATGTTATTATTGTGCACAAGTATTTGAAACGTTATACATGTTTTAAATTTGTCCATTTGGACATAATTGTACTTCGTAAAATAAGAAGGTAGTTTGCCATTCCTTTCCTTTGTGACAGTGACTGTACTTGTCGGAGATCGCAGCCATTATCTCTGTACATGAGAATTTCTGCCTGCCATATCGGAGTGGGGACCATAACCGGCACTACTTGTCGGCTGCTCCCACAACACCATCCACCACCTGCTCCAATGGCTTTACATAACCCTGATAGGGGGGTTAAACGGGAGCTTCTCATTTCTCATTGGTGTCACGAAGACTAGCGAGGAATAGGATGCGTCTTATTCCACCTTTGGAAAGGTAAAACTCTACCACGCTAATCCGCTTGCTAAAATATATAGTGGTAGTTTGATTGGAAAAGAGGAAGGTATTTTGATGAAATATTCTGGACTTGTCTTGGAGAATGAGATGGAGGTAACTTGGAAAGATGAATAAAGATAACAGCAAAATACCTGAATTTATACTGGGGACACATAATAATAAATGAATATTTGAGGGAAACTTCCGAGGCGATTTTTTGTTCCCTAACGTTTGGCTTCTCGTGGCAAGGCGCTGTGCCAATGAGTACGGGTCGATCCTGCTTCGGACCATATATTGTTCTTTGTTTCTTTTTTGTTGTTGATTATTTGTCATTTTTTTCCCAGTGCTGTAAACCTAACTCTTCCTCCTATGATTATCTGAATTTAATTTTGCATAAAATGGGACGATAACTTGGCACAGTATATAGGGGTGACTTGACACAATTTTTTAGAATAACTTGACAATATATTTGAGAGTAACTTGACAACATAAGTGGAGGTAACTTGACAAAATATTTGAGAGTAACTTGACAACATAAGTGGAGGTAACTTGACAATATATTTGAGAGTAACTTGACAACATAAGTGGAGGTAACTTGACAAAATATTTGAGAGTAACTTGAGAATATAAGTGGAGGTAACTTGACAACATATTTGAGAGTAACGTGACAACATAAGTGGGGGTGACTTGACAGCATATTTGAGAGTAACTTGACAACATAATTGGAGGTAACTTGACAAAATATTTGAGAGTAACTTGACAACATAAATGGAGGTGACTTGACAACATATTTGAGAGTAACTTGACAACATAAGTGAAGGTAACTTGACAAAATATTTGAGAGTAACTTGACAACATGTGTGGAGGTAAGTTGACAAAATATTTGAGAGTAACTTGACAATATAAGTGGGGGTGACTTGACAGCCTTTTTGAGAATAACTTGACAACATAAGTGGGGGTAACTAGACAAAATATTTGAGAGTAACTTAACAACATAAGTGGAGGTGTGTTGACAAAATATTTGAGAGTAACTTGACAGCATAAGTGGAGGTAGTAAAAAAAAAGTAAAGTGCCCCCGTCACGCCAAGTGGCGTATAGGGAAAAATGGTGTTAGTGACCCTATATTTTACAGACCTTCAGCACATGATTTTTGAGGTATTGTGGTCAGTATTACGCCCGTGCTGCTTTACTTTCCCAGAAAAAAATCCGGTACCCATTTAAGGCTGGGTGAACCCGGAAGCCGTCGCTTGGGATCGAACCCTACCCCTTGTCTGTGGTAGTACAGTTCACTAACCACTGAGCTATCGCGGCTCCCATAAGTGGAGGTAACTTGACAAAATATTTGAGAGTAACTTGACAACATAAGTGGGGATGACTTGACAAAATATTTGAGAGTAACTTGACAACATAAGTGGGGGCGACTTGACAAAATATTTGAGAGTAACTTGACAACATAAGTGGGGGCGACTTGACAATACAACTAGTGATAACTTTAACATATGGCAACTGTTATATATATAGAGTTTCATACCTATCTCTACACATAAACATATATAAACTCAGGAAACATATAAATATGTAGAGATTTTTGGCCAAATATGTGGCAACATGCTAAATTTGATATGTAACTTGACAAATAAAGGTAAAAACTTTGTGACAAAAGTGGATGTGATATAACGACATAGTCCGATATAACTTGGCAAGATAAGTGTAGAAAACATGGTAATATATCATGGAATAACTTAGCGATACATGTGGATATAACAGGAAGGAATACACGTATAAAGTTTGGATAATATGTTGATATAACGTGAAAAACAAATGTATACAGTTGGGTTAATATGTGGAAATAACGTGAGAACATAAGTGAGGATTACTTGACAGTATAAGAGGAAATAATTAGACCATAGTAATGAGGATAAGTAGGAAACGTGAGTAGAGATAGGTAGGAAACATGAGTGGAGATAGGTACGAAACATGAGTGGAGATAGGTGGGAAACATGAGTAGAGATAGGTGGGAAACATGAGTAGAAATAGATAGGAAACATGAGTGGAGATAGGTAGGAAACACGAGTAGAGATAGGTGGGAAACATGAGTGGAGATAGGTAGAAAACATGAGTGGAGATAGGTAGGAAACATGAGTGGAGATAGGTGGGAAACACGAGTAGAGATAGGTGGGAAACATGAGTGGAGATAGGTAGGAAACATGAGTGGAGATAGGTAGGAAACACGAGTAGAGATAGGTGGGAAACATGAGTGGAGATAGGTAGGAAACATGAGTAGAGATAGGTGGGAAACATGAGTGGAGATAGGTAAGAAACATGAGTGGAGATAGGTAGGAAACACGAGTAGAGATAGGTGGGAAACATGAGTGGAGATAGGTAGGAAACATGAGTAGAGATAGGTAGAAAACATGAGGGGAGATAGGTAGGAAACATGAGTGGAGATAGGTAGGAAACACGAGTAGAGATAGGTGGGAAACATGAGTGGATATAGGTAAGAAACATGAGTGGAGATAGGTAGGAAACATGAGTAGAGATAGGTGGGAAACATGAGTGGAGATAGGTAGAAAACATGAGTGGAGATAGGTAAGAAACATGAGTAGAGATAGGTAGGAAACACGAGTAGAGATAGGTGGGAAACATGAGTGGAGATAGGTAGGTAACATGAGTGAAGATAGGTAGGAAACGTGAGTAGAGATAGGTGGGAAACATGAGTAGAGACAGGTGGAAAACGTGAGTAGAGATAGGTATGAAACATGAGTAGAGACAGGTGGGAAACATTAGTGAAGATAGGTAGGAAACATGAGTAGAGATAGGTGGGAAACGTGAGTAGTGATAGGTAGGAAACATGAGTAGAGATAGGTGGGAAACATGAGTGGAGATAGGTAGGAAACATGAGTAGAGATAGGTGGGAAACATGAGTGGAGATAGGTGGGAAACATGAGTAGAGATAGGTGGGAAACATGAGTAGAGATAGGTGGGAAACATGAGTAGAGATAGGTGGGAAACATGAGTAGAGATAGGTGGGAAACGTGAGTAGAGATAGGTGGGAAACATGAGTAGAGATAGGTGGGAAACGTGAATGGAAATAGGTAGGAAACATGAGTAGAGATAGGTGGGAAACATGAGTAGAGATAGGTGGGAAACATGAGTAGAGATAGGTGGGAAACATGAGTAGAGATAGGTGGGAAACGTGAGTGGAAATAGGTAGGAAACATGAGTAGAGATAGGTGGGAAACGTGAGTAGAGAAAGTTGGGAAACATGAGTAGAGACAGGTAGGAAACATGAGTGGAGATAGGTAGGAAACATGAGTAGAGATAGGTGGGAAACATGAGAAGAGACAGGTAGGAAACATGAGTGGAGATAGGTAGGAAACATGAGTAGAGATAGGTGGGAAACATGAGTGGAGATAGGAAGGAAACATGAGTGGAGATAGGTATGAAACATGAGTAGAGGAAGATGGGAAACACGAGTAGAAATAGGTAGGAAACATGAGTAGAGATAAGTGGGAAACATGAGTAGAGATAAGTGGGAAACATGAGTAGAGATAGGTAGGAAACATGAGTAGAGATAGGTAGGAAACATGAGTGGAGATAGGTAGGAAACATGAGTAGAGATAAGTGGAAAACATGAGTAGAGATAGGTGGGAAACATGAGTGGAGATAGGTAGGAAACATGAGTAGAGATAGGTGGGAAACGTGAGTAGAGATAGGTAGGAAACATGAGTAGAGATAGGTAGGAAACATGAGTAGAGATAGGTAGGAAACATGAGTAGAGATAGGTGGGAAACATGAGTGGAGATAGGTAGGAAACATGAGTAGAGATAGTTGGAAAACATGGGTAGAGATAGGTGGGAAACATGAGTAGAGACAGGTGGGAAACATGAGTAGAGATAGGTGGGAAACATGAGTGGAGATAGGTAGGAAACATGAGTGGAGATAGGTAGGAAACATGAGTAGAGATAGGTAGGAAACATGAGTGGAGATAGGTAGGAAACATGAGTAGAGACAGGTGGGAAACATGAGTAGAGATAGGTGGGAAACATGAGTAGAGACAGGTGGGAAACATGAGTGGAGATAGGAAGGAAACATGAGTGGAGATAGGTATGAAACATGAGTAGAGGAAGGTGGGAAATATGAGTAGAAATAGGTAGGAAACATGAGTAGAGATAAGTGGGAAACATGAGTAGAGATAGGTAGGAAACATGAGTAGAGATAGGTAGGAAACATGAGTGGAGATAGGTAGGAAACATGAGTGGAGATAGGTAGGAAACATGAGTGGAGATAGGTAGGAAACATGAGTGGAGATAGGTAGGAAACATGAGTTGAGATAGGTGGGAAGCATGAGTAGAGATAGGTGGGAAACATGAGTAGAGATAGGTGGGAAACATGAGTAGAGATAGGTGGGAAACATGAGTAGAGACAGGTGGGAAACATGAGTAGAGATAGGTGGGAAACATGAGTAGAGATAATTAGACCATAGTAATGAAGATAAGAGAGCAATAGAAGGAGAAGGCTGATAGATGTCAAAGGCGGTACAGAAGGAGAAGGCTGATAGATGTCAAAGCCGGGACAGAAGGAGAAGACTGATAGATGTCAAAGCCGGGACAGAAGGAGAAGGCTGATAGATGTCAAAGCCGGGACAGAAGGAGAAGGCTGATAGATGTCAAAGCCGGGACAGAAGGAGAAGGCTGATAGATGTCAAAGCCGGGACAGAAGGAGAAGGCTGATAGATGTCAAAGCCGGGACAGAAGGAGAAGGCTGATAGATGTCAAAGCCGGGACAGTAGGAGAAGGCTGATAGATGTCAAAGCCGGGACAGAAGGAGAACCTTGATAGATGTCAAAGACGGGACAGAAGGAGAAGGCTGATAGATGTCAAAGCCGGGACAGACGGAGAAGGCTGATAGATGTCAAAGGCGGGACAGAAGGAGAAGACTGATAGATGTCAAAGCCGGGACAGACGGAGAAGACTGATAGATGTCAAAGGCGGGACAGAAGGAGAAGGCTGATAGATGTCAAAGGCGGGACAGAAGGAGAAGACTGATAGATGTCAAAGCCGGGACAGAAGGAGAAGGCTGATAGATGTCAAAGGCGGGACAGAAGGAGAAGACTGATAGATGTCAAAGCCGGGACAGACGGAGAAGGCTGATAGATGTCAAAGCCGGGACAGACGGAGAAGACTGATAGATGTCAAAGCCGGGACAGAAGGAGAAGGCTGATAGATGTCAAAGGCGGGACAGAAGGAGAAGACTGATAGATGCCAAAGACAGGACAGAAGGAGAAATCATATATATAAGTCTAAGCCGAAACAGAAGGAGAATGCTGATAGATGTTAAAGCCTGGACAGAAGGACTTACCATATTTGAACTTGGAGTTTGGTAGAGGTATCAACTCATTACATGTTGTTGCCATATTCGTTAACAACTCACACATGACTCTCCCGCCGACGCTTACAGCAGATCCATAATCATTTATTATGTTGTATGAAATACATTGACTGAACTGGGCACATATCCTGGAGCATTCTAGTTCGGATCTCACATTTCGAGAATTTGGCTCCATTTTATTTCCGATAAATAAGAAATCTTTGAAGCAGTTTGGAATTGCGTTGTAAATGGCGTTGTTTCTGTTGGTCGCATATTGCGATGTCGCAGATGTGTGCTCAACTTTCATGAAAATAATGTTTGTGGTTTTGAAAATGAACAAACAGTTCAAAATATTAACACTTTTACAGTACTTTAACAGAATAAACAGTATAGTAGCCATGGCAATGGTGACTTCCGGTCTTTTGTTACGTCCGCCACGATTTGTCAATAGTTTTGAAATATATGACATCTTCTGTGGCATCCGTGCCATGTATGACATGAACTATGACATTTATATATGACCTTTTCTGATTAATCATGATTAAGATTCACAATTTATGCAGCTTGAAAGTCATCCAGGCTTAGAATGTGGAACAAGTTGAAACTGTCAGTCCAATATTGAGCTTACCTTTCGTTGTTCTGATGTCAATATCTCGCAAAAGAGATAACTCAACCACAAGCGACATCAATTTGTTGTGGCAAGATACGCCCACTCAACCACAAGTGATATCCATTTGGTTATCTGTTACGTGTGAGTGTTTTATACGTGCATGACGACGTGTAGGTTTTGTCCACAGAAAGCGAAGGTCGGTTCTTATAACATCAACAACGGTTGTTGAGAAAGTTCTTTGTTAACGGGTAGGAAGGAAACATTCGGCACATCCAAGCAGACGGGCGTGTTCTCGTTGTTGTCTTGTGATGAAGTCCTACCTGTTGACAACCTCGATGTTGTAATTGTATTGTGATGAAGTCCTACTTGTTGACAACCTCGATGTTGTAATTGTCTTGTGATGAAGTCCTACCTGTTGACAAACTCGATGTTGTAATTGTCTTGTGATGAAGTCCTACTTGTTGACAACCTCGATGTTGAAATTGTCTTGTGATGTAGTCCTACTTGGTGTCAACCTCGTTGTAACCGTCTTCTGATGAAGTCCTACTTGGTGTCAACCTCGTTGTAATCGTCTTCTGATGAAGTCCTACTTGGTGTCACCCTCGTTGTAATCGTCTTCTGGTGAAGTCCTACTTGGTGTCAGCCTCGTTGTAATCGTCTTCTGATGAAGTCCTACTTGGTGTCAGCCTCGTTGTAATCGTCTTCTGGTGAAGTCCTACTTGGTGTCAGCCTCGTTGTAATCGTCTTCTGATGAAGTCCTACTTGGTGTCAGCCTCGTTGTAATCGTCTTCTGATGAAGTCCCACTTGATGTCACACTCATTGTAATCGTCTTCATGTGAAGTCCTACTTGGTGTCAGCCTCGTTGTAATCGTCTTCTGATGAAGTCCTACTTGGTGTCAGCCTCGTTGTAATCGTCTTCTGATGAAGTCCTACTTGGTGTCAGCCTCATTGTAATCGTCTTCTGATGAAGTCCTACTTGCTGACAACAAATGGACAATGGGGATGCTGAAAGTTGTGTTCTGAAAAAGAAATCTGTTCAGTAGTTTAGATCCTTAAACATTTGGAAGACACTCAATAAACATTTGGAAGACACTCAATAAACATTTGGAAGACACTCAATAAACATTTGGAAGACACTCATCAAACATTTGGAAGACACTCATCAAACATTTGGAAGACACTCATCAAACATTTGGAAACACTCATCAAACATTTGGAAGACACTCATCAAACATTTGGAAGACACTCATCAAACATTAGGAAGACACTCATCAAACATTAGGAAGACACTCATCAAACATTAGGAAGACACTCATCAAACATTTGGAAGACACTCATCAAACATTTGGAAGACACTCATTAAACATTAGGAAGACACTCAACAAACATTTGGAAGACACTCATCAAACATTAGGAAGACACTCATCAAACATTAGGAAGACACTCAACAAACATTTGGAAGACACTCATCAAACATTTGGAAGACACTCAACAAACATTTGGAAGACACTCAACAAACATTTGGAAGACACTCATCAAACATTTGGAAGACACTCATCAAACACTGCAATATTTCATCTCCTTGAAGTAACTCACAGCTGCAAGAGCCAAAACTCTCACATCAGAAAACTTGCAGATTACATTTTAGAAGAAACATTTCAATACGGAAACTAAAGTGCCACTTTCTAGTTCATGGAACAGTCTTTCGGTCAAAGATCTCTCCCGTGTTTCTCCATTAAGTTGTGTTTTATTGAAATTGAACCATCGTTTTTTTTGTTGCTTGATTGACTGACTAACTGATTAGCTAACTGAATGACTGAATGATTGACTGACTAACTGATTAGCTAACTGAATAACTGAATGATTGACTGACTAACTGATTAGCTAACTGAATGACTGAATGATTGACTGACTAACTGATTAGCTAACTGAATAACTGACTGATTTACCGACTAACTAACTGATTAACTAACAGACTAACTGACTGATTTACTTACTGATTACCTGACTAACTGATTAACTAACTGACTGACTGATTGACTAACTGATTAACTAACAGACTGGCTGATTGACTGATTGACTGATTTATTAGTTGAATGACTGATTGATTGACTGATCTACTGACTGACTCAGTGATTGACCGACTCACTCACAAACTGATTGATTGATTGATTGATTAACAATGACGATAAAACTACACCACAGACCTGCGTAAGGATCATAGTTTGTTAATGACCCTTTATCTGACAACACAGAATAGTGATGACTACAGGGACGCTCTGACCGTATACACATCCCAGACATCTACTGATGCTTGCTTTTTTTCTTTGTTCCTTTCCTTATCTCAACTCAACTATTACTAGATTTGTTCAGTCTAGCGGCGACAGTCTCATCAACCACATTTTTTTCACAAAATTTGATTTCTATCTTTTCAGTTTATCAACTGTACAGATACAAATACAAAGAGGAGTGAAAGGAAAACTTGACAGGGAGGACTACAGATAGACAGACAGATAGATATGGATGGATGGATGGATGGATGGATGGATGGATGGATGGATGGATGGATGGATGGATGGATGGATGGATGGATGGATGGATGGATGGATGGACGGACGGATGGATGGATGGATGGATGGATGGATGGATGGATGGATGGATGGATGGATGGATGGATGGATGGATGGATGGAGCAACTGTACACATTTACATCGCTTAGCTACCCAGCAACAAAGTTGTTATAAAATTTAAATGTAGACAAATAAAACAGTTATACTGTACCGTGTTCTGAGCCGATGTAGCGTTAGACCAGTTACACGCTAAACTCACATTAAATTCATGGACAAATTACTAGTCTAGAAGAGCAAAACGCTTATACGTAATCATACTTCGCCATTGAAGTGCAGCAAGTACTAGTAAACATTACACTACGTAGATCTGATCTGCTTATAAAAAATGGCTTCAACAGAACCGGATTTGTTAAAATGATAAATAACGCCATCTAGCGACAGACTGTTACCATGTAAATTAACACTTTTTTTTATTTTAAAATCGACAACCCGTTTAGGTCATAGCAATGTGGATGAATGATGTATTGTGGTGATTGGAGAACGTTCGAATATCGATTGATCAAACGCGGTCCATTTTTAAGGGCGTGACAAAAAAAATAGGAAATGGGGGACTCCGATAAAAGTACAGAATACATAGGTAAACAGGTAAATGAGGCATAACACGCAAAGGTAGGCTGGTAAATGAGGCTGATATCCATAGCAGACAGGTAAGTGAGGCTGGCGCTAAGTGCAGAAACAACAAGCCCCGACTGTCGCGCAAATAAATCGGTGTTGGTAACAAACGGACACCAGCAACAAATAATCAATCAATATTGATTTATTAACGATCGATTAGATGAGAATCGTTGATTCTCTTCCTTCTTTCTGACGTTCATCTGATGGCTACTACAGGAATGGATAATCCGCTTCTCTATCCGTCTTTTGACTCTTTCCATACAGAAGTGTTATCAATGCAACGAAAGAGATTTCAGAGACATCATTTTTCGATTTCACTAATACCAAGATAATACAAGACATGTAAACAGAATATGGTCTGATGACGGTTCACACGAACCAAGTTGAGAGTGACGCACTGTGCGTCGAAACGTAGGGAAAAAGTTAAAGGACGTTAAGTGAGATTTAATCCGTTGTGTCGGGATATATTTGCGTCTTTCGGCCCAACACATCCGATTACAGCACGATATTTTCGAGTATCGGGTTGCCTTTGCTTTTTTGATTCCTATTCGATTGGCCAGATAGTCTGGTTCCAGGAGAACTGCTGGAAGGTGGGGCAGTGCCTTGATCGGCTCTATTGTTTGTGGATCATAACGTTTGCAGTCAGCTGTGGGTCGATAACTGAACTCAGCTCAGTTGTTGGACGGACGTTATAGAGCCCAGCTGTTGATTGAAACAGTCATTTAGCTTACATATCTCTTTCTTTACAAATCGAATGTGCGGTTTCTATATGCAGGAGAAACATGGAGAATTAGCCATAAGATCGAAAGCTGGCTTATAGGATTTCTTCTTCTTCAACTGCGATCATGGCTTGTTCAGGCTAGGACTTCGGACTCTCTTATGGACGTAGCTATCTGTTGCAGTGATTCGGTCGGTTGTCCCGTAGGGTTTCTCTTCCAGGGAGGTGGGTCTGGACCACATTGTCCTTCTCAGGTCTGTGTACTGGAGGCAATCCTGTAGAACATGTTTTATTGTCATGTTATCCAGGACACAGTGGCATTGGCTGGTAGTTCCTTTTGAGTTTGGTGAATATGTGGTTTCTCATTCTATTGTGGCCAGTACGAAAGCGAAGTATGATGACTTGATCCCTCCTTGATAGTTGGAGGTATCCATCCCTCTCGTCATACTTTGTGTGTTCTTCTTTCAATTTTTCATGATACTGGCCTTTGATGATGGATTTGGCTTTATCGTTGCTGACCAGATGGTTCTCATGTGGTAATCTCCCTTCCTCTTTAGCTAGTTTGTATGCGCATTCGTTTCCTTGTGTTTACAGTGGGATGGTATCCACTGGATGACTACTCTATGAAAGTTATTGCACAACTTATGGGATTTGAAGACCGCTGTCTTAAGAAGATTCCAAACATCCATTGGGACCAACACAGTACGAACAAAGATGTCGCTAGGAGATCAAGCATTAACAACATCAGTCAAGAAATAAACAGATGACGTTGCAAATGGTTAGGTCACACACTACGAATGAAACGAATCAGCGATCCGCACCTGGCATTAACATGGACACCACCTGGCAAACGGAAAAGAGGCATGGACATTGCGATGAACTATACATTATGAAATGATAGAATCAAGCAGGTCCTGGCAAGAATTGTTCATGCTTGCTCCAGACCGGATTGGGTGGGGATCTCTTGTGAGTGACCTTTGATCCGACTGGAGTTCAGAGGATTAGGTGGAAGAAGAAGAAACAACAGAAGATAAAGCAGAAAATCATCATCATCATCATTGAGTGCCATCTCCGCATCGAAGGTTGGCTACCGTGGAGCGCCATTCCACTCTATCTCTTGCTGTGAAAGTGCAGATTGTCATAGGTTGACTTGTCCATCTTTTGATGTTTCTAGTGCATGTTAGTCTAGGTCTGCCTCTTTTACCTTGTATTTTCCCTTCCAATATTACTTTTATTAGGCTGTTGAGCCTTTTAACATGACCTAAACATTTCATTTGTCTTGTTCTAATTGTGTTTAGTGGTTCTCTTTTCATTTTTAGTTGTTTTAAAACGCCATCGTTTGTTTTCTTTTCTTTTCATTCTCTTCCGCATTTTCTTTTACCTGTGCCGAATGTTATGTCAAAAGATGCAGTGAGTCCAGAGTCTATGATGGTCGACTTCGTTAAAGGAAAGATAAAACACGAGAGAGTTCCAAGAAAGAGTGATCTGCCCATTGGTCAATGATTTGTCCGTGATCAGTTGAGAAGGTTCCATGATTGATGCAACAAGCTATGACTATCTGGGATCTGTAGTACTTACAAAGGAGACAACGAGAAGATCAAAAGAAGATTAGCAATACAAAATTAAATGTCACGAAGAACATCTGGTACCCTATCATCAAGACGGGAAAATTAAATTTACTGAGAACATGTATGTTCTTGTGAGTTCAGTGGGAGATCTGGGTAAAGACAGAGATACTTTCAGAAGGGTTGTGGTGAATACAACGTTCTGTGGGAGATCTGTCTAGAGACAGAGATTATTTCAGACGAGCTGTGGTGAATACAACGTTCTGTGGGAGATCTGTCTAGAGACAGAGATTATTTCAGACGAGCTGTGGTGAATACAACGTTCTGTGGGAGATCTGTCTAGAGACAGAGATTATTTCAGACGAGCTGTGGTGAATACAACGTTCTGTGGGAGATCTGTCTAGAGACAGAGATTATTTCAGACGAGCTGTGGTGAATACAACGTTCTGTGGGAGATCTGTCTAGAGACAGAGATTATTTCAGACGAGCTGTGGTGAATGCAACGTTCTGTGGGAGATCTGGTTAAAAACAGAGATTCTTTCAGACGGGCTGTGGTGAATACAACGTTCTGTGGGAGATATGGCTAGAGACAGAGATTATTTCAGACGAGCTGTGGTGAATGTAACTTTCTGTGGGAGATCTGTCTAGAGACAGAGATTCTTTCAGAAGGGTTGTGGTGAATGCAACGTTCTGTGGGAGATCTGTCTAGAGACAGAGATTCTTTCAGAAGGGTTGTGGTGAATACAACGTTCTGTGGGAGATCTGTCTAGAGACAGAGATTATTTCAGACGAGCTGTGGTGAATACAACGTTCTGTGGGAGATCTGTCTAGAGACAGAGATTATTTCAGACGAGCTGTGGTGAATACAACGTTCTGTGGGAGATCTGTCTAGAGACAGAGATTATTTCAGACGAGCTGTGGTGAATACAACGTTCTGTGGGAGATCTGTCTAGAGACAGAGATTCTTTCAGACGAGCTGTGGTGAATGCAACGTTGCGTTAAAAGAAAGCCCAAACCGATGGTGAGTCAACGGCCATATTTTCTGCATCTCTTCATTAGTCTATGCCGCTTGACCTGCATTTTCTTTCACTGAATTTATCACTTTTCAGCTATCATTATTTTTCGTGATATCAAGTCACGTGGTAGAGGGTGTGCCTCTTGTTTCCAACGGGCTCAGATCCCGATATTATTTCTTAATATCCCAACACTTGTTGGGTTCAATTCATCTTTGAAGCTCATCATCACTCTCGCGAGACCCCAATTTTACGAGTCCCATACCATAGAGCTCTATTTTAATAGTCAAACACTCAAGGGCTCCATTTTTCTTCTTCCACAGCCAAGGGCTCCATTTTACTAATCAAACACTCTAGGGCTCCATTTTACTACTCCCACACTCAAGGGCTCCATTTTACTAGTCAAACATCCAGAGACTCTAATTTACTGGTCACACAACCAGGGGTTTCATTTGACTACTCCCACACCCAAGATCTCCATTTTACTAGTCCCACGCCAAAGGGCTCTATTTTCCTAGTCTCACACTCATGTGCTCAATGTTCCTGTTTTCACATCCAGAGCTCCATTACACTGGACCTACACAAAGAGCTCTATTTACTAGCCCTACATCCAATGACTCTATTTTACTAATCCATTCAGCGATCCGAAAGCTTGAGACTTGTCTATCTCCATGCATTTGTGGCAGCCCCATAAGTGATGGGCTCTGTCCCATAGATTGCAATCAATTATAGCGTTATTGATTTGAAATAATCAATTTTAGCGCTATTGATTTCAAATAATCAATTTTAGCGCTATTGATTTGAAATAATCAATTTTAGCGCTGATGATTTGAAATAATCAATTTTAGCGCTATTGATTTGAAATAATCAATTTTAGCGCTATTGATTTGAAATAATCAATTTTAGCGCTATTGATTTGAAATAATCAATTTTAGCGCTATTGATTTGAAATGGTGCGCTTCTGTGATGCTGACACCGCCTGTTTTGAACTCATGCAAGGGAATAAAACAGCATGACTTAAAGAAAGGTAAAGAGCCCCTTCACGCTACGTGACGTATTCGGAATACTGTATTCACAATCATGTGTCATACCGGTTGGTGTAGATTATCATGTCCTTCCACAATCGTATATCAACAGTAAAGTACATAATATCAGTTTTCTTTTTGACTGTTTTCCATGCCATGACACCAAGCTATCTAGAATTTTCTCTCTTTGTCGTCCGCGATCTCTCGTAATAATCTCATTTAATATGGTGTTCTCCTTCTTCTTCTTCTCTTCTTTTCTCTTTCTCACTGATACCTAAAAGGTGTCGTGGTTTATATCATTTGTCGTTCTTGAGCTGCTCGAACAGTCTGAATTAGTGATTTTCCTTTGTTGTTACATGTCTCTATCACTGCATCTATCCATTTTCACTGATACCTAAAAGGTGTCGTGGTTTATATCATTTGTCGTTCTTGAGCTGCTCGAACTGTCTGAATTAGTGATTTTCCTTTGTTGTTACATGTCTCTATCACTGCATCTATCCATCTTCTTCTTTCTCTTTTCACTGATACCTAAAAGGTGTCGTGGTTTATATCATTTGTCGTTCTTGAGCTGCTCGAACTGTCTGAATTAGTGATTTTCCTTTGTTGTTACATGTCTCTATCACTGCATCTATCCATCTTCTTCTAGGTCTTCCTCTTGGTCTTTTTCCATGCATTCTCGAGAAGAACGCCCTTGATTGCGATTGGTGAGGATTTATTCTGACCAGGTGGCCAAACCATTTAAGTTGTTGTTCTATATATTCTTGGCAGGGTTTTGTTCCTACTATTTTCTTATGGTTTCATTTGGTATTCTATCACTTCTTGTTTTGTTTGTTACTTTTCTCAAGCATCGCATCTCACATGTATTGATCTTTCTTAAATGTGATTTAGAAAGTGTCTAAGTTTGACTTTCATAGCACAATATGGTGTTAGTGACCATAATTTGTATAGGCCTTCGACATATGATTTTTTAGTTACTTGGTCAACATCAATTAATTAGCTACTGGCGTACGGGACTCGAAGTCTCATCCTTGCTCTTCACTAAGGAAGATTCTTATCAATGCAGCGGAAGTGATTTCAGAGACAAAATTTAATGTTTTTAAATTTTCACGTACGTTGTGACGCACCATACGCCATGCCGATTTCGGTCACGTACGTTGTGACGCACCATACGCCATGCCGATTTCGGTCACGTACGTTGTGACACACCATACGCCATGCCGATTTCGGTCACGTACGTTGTGACGCACCATACGCCATGCCGATTTCGGTCACGTACGTTGTGACGCACCATACGCCATGCCGATTTCGGTCACGTACGTTGTGACGCACCATACGCCATGCCGATTTCGGTCACGTACGTTGTGACGCACCATACGCCATGCCGATTTCGGTTACGTACGTTGTGACGCACCATACGCCTTGCCGATTTCGGTCCCGTACGTTGTGACGCACCATACGCCATGCCGATTTCGGTCCCGTACGTTGTGACGCACCATACGCCATGCCGATTTCGGTCCCGTACGTTGTGACGCACCATACGCCATGCCGATTTCGGTCACGTACGTTGTGAAGCACCATACGCCATGCCGATTTCGGTCACGTACGTTGTGACGCACCATACGCCATGCCGATTTCGGTCACGTACGTTTAGCCGCACAGTGTGTCACTCTCAAACTGATTAGTGTAAACTGTCATTAAACCATATTCTTTTTACATGACTTGTATAATCTTGGTATTGGTGAAATATAATTCCTTGTTTAATTATCTAAAAATCCATATATAATATGTTAAGCGTTAGATAAATATAAACATGTAAATTAATATTTAAAAACATGAAAAATTTTGACTCTGAAATCTCTACTGCTAAATTGATAAAATCCTTCCGTTCTGAAAGATTTCTTTCTATCTTTCGTTAACCTGAAGTATTGTATATATCTGCAATGTCGTTTCCTGTATAAATTATCCTAGTTCTGTCTGTAGTGTTGTATCTATGGGCCAATGGATTTTCTTCAGTCTACTATATTCAGTGCAGTCTTTAAGTGTGTGTTTAGCAGTTTGGGGCGCCTGTCAACATGTACAAGTAGTTGAGGTGCCGATCTTGAAAAGTGTATACATGTGACTGTGGAGTTGGTTACTGAAAGATTTAAATATCAATCAATTGAACAAGGAATTAAATTTCACCAATACCAAGATGATACAAGACATGTAAAAGGAAAACGGTTTGATGACGGTTTACACCAATCTACTTGAGAGGGACACACCCAGCATTTAGACGTACGCGACCGAAATCGGCTATGATGTACAGTGCATGGAAACGTACGGCAAGAGTTTAACTAACAGTTAACTTAACAGCTACAACAGTTAACTTAACAACTACAACAGTTAACTTAACAACTACAACAGTTAACTTAACAACTACAACAGTTAACTTAACAACTACAACAGTTAACTTAACAACTACAACAGTTAACTTAACAACTACAACAGTTAACTTAACAACTACAACAGTTAACTTAACAACTACAACAATAACTTAATGAGATAAACATGACAAGCAACAAATATGAACTAGATATGAATATAAAAAAAGACTAAAACTATAATTATAAACAAAGAATATACTCAAAACCTACAAGTGGATATCAACATTGAAGGAATAGATCTGGAGACAGTTCAGAACTACAACTACCTTGGACATAATATAACCAGTGATGGAAAATGTACAACTGAAATAAACAAAAGAATAAGAATGGCAAAAAATAATTGTGATGTCACGAAGAACATACTAACATCAAAACAAATAACACCAGAGCTAAAACTAAGAATAGCAAAATGTTATGTCTTCTCAACATTCCTATATGTTGCAGAAACATGGACATTAGACAAGAAAATAGAACAGAGAATTAAAGCCTTTGAAATGTGGATTTATAGAAGAATAGATAGAATTGGATGGAAGGAAACGAAAACAAACGAAGAAGTTTTAAAACAACTAAAAATGAAAAGAGAACTACTAAACACAATTCAAACAAGACAAAAGATTTTTTGGGCCATGTTAAAAGACACAACAGCCTACTAAAAGTAATCCTGGAGGGGAAAATACAAAGTAAAAGAGGCAGAGGCAGACCAAGACTAACATGGACGAGTAACATCAAAAGATGGACAAACCAGCCTATGACAACCTGCACCATCAAAGCAAGAGACAGAGCAAAATGGCGCTCCATGGTAGCCAACCTTCATTGCGGAGATGGCACTCGATGATGATGAACTTAACAAATTGATTTTATTTGGCCCTCGATTATTCTCGAACTCATCCCCGCGGGATACGAGTGTATTGTAGAGACCATGTGTTGACACTATTTAACATCACAATACGTCACCCAATTAAGTAATGAAATTACTAGCTCCGATGTTCTGAACGATTGGAATTGCCTCCAGCTTTCACGTCACCGGTTTACAAAAGATGATTGCTGTTTGTAATATCATTTTTGTCAAGTTATTTTCGTCTGATTAATTTTTCTCCAGTTGACTGAGTTTTACAGTTGAATGATTGTCTCCCTGAAAAGATTGTTTGGTGGATTGAAATCTGAGAGAATAGCTCTGGGTTGTTTGAAGTGAAGGAATTAGTTGTAAATGTGTCTGGTTGTGTGTGTGAGTGTCAGTGTTTGTTGCTATTGTGCATGTATGTATGTGTGTGTGTGTGTGTGTGTGTGTGTGTGTGCGTGCGTGCGTGCGTGCGTGCGTGCGTGCGTGCGTGCGTGCGTGCGTGTGTGTGTGTGTGTGTGTGTGTGTGTGTGTTATCATGCTGCTTGGTGACAGATATTGGAGAGATTATCTATCCGAGTATATGTGGATATGTGAGTGAGAACATATGTTCATGTGTGTCTATGTGACTGAAAACTATATTTCTTGCATGTGTGGGTGTATGAGTCAGAATATATGTTCCTCGTGTGTGGATGTACGAGTCTTCCCAAAAATTAAACATCACGTCTCCCTAAAAACTAAACATTATCCATTTATCTATCTATTGTCCTTTCGAGCCGAAGACGGCACATAGGGCAGAACCACAATCTCAAAAACAGAAACCTTGCGTGTCAAAATGACACATATTACAGAGATCGCTGCTTCTAAAATCTATGGCTCTGTTTCCATAACAATACTTTTTACAATGACAACTTGTCAAGCCATCGATTAACTCTCCTTAGTCGCCTCTTATAACATGCCTGGAAGGTCACAGTGTCACTATTCTTTACTTCCCTCATAATGAGGCCCCGGTAACACACATGAAAAAGTATTTTCATGTCTCCCTAAAAACTAAACATTGTTACGTCTCCCCCAAAACGAAACATTTCCATGCCTCCCTAAAAACTAAACGTTTTCATGTCTCCCTAAAAACGAAACATTATCACGTCTCCCTAAAAACGAAACATTATCTTCTTCTTCTTCTTTCTTCTTCTTTCTTCTTATTTCCTTCCTCATCTGCCTTTCAGCGTCGAGGGGAGATATAATTTGCGGTCTTTTGCTCTTCTGTTCGCCTCTGCTGCTGTTATGTATCTTAGTGCTTCTAATATTCCATCGACCCATCTTTTTCGTGGTCGACCCTTGGGTCTGGTGTTCTCACAACGTTTGTTGAAGGCTCGTTGTGTTGTGTTTTGTTCTTTCTAAACATTATCACGTCTCACTAAAAGCTACACATTATCACGTCTCCCTAAAAACTAAACATTTTCATGCCTATAAAATATGAACCTCCCATCGCTTCACCGACATACGAACCTTATAATCCTTACTTTAATGTAAACCTCATCAAGTCTTGTCGTAATATAAGCAAACCTCTCTAAGCAAACCTCATTAAACCTCTCTAAACAAGTCCCATTAAACCTCTACAAGTAAACCTCTTTAAAACTCTCTAAATAGACCTCCTTAAACCTGACTAAGAAAACCTCATTAAACCACTCTAACTAAACTTCATTTAAATCTCACTAAGTAAACCTGAATAAATCTTTCTAAACGAACCTCATTAAACATCTCTAAACAAACCTCATTTGAACCTCTCCAAACAAACCTCACCCACAACCCTTTTCCTAAACCTGATATCTCGCAACTTCAGCAACACTCTGTACACCCTTCTCTCCCTCTCCCTGTCTGTCTCTCTCCATGTATCTTTCTGTCTCTGTCTGTCTCTCGTCCTCTATTCTTTTCTCTTTCACTCCTCTCTCTGTCTGTCTGTCTGTCTCTGACTCTCTCTCTATCTCTGCCTGTCTCTGTCTCTCTCATTCTCTCTCTGTCTCTCTCTCCTCTCTCTGTCTGTCTGTCTCTGTCTCTCTCTCTATCTATCTCTGCCTGTCTCTGTCTCTCTCATTCTCTCTCTGTCTCTCTCTCCTTCTCTCTCTGTCTATCTCTCACTCTCTCTCTTTTTTTGTCTGTCTCTTTCTGTGTCTCAATCTGTCTATATCTATCTCTTTCCTTCTCTCTTTCTGTATACATCTCTCTTCTTCTCTCTCTCTCTGTCTCTGTCTGTCTTTCGGTTTCTCTCTGTTTCTGTCTGTCTCTCTCATTCTCTCTCTGTCTCTATATGTCTCTTCCCCCTCTCTCCTTCCTCTGTCTCTATTTGTCTCTCTCACCTCTCTCTGTCTCTCTCTCTCCTTCTCTCTCTCTCTCTCTCTCTCTCCATGCCAACCAACTTTAACACAAATAGAAGGTCTCGAAGGAGCAATAAAGAACCAAACTTCCTCCGCGACTACCAATTCCAAGCTTAGTACTGACCTATTACAAGCTTGGTGCTGACCTATTACAAGCTTGGTACTGACCTATTACAAGCTTGGTACTGACCTATTACAAGCTTGGTACTGACCTATTACAAGCTTAGTACTGACCTATTCCAACCTAGGTACTGACCTATTACAAGCTTAGTACTGACCTATTACAAGCTTAGTACTGACCTATTCCAACCTAGGTACTGACCTATTACAAGCTTAGTACTGACCTATTACAAGCTTAGTACTGACCTATTCCAACCTAGGTACTGACCTATTCCAACCTTGGTGCAGACCTATTCCAACCTTGGTACTGACCTATTCCAAGCTTGGTACTGTCCTATTCCTACCTTGGTACTGACCTATTCCTACCTTGGTACTGACCTATTCCAACCTTGGTACTGACCTATTCCAACTTTGGTACTGACCTATTACAAGCTTGGTACTGACCTATTCCAACCTTGGTACTGACCTATTCCAACCTTGGTACTGACCTATTCCAACCTTGGTACTGGCCTATTCCAACCTTGGTACTGACCTATTCCAACCTTGGTACTGACCTATTCCAAGCTTGGTACTGACCTATTCCAACCTTGGTACTGATCTATTCTAACTTTGGTACTGACCTATTACGAGCTTGGTACTGACCTATTCCAACCTTGGTACTGACCTATTCCAACCTTGGTACTGACCTATTCCAACCTTGGTACTGACCTATTTCAACATTAGTACTGACCTATTCCAACCTTGGTACTGACCTATTGCAACCTTGGTACTGACCTATTCCAACCTTGGTACTGACCTATTGCAACCTTGGTACTGACCTATTCCAACCTTGGTACAGACCTATTGCAACCTTGATACTGACCTATTACAAACTTGATACAGACCTATTGCAACCTTGATACTGACCTATTCCAACCTTGGTACAGACCTATTGCAACCTTGGTACTGACCTATTGCAACCTTGGTACTGACCTATTCCAACCTTGGTACAGACCTATTGCAACCTTGATACTGACCTATTACAAACTTGGTACAGACCTATTGCAACCTTGATACTGACCTATTACAAACTTGGTACAGACCTATTGCAACCTTGATACTGACCTATTCCAACCTTGGTACAGACCTATTGCAACCTTGGTACTGACCTATTCCAACCTTGGTGTGTAAAAACATTCACAGTCATCAGAGAAGCTGAATCAGCACCCATATTTTCTCCAGGTGTACATTAAACGTCCCAGTCTTTTCACATCTCTAGAAGGTTACCGCCTACCTGTGCATAGGCCCAATCTATATTCAAATGAGCTTCAATCTATCACAGTCACTCGGGGGTCTCAATTTGCTCCCCATGATGCCCGACTTATCTATACAGCATCACTGTGACAACAAAACTCCCACAATAGGGTTTGATTACATGGCATTGGTAATTTGCTTATTTAAGAAATCGATCAAATGAGATTTTGGGGGCATTTTAAAAAACACAACAGATTACTAAAAGTATTCCTGGAAGGGGAAAATAACAGATAAAAGAGGCAGGGGCAGATCAATACTAGCATGGACGTGTAACATCAAAAGAAGGACAAGTCTGCATATGACAACCTACACTATCAGAGCAAGAAACAGAGTGGAATGACGCTCTATGGTAGCCAACTTTTGAAGCGGAGTCGGCATTCGATTGTAATAAAGGATTCAATCGTGGAACGGGAATAATTTTACTAAATTAATTATTGCCGAGAATCATATTCCCAAACAAATATGGTATGGCAAACTTAAGGACGGAAAGAGATCGGAGGACAGACCAGTGCATAAGGATGTTTGCAGGGCTTCCTTGAGTAAATTCTCTATCAGTGAAAGAAACATTGGAAAATATGGCTGCAGATCGTAGCTCATGGAGAAGAATAATAAAATAAATGGCAAAGTAACTTTCTATGCAATAAAAAAAAAAGGAGAGTAAAAAGCCCGTCACGCCAAGTGGCGTATAGGGAATATGGTGTTAGTCACCATAAATTTTACAGACCTTCAGCACATGGTTATTGGGGTAATGAAAGAAAACCTAACAGCGCCACTTTTAGTTTGTTTTTCATTTTCTGATGCCGCCTTTAGTTGTCTTTCATTTTCTGATGCCGCTTTTAGTTTGTCTTTCATTTTCTGATGCGGCCTTTAGTTTGTCTTTCATTTTCTGATGCCGCTTTTAGTTTGTCTTTCATTTTCTGATGCCGCTTTTAGTTTGTCTTTCATTTTCTGATGCCGCTTTTAGTTTGTCTTTCATTTTCTGATGCCGCTTTTAGTTTGTCTTTCATTTTCTGATGCCGCCTTTAGTTTGTCTTTCATTTTCTGATGCCGCCTTTAGTTTGTCTTTCATTTTCTGATGCCGCTTTTAGTTTGTCTTTCATTTTCTGATGCCGGTGTTAGTTTGTTTTTCATTTTCTGACGCCGCTTTTAGTTTGCCTTTCATTTTCTGATGCCGGTGTTAGTTTGTTTTTCATTTTCTGATGCCGGTGTTAGTTTGTTTTTCATTTTCTGACGCCGCTTTTAGTTTGCCTTTCATTTTCTGATGCCGGTGTTAGTTTGTTTTTCATTTTCTGATGCCGCCTTCAGTTTGTCTTTCATTTTCTGATGCCGCTTTTAGTTTGCCTTTCATTTTCTGATGCCGCTTTTAGTTTGTCTTTCATTTTCTGATGCCGCCTTTAGTTTGTCTTTCATTTTCTGATGCCGCCTTTAGTTTGTCTTTCATTTTCTGATGCCGCCTTTAGTTTGTCTTTCATTTTCTGATGCCGCTTTTAGTTTGTCTTTCATTTTCTGATGCCGGTGTTAGTTTGTTTTTCATTTTCTGACGCCGCTTTTAGTTTGCCTTTCATTTTCTGATGCCGGTGTTAGTTTGTTTTTCATTTTCTTATGCCGGTGTTAGTTTGTTTTTCATTTTCTGACGCCGCTTTTAGTTTGCCTTTCATTTTCTGATGCCGCCTTTAGTTTGTCTTTCATTTTCTGATGCCGCCTTTAGTTTGTCTTTCATTTTCTAATGCCGCCTTTAGTTTGTCTTTCATTTTCTGATGCCGCTTTTAGTTTGTCTTTCATTTTCTGATGCCGGTGTTAGTTTGTTTTTCATTTTCTGACGCCGCTTTTAGTTTGCCTTTCATTTTCTGATGCCGGTGTTAGTTTGTTTTTCATTTTCTTATGCCGGTGTTAGTTTGTTTTTCATTTTCTGACGCCGCTTTTAGTTTGCCTTTCATTTTCTGATGCCGCCTTTAGTTTGTCTTTCATTTTCTGATGCCGCCTTTAGTTTGTCTTTCATTTTCTGATGCCGCCTTTAGTTTGTCTTTCATTTTCTGATGCCGCTTTTAGTTTGTCTTTCATTTTCTGATGCCGGTGTTAGTTTGTTTTTCATTTTCTGACGCCGCTTTTAGTTTGCCTTTCATTTTCTGATGCCGGTGTTAGTTTGTTTTCATTTTCTGACGCCGCTTTTAGTTTGCCTTTCATTTTCTGACGCCGCTTTTAGTTTGTCTTTCATTTTCTGATGCCGGTGTTAGTTTGTTTTTCATTTTCTGACGCCGCTTTTAGTTTGCCTTTCATTTTCTGACGCCGCTGTTAGTTTGTCTTTCATTTTCTGATGCCGGTGTTAGTTTGTCTTTCATTTTCTGACGCCGCTTTTAGTTTGCCTTTCATTTTCTGACGCCGCCTTTAGTTTGTCTTTCATTTTCTGACGCCGCTGTTAGTTTGCCTTTCATTTTCTGACGCCGCTTTTAGTTTGCCTTTCATTTTCTGACACCGCTTTTAGTTTGTCTTTCATTTTCTGACGCCGCTGTTAGTTTGTCTTTCATTTTCTGACGCCGCTGTTAGTTTGTCTTTCATTTTCTGACGCCGCTGTTAGTTTGTCTTTCATTTTCTGATGCCGGTGTTAGTTTGTCTTTCATTTTCTGACGCCGCTTTTAGTTTGCCTTTCATTTTCTGACGCCGCTGTTAGTTTGCCTTTCATTTTCTGACGCCGCTTTTAGTTTGCCTTTCATTTTCTGACGCCGCTGTTAGTTTGCCTTTCATTTTCTGACGCCGCTTTTAGTTTGCCTTTCATTTTCTGACGCCGCTGTTAGTTTGTCTTTCATTTTCTGACGCCGCTGTTAGTTTGTCTTTCATTTTCTGATGCCGCTTTTAGTTTGTCTTTCATTTTCTGATGCCGCTTTTAGTTTGTCTTTCATTTTCTGATGCCGCTTTTAGTTTGTCTTTCATTTTCTGACGCCGCTTTTAGTTTGCCTTTCATTTTCTGACGCCGCTTTTAGTTTGCCTTTCATTTTCTGACGCCGCTTTTAGTTTGCCTTTCATTTTCTGACGCCGCTTTTAGTTTGCCTTTCATTTTCTGACGCCGCTGTTAGTATGTTTTTCATTTTCTGACGCCGCTTTTAGTTTGCCTTTCATTTTCTGACGCCGCTGTTAGTATGTTTTTCATTTTCTGACAGCGCTTTTAAATTGCCTTTCATTTTCTGATGCCGCTGTTAGTTTGTTTTTCATTTTCTGATGCCGCTGTTAGTTTGTTTTTCATTTTCTGATGCCGCTGTTAGTTTGTTTTTCATTTTCTGATGCCGCTGTTAGTTTGTTTTTCATTTTCTGATGCCGCTGTTAGTTTGTTTTCATTTTCTGACAGCGCTTTTAAATTGTCTTTCATTTTCTGACCCTGCTATTAGTTTGTCTTTCATTTACTGACGCTGCTGTTAGGATGTCTTTCATTTTCTGACGCCGTTGTTAATTTGTCTTTCATTTTCTGACGCCGCTGTTAGTTTGTCTTTCATTTTGTGACGCCATTGTTAATTTGTCTTTAATTTTCTGACGCCGCTGTTAGTTTGTCTTTCATTTTTTGACACCGCTGTTAGGTTGTCTTTCATTTTCTGACGCCGCTGTTAGTTTGTCTTTCATTTTTTGACACCGCTGTTAGGTTGTCTTTCATTTTCTGACGCTGCTGTTAGGATGTCTTTCATTTTCTGACGCCGCTGTTAGTTTGTTATTCATTTTCTGACGCCGCTGTTAGGTTGTCTTTCAATTTCTGACGCTGCTGTTAGGTTGTCTTTAATTTTCTGACGCCGCTGTTAGTTTGTCTTTCATTTTCTGACGCCGCTTTTAGTTTGTCTTTATTTTTTGACCCTGCTATTAGTTTGTCTTTCATTTTCTGACGCTGCTGTTAGGTTGTCTTTCATTTTCTGATGCCGCTATTAGTTTGTCTTTTGCTTTCTGTTCGTCACTTCTTATATCTTTCCTTCCGTCTATTCTTTCTGTCATTTTAGTTTCCAGTTTTCCTATTCCCGTCATACAAGAACTAACCAGGATCTTCTACTTTAGTCGGCCGCGATCTCTCTTTCCCTGTATTTTGCCAGTTGTAACCAAGTATTCCAATTTCCCTCTTCTCATGATGTGCCCAAAAAATGTTGATTGTTTCTTTTTGATGTTTTTTTTAGGAGTTCTCTTTTTTTATGTTGGTCTCTTTGAGAATATCCTAGTTTGTGTTTTTAGTTGTTCATGACACTCTCAACATTCTTTTGAGAAATCCCATCTCTTAGTCCTCTAATAGTCTATACATTTGTTTGCCTGTTGTCCATGATTGACTTCCATTGGTCATAATTGACTCTATATAGCATCGATGAACAATCTCTGCTATCACATGCTTACTTACATTGAACCTTACCTATATTACATTCACTAAACTTATGAGTGTAGACAATTACATATCTCCGCGTGTTCGTGACCGGGGTATTTCCCTTTGTGTCCATTATTTGTACAAACAAACATAATTTATTGCTTGTACAAATAAGATGTGTACAAACTGTGTACACATAAGTTCAATTATACGACAAGATTAAGTTGTGTGACAACGAGTCAGTTATAGAAACTTACTTATTGGCAGTTTTGCATGCATGTATCAACTTCTGTTCATTCAGCCACACAATCATTCACATACTCCATCATTCATACATGTATCAACTTCTATTCATTCAGTGACGCAATCATTCACATACTCCATCATTCATGCATGTATCAACTTCTATTCATTCAGTCACACAATCATTCACATACTCCAGCATTCATGCATGTATCAACTTCTGTTCATTCAGTCACACAATCATTCACGTACTTCATCATTCAAGCATGTATCAACTTCTGTTTATTCAGCCACACAATCATTCACCTATTCAATCATTCATACACGTGCCAATTACGGTTGGTAGCAAGCAGTCACGATTAGTCAGTAACTTGGTACAATCTTTGTGTCTTAAGCCTAATGAAGTTTTACTAAACAGCTTCTCTCATTGCTGAATCTGCCAAGATTGGATTTACAGACCCGACCGTTTATACAATCATTAAAATGCTCGTTTATATATCCACACAAACAATCCTCCAAAATGATTGTATTTGCATTTATTCGCACCAATTATTTTTAATATGCACAGCCATTTCCATAAACAGCTATTCACACATACAAACAATCATTCGCTTATGCAATTTTTAATAAAGAATTGTACAATCATTCATAAATGTAATTATAACAATTCAAATACACAATTATTCAGATGTGTACTTTTAGAAATTCACATGCACAATCATACACATATGTAGTAAAGTAAAAAGTAAAGTACCCCCGTCACGCCAAGAGGCGTATAGGAAATATGGTGTTTGTGACCAAAATTTATACTGACCTTCGCCACATGATTTTCGGGGTTATGTGGTCGGTATTACGCCCGTGCCGCTTTACTCTCCCAGAAAAAAATCCGGTACCCATTTAAGGCTGGGTGAACGCGGAAGCCATCGGTTGGGATCGAACCCTACCTCTTGTCCTTTGTAGTCCAGTTCACTAACCACTGAGCTATCGCGGCTCCCATTCACATATGTATTTTTAGAAATTCAAATACACAATCATTCGCAAATGCAATTTTAAAAAATAATTATACATGTACAATCATTCATAAATGTAATTATAACAATTCAAATATATAATCATTCCCATATGCCATTATTCACAATTGAGAGTTACCTACTCTTGTGATACCTGGGACTATTTTAAGTAAAATATTTTCCTTTCCTTTATTTAAAACAAATCTTATAACTAGTCAAGGCCCCAAGACTATATATTAATATTGTTATATTTAAGAAAGATCAATACATGTGAGATGCGATGCTTGAGAAAAGTAACAAACAGCACAAGAAGAGATAGAATACCAAATGAAACCATAAGAAAAATGGTAGGAATAAAACCCTGCCAAGAATATATAGAGCAACAACAACTTAAATAGTTGGGCCACCTGGTCAGAATGAATCCTCACCAATCACCATCAAGGGCGTTCTTCTCGAGAATGTATGGAAAAAGACCAAGAGGAAGACCCAGAAGAAGATGGATAGATGCAGTGATAGAGACATGTAACAACAACGGAAAATCACTAATTCAGACAGTTCGAGCAGCTCAAGAACGACAAATGATATAAACCACGACACCTTTTCAGTATCAGTGAAAAGAGAAAAGAGGAAGAAGATTAATTCGTATAACCGTTACAATAATTTTCCAAAGAAATCGTGACAAAATCAGACTGTGACCACGCCATCACTTGACCTGAAATTAAAAACTCGCTTCCTCCTCGGAGGTCGCGACAGGTCAACCTCAAGTGTGTACCCTTTGAGCTGGATCTCGCCGACCCTAGTTGCCATCCGGACTGAGGCTGAATCCCAACCACACGGGTTGAACAATACGGGGTAGAATTTTCTTTGCGCCATTCTAGAATTGCGCATGTGTCAGTGGCGTGTCGAAAGCTCCGAATAGTTGTGAGAATTTTTTGTTTTTTTTTAGTTTTCCACCCTTAAACCTATCGCTACATAATATCTATCATCAAGTACCGTGCCCGCTGGCGTAGGTGATCATGTCTCTCCACAACTTTCGACCTCGACAGTTATTTATCATTTATGTTGTTGACCTTCTGCCAAGCCATTCTCTTAAGCTGTCTGTTATTTTTTCTCTTTGCTTCCCTCTATCTCTTCGTCCTTCAATTTTCCAAGTTGTTACAATATATTCCAACTGTTCCCTTCTCAATACATGGCCAAAAAATGATGATTGTTTCTTCCTAATATTGGAAATTAGCTCTCTTTTTACTTTGGCCTTTTTCAGAACGTTTTCATTTCTCTTCTTAGCATAGTGTTCTCAACATTCTTCTGTAAAAGCACATTTCTACAGACTCTAGTGATTTTCTTGTCTGTTGTCCTACTGTTCATGATTCACATTCATATGTTAAGACTGGCTCTACATAATATTTAAGAACTCTTTATCTTGTTTCTATTGTCAAAAATGGATTGCACAGTTTCTTCCTCATTTTTTTTTAATATGGGAAACAATAAAATAATAAGTTAAAGGGAAAAAAAAAATAAAGAGCCCCCGTAACGCCAAGTGGCGTCTAGGGAATATTATGTTAGTGACCATAATTTTTACAGACCTTCAGCACATGATTTTTGGGGGTAATGTGGTCGGTATTACGCCCGTGCCGCTTTATTTTACCAGAAAAATAACCGGTACCTATTTAAGGCTGGATGAACCTGGAAACCGTAGGTTGGGATCGAACCCTACCCCTTGTCCTTTGTAGTCCAGTTCACTAACCACTGAGCTCGGCTCCATATAAGATAATAATATAATAGAAAATAATAGAAAAAATATACAAGATAATAGTAACATTTATGTTTGTGCAAAATAACGGTGATAAACCAGGGAGAAATGATTTTCTTCTTTCTTTTATCTTCTCTGTCAATCAAACCTAATATTTCCCAAAAACTGACGTCTTGGCTGTCACTCCGTCTTAGACAGGCTTAGACATGGTTTATTCTATTAATTTTTTTTATTTTTTTTATTTTTTTTTTTATTTTTTTGTTGTTGTTGTTGAGTTCGCCAGCTTTCATAGAATACAGAAACTGAATTTTGCGTGTTAATCCGTTTTCCCCTGGCAGCCGTGTGCAAAGGGATCCCACGCCGCACAGGCAGATAACTCCGACTTCGGAGGTTCTCATATTTTTTTTTCTGTCCATGAGTAATTGACGTTTCAAGCCGGGCCTCGCTGCTGAGACCATGGATGGTTGCGGCAAAGAAAAATCACAAATAAAAATCCCAACTGCTGCAGCCGGGATTTGAACTCACACCCTCTGTGTCTCGAGACCGGTGTCATGCCTCTAGACCAACCAGACCAGCCCTCCCCCACCCCTTTCTTCTTCTTTTATCTAACTGCTGATGCCTTTAAGCGTCGCAGAGAAAGTAGATTGTTGTCAGTATGCTGGTTTATATATGTCTCTATATATTTCTTGCTTGTTGTTGTCAGTATACTTTATTGTATTTAGATATTTGCTTGTTGTTGTCAGTATACTTTATTGTATTTAGGTTGTTGTCAGTATACTTTATTGTATTTAGATATTTGCTTGTTGTTGTCAATATACTTTATTGTATTTAGATATTTGCTTGTTGTTGTCAGTATACTTTATTGTATTTAGATATTTGCTTGTTGTTGTCAGTATACTTTATTGTATTTAGATATTTGCTTGTTGTTGTCAGTATACTTTATTGTATTTAGATATTTGCTTGTTGGTGTCAGTATATTTTATTGTATTTAGATATTTGCTTGTTGCTGACAGTATACTATGGTGTCTCTAGATATTTGCTTGTTGCTGTCAGTATACTATGGTGTCCCTAGATATTTGCTTGTTGTTGTCAGTATACTATGGTGTCCCTAGATATTTGCTTGTTGTTGTCAGTATACTATGGTGTCTCTAGATATTTGCTTGTTGTTGTCAGTATACTATGGTGTCCCTAGATATTTGCTTGTTGTTGTCAGTATACTATGGTGTCCCTAGATATTTGCTTGTTGTTGTCAGTATACTATGGTGTCCCTAGATATTTACTTGTTGTTGTCAGTATACTATGATGTCTCTAGATATTTGCTTGTTGTTGTCAGTATACTTTGTTGTATTTAGATATTTGCTTGTTGTTGTCAGTATACTATGTTGTCTCTAGATATTTGCTTGTTGTTGTCAGTATACTATGGTGTCCCTAGATATTTGCTTGTTGTTGTCAGTATACTATGGTGTCTCTAGATATTTGCTTGTTGTTGTCAGTATACTTTGTTGTATTTAGATATTTGCTTGTTGTTGTCAGTATACTATGTTGTCTCTAGATATTTGCTTGTTGTTGTCAGTATACTATGGTGTCCCTAGATATTTGCTTGTTGTTGTCAGTATACTATGATGTCTCTAGATATTTGCTTGTTGTTGTCAGTATACTATGGCGTCTCTAGATATTTGCTTGTTGTTGTCAGTATACTTTATTGTATTTAGATATTTGCTTGTTGTTGTCAGTATATTTTATTGTATTTAGATATTTGCTTGTTGCTGTCAGTATACTATGGTGTCTCTAGATATTTGCTTGTTGCTGTCAGTATACTATGGTGTCCCTAGATATTTGCTTGTTGTTGTCAGTATACTATGGTGTCCCTAGATATTTGCTTGTTGTTGTCAGTATACTATGGTGTCTCTAGATATTTGCTTGTTGTTGTCAGTATATTATGGTGTCCCTAGATATTTGCTTGTTGTTGTCAGTATACTATGGTGTCCCTAGATATTTGCTTGTTGTTGTCAGTATACTATGGTGTCCCTAGATATTTACTTGTTGTTGTCAGTATACTATGATGTCTCTAGATATTTGCTTGTTGTTGTCAGTATACTTTGTTGTATTTAGATATTTGCTTGTTGTTGTCAGTATACTATGTTGTCTCTAGATATTTGCTTGTTGTTGTCAGTATACTATGGTGTCCCTAGATATTTGCTTGTTGTTGTCAGTATACTATGGTGTCTCTAGATATTTGCTTGTTGTTGTCAGTATACTTTGTTGTATTTAGATATTTGCTTGTTGTTGTCAGTATACTATGTTGTCTCTAGATATTTGCTTGTTGTTGTCAGTATACTATGGTGTCCCTAGATATTTGCTTGTTGTTGTCAGTATACTATGATGTCTCTAGATATTTGCTTGTTGTTGTCAGTATACTATGGCGTCTCTAGATATTTGCTTGTTGTTGTCAGTATACTATGGTGTCCCTAGATATTTGCTTGTTGTTGTCAGTATACTATGGTGTCTCTAGATATTTGCTTGTTGTTGTCAGTATACTATGGTGTCCCTAGATATTTGCTTGTTGTTGTCAGTATACTATGATGTCTCTAGATATTTGCTTGTTGTTGTCAGTATACTATGGTGTCCCTAGATATTTGCTTGTTGTTGTCAGTATAGTATGTTGTCTCTAGATATTTGCTTGTTGTTGTCAGTATACTATGATGTCTCTAGATATTTGCTTGTTGTTGTCAGTATACTTTGTTGTATTTAGATATTTGCTTGTTGTTGTCAGTATACTATGATGTCTCTAGACATTTGCTTGTTATCTGATTCCCTCTTGCCATAAATGGAACGTCTTTCTTTGACGTATCTGGTTTATGTTAGAAAGAAAATGTTTTGGTCCTTGCATATCTCTTTTATTCCACCTATCCATATTTTCTTTGGTCTTCCTCTTACCCTCTGTTTTGATGTTCTTAGATAGAATGCTCTTGATGATATTTGGTCTGGTTTCATTCTAAGTTACATATAATTTCATTTGTAGTTCGTATATATATATATATATATATATATATATATATATATATATATATATATATATATATATATATATATATATATATACATGTATATATATTCCGCCAGTCTTGACGTACATATGTGAATCATGTACAATAGGACAAAAGAGAAGAACATCACTGGAGGCTATAGAAATGTGGTTTTACAGAATAATGTTGAGAATACCATGGACAGCTAAGAAGAGTTTCCTAATATTAATTAATTCCCAATATTAAGGAAATTTCCCCTAATTTCCAATATTAGAAAGAAACAACTATCATTTTTTGGCCATGCAATGTCAAGGGAACTGTTGGAAGATATTGTAACAACTGGAAAAAAATTGAAGGACGAAGAGATAGAGGAAAGCAAAGAGAAAAGACACCAGACAGCTTAAGAGAATGGCTTGGCAGAAGGTCAGCAACAGAAATAAAAAAAAAATAAACTTCCGAAATCGAAAGTTGTGGAGAGACATGATCACCTACGCCAGCAGGCTTGGTACTTGATGATGATGATGATGATGATGATGATGATGATGATGATGATATACATTCCAGACATTGTTTAATTCCAATTTCTTCTCTAATTTAGCATTTGCTACTCTATCTTTTATTTTAATAGCAAAAAGACAGAGGTAATGGTAACAACAAAGAAAAAGACATCACCTCAGTGCAAAATAAAGACAAGTGGAACAATATTAAAACAGGTAAATGAATTTAAATATTTGGGAATTTTGTTAACCTCAGACGGAAGATGTACAAAAGAGGTGAGATGTAGAATGGCTCAGGCAAAAGCAGCTTTCCAAAAAATGAGGAAAATACTATGCAATCCATTTTTGACAATAGAAACAAGAAAAAGAGTTCTTAAATGTTACGTAAAGCCAGTCTTATCATACGGATGCGTATCATGGACAATAGGACAACAGACAAGAAAATTACTGGAGTCTGTAGAAATGTGGTTTTACAGAAGAATGTTGAGAATACCATGGACAGCTAAGAAGAGTAATGAAGAGGTTCTGAGAGAGGTCAAAGCAAAAAGAGAGCTAATTTCCAATATTAGGAAGAAACAATCATCATTTTTTTGGCCATGTAATGAGAAGAGAACAACTGGAATATATTGTAACAACTGGAAAAATTGAGGGACGAAGAGATAGAGGGAAGCAAAGAGAAAAAATAACAGACAGCTTAAGAGAATGGCTTGGCAGAAGGTCAACAACAGAAATGATAAATAACTGCCGAGATCGAAAGTTGTGGAGAGACATGATCACCTACGCCACTAGGCCCGGTACTTCATGATGACTCTATCTACCCTCTTGTTGTTTGGATCCCTGTTTGACGTAGTTGTTTTCCACCTCGTTAGATGAATAACGTCACGGGCTGCAGGGCCCAACCTGCCCGTGCTTTCTGTCTGTGTCTGGGTGCTCTCTCTTACCATATCCTTATCCCGGCAATTACTGGGAAGCAGAGGTTTCTCTGTCGTATCACCATACCCCACATTTGTACAGAGACTCGTTAGGTTATTCTGTTAAGTTAAGACATGCCGGTTGGTCTAACTTCTTTCAGCAGTTTTGTTGTTGTTGTTATCTTCGTTTATTTGTTCGCTAACCAAATGAGAGAACGCCGATTCGAAACCCGGAGGGTTAAATGATTATCTATCGGGGAATAAATATAAACTGTGACCCGAGCACTTCGTAGCGACTGCACAGGACAACCGACCTATAGTCTCAGGCCGTGTATGCCCCGCCCCCGGCAGAACCCAGTAAAGCTGTAATGAAAATTAACCAAGAGATTGTTACCCAAATGACACTTAACCAAAAGAAAGTTACCCAAATGACACTTAACCAAAAGATAGTTACCCAAATGACACCTAACCAAAAGATAGTTACCAAATGACACCTAACCAAAAGATAATACCCAGATGACACCTAACCAAAAGATAGTTACCCGAATGACACTTTATCAAAATATAGTTACCCAAATGACACTTAACCAAAAGATAATTACCCAAATGACACTACCAAAATATAGTTACCTAAATGACACTTAACCAAAAGAGTTTTACCCAAATAACACTTAACCGAAAGAAAGTTATCCAAATGACACTTAACCGAAGGAAAGTTACCTAAAAGACAGTTGACCAAAAGATAGTTAACCTAAAGATAGTTAACTACAAGAAATGTATGTTGTAAAGTTGCCTCATAAACGTCTACTTCATATATGTTCTAAAACCTACTTATAGACGTCTCTTCCATTTATGTTATACAGCTGCCCATACATGTTTATTCTATCTATGTTGTAAAGCTGGCTCATAGATTTTTATTCTATCTATGTTGTAAAGCTGGCTCAAAGATTTTTATTCTATCTATGTTGTAAAGCTGGCTCATAGATGTTTATTCTATCTATGTTGTAAAGTTGGCTCATAGATGTTTATTTCATTTGTACTGTAAAGCTGGCTCATAGATGTTTATTCTATCTATGTTGTAAAGCTGGCTCATAGATGTTTATGCCATTTTTGTTATAAAGCTGGCTCACAGATGTTTATTCCATGTATTTTATAAAACTGGCTCATAGATATTTATTTCATTTATGTTGTAAAGCTGGCTCGTGGACGTCTCGTCTATTTATGTTGTAAAGCTGGCTCGTGGACGTCTCGTCTATTTATGTTGTAAAGCTGGCTCATGGACGTCTCGTCTATTTATGCCGTAAAGCTGCCTCATAGATTCTCGTCTATTTATGCTGTAAAGCTGCCTCATAGACGCCTCGTCTATTTATGTTGTAAAGCTGCCTCATAGACGTCTCGTCTATTTATGCTGTAAAGCTGCCTCATAGACGTCTCGTCTATTTATGCCTTAAAGCTGCCTCATAGACGTCTCGTCTATTTATGTTGTAAAGCTGCATCATAGACGTCTCGTCTATTTATGTTGTAAAGCTGGCTCACGGACGTCTGTTATTTTCATTCTGTCTTCTCGTGTTTCAGAGTTCGCCCCACTAATGCAATTTGTCTTCTTTTTTTAAAAAATATTTAGCAGATGTTTTCGGAGGTCAAGAGCCCACCTTCTTATTATTCCACAGCTACGCCACTGCCAGGTGATCTTAGAAACCCAACCTTGAGTGTACACATTTCGTCCTGTCGCCCGGTCTGTTTGTAGAACCGGCGGTAAGCCGATTATACCTCCAGCTCTACCTACCGCATGGTTGATCCCGGAATGTCACTTTACCCCCACATTTCCACGTGTCTGCCACACTTTTAACATCTCACCGAGAAGTTTACTCGTTCCCGTCTGCCCGACGACAGCAATCATGACCCGCTAAAGCTGATTTGACCTAACATCTTCTTTCTCAATCACCCTCTCACTTCATTCATTCAATGGGTGTTTTCTCCACATCGAAAGTTGGTTACCATGGAGCGTCGTTCATTCATTGGATGCCGTCTCCACATCGAAAGTTGGTTATCATGGAGTGTCGCTCATTCATTGGATGCCGTCTCCACATCGAAAGTTGGTTACCATGGAGCGTCATTCATTCATTGGGTGCCGTCTCCACATCGAAAGTTGGTTACCATGGAGCGTCGTTCATTCATTGGGTGTCATTTCCACATCGAAGGTTGGCTACCATGGAGCGTCATTCATTCATTAAGTGCCGTCTCCATATCGAAGGTTTTCTACCATGGAGCGCTATTCATTCATTGGTTGCCGTTTGTACATCAAAGGTTGGCTAGAGTGGATCACCGTTCATTTATTGGGTGCCATCTCCACATCGAAGGTTGACTATTATGGAGCGCAATTCATTCACTGGGTACCGTCTCCACATTGCAGGTGAGAAGTTCATTCATTCCTTGGGTGCCGTCTTCACTTGGAAGGTTGCCTACCATGGAGCGTCATTCATTCAATTGTTGCCATCTCCACATCGAAGGTTGACTAATATGGTGCTCCATTTTATTCTGTCTTTTATCTTGAATGTGCACGTTGTCATAGGTTCACCTGCCCACCTTTTGATAATTATCAGTCCACTTTAGTCTTGGTCTGCCTCTGCTTCGTCTGCATGTACAGGGTGTTTATAAAGTCTCACTACACTTGGTATCTAGGTCAATTTGAACAAAAAAAATGTTTATGACGTCATCACAATATGTGCTCCCACTGTCAATGAAATTTGTTGAATAAGTTTATTGCTACTGGAAATGTGGAAGATGCTCCACGATCTGGTAGGCCTGCTGTGAATGATGAAATATGTTTAGATATCCAAGACAGAATCCTTAAAAGTCCAGACAAGTCATTAAGAAAACTGTCGCAACAAGTGAACTTACCATTGAGCACATATTGTGATGACGTCATAAACATTTTTTTCAAATTGACCTAGATACCAAGTGTAGTGAGACTTTATAAACACCCTATACCTTCCTTCAAGATCACCTTCAGAAGGGTATTATGTCTCTTCACATTGTCCAACAAATTTCAATTCTCTTTTTAGAATTGTGTTAAGTAGTTTTTTTTTTCTTTCATTTTCAGCTGATTCAGAACGTTTGTCTTCTTTTCCTTCAACCCAATTCTCCTCATTTTCTTATAAATCCACAGGGGCTGGTTGGTCTGGAGGCAAGACGCCGGCCTCGAGACAGAGAGGTTGTGGGTTCAAATCCTGGCTGCAACAGTTGGGATTTTTATTTATGATTTCTCTCTGCGGCAACCACCCCTGGTTTCAGCTGCGAGACCCGGCTTGAAACATCAATTACTCATCGACGGAAAAAATATGAGTACCTCCGAAGACGGAGTTATCTGCCTGTGCGGCGAGGGATCCCTGTGCACACGGCTGCCAGGGAGAAATGCATTAACAGGCAAAATTCAGTTCCTAGTCTCTAGGGACTTCGTTAAAGGTCAAAAGCTGGCGAACAAAAAAAAAAAATATATATATATATAGATTCACATATCAAAGGGTTTTGTTTTCTGCTCTGTTTTCTTATTTAGTGTCCATGCTTTTGCATCATACGGGAATGTTGAGTAAATATAGCATTTTACTATTCGTAGTTTTAGTTCTGATATTTTTGCTTTGATGTGAGTATATTTTTCATGTTAAAATTCGTTTTTGTTCCCTTTCCTATCGTATTGTTTTGTTCCCATTCCTATCGTATTGTTTTGTTCCCATTCCTATCGTATTGTTTTGTTCCCATTCCTATCGTATTGTTTTGTTCCCATTCCTATCGTATTGTTTTGTTCCCATTCCTATCGTATTGTTTTGTTCCCATTCCTATCGTATTGTTTTGTTCCCATTCCTATCGTATTGTTCATTTCTGTCTTACATTAAGCCCCTCCCAGGGAATCTCAACATCGATGGTGGCTGACACAGTAAACTTCATAGAATGTGAACACGAGACTTTGTTCCCGATCTCTGCTGTATGGTGGCACAGATGCCGATTCCCGGGTTGAAAGAACTCATTGACTCATATTGGTTATTGGTTATTGGTTATGGAATAACCAATAACCAATATGAGTCAATGAGTTCTTTCAACCCGGGAATCGGCATTGACTCATAGCTCTGACCAACTGTCAAGATCAACCACTACAGTAACTGAAAGTTGACAGACTGCCAGGATCATTGACTACAGTGACTGAAAGTTGACAGACTGCCAGGATCATTGATTACAGTGACTGAAAGTTGACAGACTGCCAGGATCATTGACTACAGTGACTGAAAGTTGACAGACTGCCAGGATCATTGACTACAGTGACTGAAAGTTGACAGACTGCCAGGATCATTGATTGCAGTGACTGAAAGTTGACAGACTGCCAGGATCATTGATTGCAGTGACTGAAAGTTGACAGACTGCCAGGATCAACGACTACAGTGACTGAAAGTTGACAGACTGCCAGGATCATTGACTACAGTGACTGAAAGTTGACAGACTGCCAGGATCATTAACTACAGTGACTGAAAGTTGACAGACTGCCAGGATCATTGACTACAGTGACTGAAAGTTGACAGACTGCCAGGATCATTGACTACAGTGACTGAAAGTTGACAGACTGCCAGGATCATTGATTGCAGTGACTGAAAGTTGACAGACTGCCAGGATCAACGACTACAGTGACTGAAAGTTGACAGACTGCCAGGATCATTGACTACAGTGACTGAAAGTTGACAGACTGCCAGGATCATTAACTACAGTGACTGAAAGTTGACAGACTGCCAGGATCATTGACTACAGTGACTGAAAGTTGACAGACTGCCAGGATCATTGACTACAGTGACTGAAAGTTGACAGACTGCCAGGATCATTAACTACAGTGACTGAAAGTTGACAGACTGCCAGGATCATTGACTACAGTGACTGAAAGTTGACAGACTGCCAGGATCATTGACTACAGTGACTGAAAGTTGACAGACTGCCAGGATCATTGATTGCAGTGACTGAAAGTTGACAGACTGCCAGGATCATTGACTACAGTAACTGAAAGTTGACAGACTGCCAGGATCATTGACTACAGTAACTGAAAGTTGACAGACTGCCAGGATCATTGATTGCAGTGACTGAAAGTTGACAGACTGCCAGGATCATTGACTACAGTAAATGAAAGTTGACAGACTGCCAGGATCATTGATTACAGTGACTGAAAGTTGACAGACTGCCTGGATCATTGACTACAGTGACTGAAAGTTGACAGACTGCCAGGATCATTGACTACAGTGACTGAAAGTTGACAGACTGTCTGGATCATTGACTACAGTGACTGAAAGTTGACAGACTGCCAGGATCATTGATTGCAGTGACTGAAAGTTGACAGACTGCCAGGATCATTGATTACAGTAACTGAAAGTTGACAGACTGCCAGGATCATTGACTACAGTGACTGAAAGTTGACAGACTGCCAGGATCATTGACTACAGTGACTGAAAGTTGACAGACTGCCAGGATCATTGACTACAGTGACTAAAAGTTGACAGACTGCCAGGATCATTGATTACAGTGACTAAAAGTTGACAGACTGCCAGGATCATTGACTACAGTGACTAAAAGTTGACAGACTGCCAGGATCATTGACTACAGTAACTGAAAGTTGACAGACTGCCAGGATCATTGACTACAGTGACTGAAAGTTGACAGACTGTCTGGATCATTGACTACAGTAACTGAAAGTTGACAGACTGTCTGGATCATTGACTACAGTAACTGAAAGTTGACAGACTGTCTGGATCATTGACTACAGTAACTGAAAGTTGACAGACTGTCTGGATCATTGACTACAGTAACTGAAAGTTGACAGACTGCCAGGATCATTGACTACAGTAACTGAAAGTTGACAGACTGTCTGGATCATTGACTACAGTGACTGAAAGTTGACAGACTGTCTGGATCATTGACTACAGTGACTGAAAGTTGACAGACTGTCTGGATCATTGACTACAGTGACTGAAAGTTGACAGACTGTCTGGATCATTGACTACAGTGACTGAAAGTTGACAGACTGCCAGGATCATTGATTACAGTGACTGAAAGTTGACAGACTGCCAGGATCATTGACTACAGTGACTGAAAGTTGACAGACTGTCTGGATCATTGAGTACAGTGACTGAAAGTTGACAGACTGTCTGGATCATTGACTACAGTAACTGAAAGTTGACAGACTGTCTGGATCATTGACTACAGTGACTGAAAGTTGACAGACTGCCAGGATCATTGACTACAGTGACTGAAAGTTGACAGACTGTCTGGATCATTGACTACAGTGACTGAAAGTTGACAGACTGCCAGGATCATTGACTACAGTGACTGAAAGTTGACAGACTGTCTGGATCATTGACTACAGTGACTGAAAGTTGACAGACTGTCTGGATCATTGACTACAGTAACTGAAAGTTGACAGACTGCCAGGATCATTGACTACAGTGACTGAAAGTTGACAGACTGCCAGGATCATTGACTACAGTGACTGAAAGTTGACAGACTGCCAGGATCATTGACTACAGTGACTGAAAGTTGACAGACTGCCAGGATCATTGACTACAGTGACTGAAAGTTGACAGACTGTCTGGATCATTGACTACAGTGACTGAAAGTTGACAGACTGCCAGGATCATTGACTACAGTGACTGAAAGTTGACAGACTGCCAGGATCATTGACTACAGTAACTGAAAGTTGACAGACTGCCAGGATCATTGACTACAGTAACTGAAAGTTGACAGACTGTCTGGATCATTGACTACAGTGACTGAAAGTTGACAGACTGCCAGGATCATTGACTACAGTGACTGAAAGTTGACAGACTGTCTGGATCATTGACTACAGTGACTGAAAGTTGACAGACTGCCAGGATCATTGACTACAGTAACTGAAAGTTGACAGACTGCCAGGATCATTGACTACAGTAACTGAAAGTTGACAGACTGTCTGGATCATTGACTACAGTGACTGAAAGTTGACAGACTGCCAGGATCATTGACTACAGTGACTGAAAGTTGACAGACTGTCTGGATCATTGACTACAGTGATTGAAAGTTGACAGACTGCCAGTATTATTGACTACAATAACTGAAAGTTGACAGACTGCCAGGATCATTGACTACAGTGACTGAAAGTAGACAGACTGTCAGGATCATTGACTACAGTGACTGAAAGTTGACAGACTGTCTGGATCATTGACTACAGTAACTGAAAGTTGACAGACTGCCAGGATCATTGACTACAGTGACTGAAAGTAGACAGACTGCCAGGATCATTGACTACAGTGACTGAAAGTTGACAGACTGTCTGGATCATTGACTACAGTAACTGAAAGTTGACAGACTGCCAGGATCATTGACTACAGTGACTGAAAGTTGACAGACTGCCAGGATCATTGACTACAGTAACTGAAAGTTGACAGACTGCCAGGATCATTGACTACAGTAACTGAAAGTTGACAGACTGCCAGGATCATTGACTACAGTAACTGAAAGTTGACAGACTGCCAGTATTATTGACTACAATAACTGAAAGTTGACAGACTGCCAGGATCATTGACTACAGTAACTGAAAGTTGACAGACTGCCAGGATCATTGACTACAGTGACTGAAAGTTGACAGACTGTCTGGATCATTGACTACAGTGATTGAAAGTTGACAGACTGCCAGTATTATTGACTACAATAACTGAAAGTTGACAGACTGCCAGGATCATTGACTACAGTGACTGAAAGTTGACAGACTGCCAGGATCATTGACTACAGTGACTGAAAGTTAACAGACTGCCAGGATCATTGACTACAATGAGTGAAAGTTAACAGACTGCTAGGATCAACGACTGCAGTGACTGAAAGTTGATAGATTGCCAGGATCAGTGATTACAGTGACTGAAAGTTGACAGACTGCCAAGATCATTGACTACAGTAACTGAAAGTTGACAGACTGCCACGATCAGTGATTACAGTGACTGAAAGTTGACAGACTGCCAAGATCATTGACTACAGTAACTGAAAGTTGACAGACTGCCACGATCAGTGATTACAGTGACTGAAAGTTGACAGACTGCCAAGATCATTGACTACAGTAACTGAAAGTTGACAGACTGCCACGATCAGTGATTACAGTGACTGAAAGTTGACAGACTGCCAAGATCATTGACTACAGTAACTGAAAGTTGACAGACTGCCACGATCAGTGATTACAGTGACTGAAAGTTGACAGACTGCCAAGATCATTGACTGAGTGACTGAAAGATGACAGACTGCCAGGATCATTGACTGCCAGGATCAGCATCTGCAGCGACTGAAAGCTGACAGACTGCCAGGATCAGCATCTGCAGCGACTGAAAGTTGACAGACTGCCAGATCGTCATCCGTCCTCATATGGGCGTTAAGTGGGCGCAGATGCGTTGTTTTTATTTATTCGCTACTTTCCCCCACAAAACATCCGACTTTATCGCAACATTTATTTACTACAAGGTTGCCCGCCCTCTTCGGTCCCCACTCGCTTGGCCAGGCTATGCTGGTTAGTCTGTATCTAGAGGCACAGCGAAGAGGTGGAGTAGGTTCTTCGTGGTTTCGATTCACCGATCCTGGCACAAGCCAACAACTATGAGTCTCTGGCAGCTTCCAGTTCTGTTACTGTCAGGCCCCTGTTCTCAAAGCTGGAAACGTCACGCTCGATTGGTTTTTTCTGGGGTTTCCCTATTTGTGCTCGGGACTTTCTAAAGTACGCTATGAAATAAAGCAAGTAAAGTCAAGTACCCCCGTCACGCCAAGTGGCGTATAGGGAATATGATGTTAGTGACCATAAATTTTACAGACCTTCAGCACATGATTTTTGGGGTAGTGTAGTCGGTATTACGCCCGTGCCGCTTTACTTTCCCAGAAAAAAAAATCCGGTACCCATTTACAGGCTGGTGAACCGGAAGCTGTCGGATGGGATCGAACCCTACCTCTTGTCCTTTGTAGTCCAGTTCACTAACCACTGAGCTATTGCGGCCCCCGCTATGTAATATGCTAATAAATAAATTCATGGATTTTTTCCAATCGCATGTTTTTTTTTTTTTTTTTACTTTCTTCAGCTTTCACGTTTCACGAATTCCCTAGAGATTGAGGAACTGAATTCTGCATGTTAAACCGATTTTTCCCTGGCAGTCGCGGGCAAAGAGGTCTCTCGCTGCACAGGCAGATAACTCCGACTTCGGAGGTACTTATTTTTTTTGTCCATAAGTATTTGACGTTTCAAACCGGGCCTCGCTGAAGAGACCAGGCGTGGTTGCCGCAGAGAGAAATCATAAATAAAAGTCCCAACTGGTGCAGCCGGGATTTGAACTCACGACCTCTCTGCCTCGAAGTCGGCGTCTTGCCTCGCGACCACCCAGTCCCTGCAGCTGGAAACACAATCTAAAGCTCCATCTCAAGCTAGAAGTAGACAGATTCATAGAAAAGAGAATACACGGCGAAAGTAAAGACAAATATAATACTTCCTAGGGGCGTTGAAAAATCCTGGCAACTATGACTGACGGAGGCTACTACAGTCAACTATGACTGACGGGGGCTACTACAGTCAACTATGACTGACGAAGGCTACTGCAGTCAATTATGACTGACGGAGGCTACTACGGTCAACTATGACTGACGGGGGCTACTGCAGTCAACTATGACTGACGGGGGCTACTACAGTCAACTATGACTGACGGGGGCTACTACGGTCAACTATGACTGACGAAGGCTACTGCAGTCAATTATGACTGACGGAGGCTACTACGGTCAACTATGACTGACGAAGGCTACTGCAGTCAACTATGACTGACGAAGGCTACTGCAGTAAACTATGACTAACGAAGGCTACTACAGTCAATTACGACTGACGAAGGCTACTACAGTCAACTATGACTGTCGAAGGCTACCACAGTCAACTATGACTGACGGAGGCTACTACGGTCAACTATGACTGACGAAGGCTACTGCAGTCAACTATGACTGACGAAGGCTACTACAGTCAATTACGACTGACGAAGGCTACTACAGTCAAATATGACTGTCGAAGGCTACCACAGTCAACTATGACTGACGAAGGCTACTACAGTCAATTACGACTGACGAAGGCTACTACAGTCAAATATGACTGTCGAAGGCTGCCACAGTCAACTATGACTGACGAAGGCTACTGCAGTCAACTATGACTGACGAAGGCTACCACAGTCAACTATGACTGACGAAGGCTTCCACGGTCAACTATGACTGACGAAGGCTACTGCAGTCAACTATGACTAACGGAAGCTACTATCGAGACGTCATAAACTACTCTTTGCAGTCACATCACGAGCAAGGGAGGTTATCAAACAAGAGTTTGTGTGTCATACCACAGATTCTATTTTTATCTCCCTTGTTAATAAACTGCCATAAAGGATGCTTTAAAGCGATGTCATACAACTTTTGTGATTAACTCTTCAACTTCATTTGTTTTTATTATTGTTCTTTTCTTCTGTATTAGCGTCAGTCAGTCACATTTGACTGTAGTAGCCTCAGTTAGTCATATTTAATTGCAGTAATAACTGTCAGTCACATTTGACTGTAGTAGCCTCCGTTAGTCATAGTTAACTGCAGTAATAACTGTCAGTCATAGTTGATTGTAGTAGCCTCCGTTAGTCATACTTAACTGCAGTAATAACTGTCAGTCATAGTTGACTATAGTAGCCTCCGTTAGTCATAGTTAACTGCAGTAATAACTGTCAGTCATAGTTGACTATAGTAGCCTCCGTTAGTCATAGTTAACTGCAGTAATAACTGTCAGTCATAGTTGACTATAGTAGCCTCCGTTAGTCATAGTTAACTGCAGTAATAACTGTCAGTCATAGTTGACTGTAGTAGCCTCCGTTAGTCATAGTTTACTGCAGTAATATATGTGAGTCATAGTTGACTGTAGTAGCCTCAGTTATTCACAGTTAACTGTAGTAGCCTTCGTCAGTCATAGTTGACTGCAGAGCCGGGGACTCGGTTGCCTAAGGTCTAAAGCCTCAGTCAGTCATAGTTGACTATAGGAGCCTTCGTCAGTCATAGTTGACTGTTGAGCAGGAGGTTCGGTTGTCTAAAGTCTAAAGCCTCCGTCAGTCATAGTTGACTGTAGTAGCCTCCGTCAGTCATAGTTGACTGTAGTACCCTGCGTCAGTAATAGTTGACTGTAGTAGACTCCGTCACTCGTAGTTTACCGTAGTAGCCTCAGTCAGTCATAGTTCACTGTCGGAGCCTCTGTCAGTCATAGTTCACTTTAGTAGCCTGCGTAAGTCATAGTTGACTGTAACAGCCTCCGTCATTCAATGTTGACTGTAGTAGCCCCCATCAGTCATAGTTCACTGCAGTAGCTTCCGTATGTCATATTTGAGTGTTGTGGCCTCTGTCGGTCATGGTTGGCTACAGTAGCCTGTCAGTCATAGTTGACTGTAGTAGCCTCCGTCAGTCATAGCTTATAGTAGTAGCCTCAGTCATTCATAGTTGACTGTAGTAGCATCCGTCGGTCATAGCTTATTGTACTAGCCTCAGTCATTCATAGTTGACTGCAGTAGCCTCCGTTAGTCATAGTTTACTGTAGTAACTTCAGTCAGTCAAAGTTGACTGTTGTGGCCTCTGTCGGTCATGGTTGGCTACAGTAGCCTCCGTCAGTCATAGTTTATTGTAGTAGCCTCCGTCAGTCATAGTTGACTGTAGTAGCCTCCGTCAGTCATAGTTGACTGTAGTAGCCTCCGTCAGTCATAGTTTATTGTAGTAGCCTCCGCCAGTCATAGTTGACTGTAGTAGCCTCAGTTATTCATAGTTGACTGTAGTAGCCTCAGTTATTCATAGTTGACTGTAGTAGTCTCCGTCAGTCATAGTTGACTGTAGTAGCCTCCGTCAGTCATAGTTGACTATAGTAGCCTCCGTCAGTCCTAGTTGACTGTAGTAGTCTCCGTCAATCATAGTTGACTGTAGTAGCCTCAGTCATTCATAGTTGACTGTAGTAGCCTCCGCCTGTCATAGTTGACTGTAGTAGCCTCAGTCATTCATAGTTGACTGTAGTAGCCTCCGTCAGTCATAATTCATTGTTGTAGCCTCCGCCAGTCATAGTTGACTGTAGTAGCCTCCGTCAGTCATAATTCATTGTCGTAGCCTGCGTCAGTCATAGTTTACTGTAGTAACTTCAGCCAGTCAAAGTTGACTGTTGTGGCCTCTGTCGGTCATGGTTGGCTACAGTAGCCTCCGTCAGTCATAGTTTATTATAGTAGCCTCCGCCAGTCATAGTTGACTGTAGTAGCCTCCGTCAGTCATAATTCATTGTCGTAGCCTCCGTCAGTCATAGTTTACTGTAGTAACTTCAGTCAGTCAAAGTTGACTGTAGTAGCCTCCGTCAGTCATAATTCATTGTCGTAGCCTCCGTCAGTCATAGTTGGCTGTAGTAGCCTCCGTCAGTCATAATTCATTGTCGTAGCCTCCGTCAGTCATAGTTTACTGTAGCAACTTCAGTCAGTCAAAGTTGACTGTTGTGGCCTCTGTCGGTCATGGTTGGCTACAGTAGCCTCCGTCAGTCATAGTTTATTATAGTAGCCTCCGCCAGTCATAGTTGACTGTAGTAGCCTCCGTCAGCAGCTATGCCTTCCCATGCTCCAGGGTTTATGTTCAGGGTCTTCATATCATATTTACAGGCATCTACAAACTGAAGTTTTAGGCGCCCCCTAGTTCTTTTGCCATCTGGTAGTTGTATATAAAGTTTATCTTTTGATAAGCGGCCATCTTTCATACGGTTTACGTGACCAAGCTAGCGTAAGCTACGTTGTTTGAGCAGCGTGTAGATGTTCGGGAGGCTGTGCGAGTTAGGACCTACACGTTTGTCACTTTGTCCTTCCAGGTGATACCAAGAATATGGCGCTGACATCGTTATCAAATTGAATACATAACATTATGGCTAACCCGAAACTAATGCCTACTACCAGCTTAACAAAAAATACAATCTATCTATCTATCTATCTATCTATCTATCTATCTATCTATCTATCTATCTATCTATCTATCTATCTATCTATCTATCTATCTATCTATCTATCTATATCTATCTATCTATCTATCTATCTATCTATCTATCTATCTATCTATCTATCTATCTATCTATCTATCTATCTATCTGCCTGCCTGCCTGCCTGCCTGCCTGCCTGCCTGCCTGCCTGCCTGCCTGCCTGCCTGCTGTCTGTCTGTCTGTCTGTCTGTCTGTCTGTCTGTCTGTCTATCTATCGATCTATTTGTCTATATGTCTATCAGATCTGTCTGTCTGTCTGTCCTCCTGTCTGTCTGTCTGTTTTTCGCTCGCCTGAAGTATTGTCTGTATCTGCAATGTCATTTCCTGTATAAATGTTACTGTCATTTGTAATTCTTGCTTTGACCCATATAGTTTTGTCTGTAGTGTTGTATCTATGGGCCAATGGATTTTCCTCAGTCTACTATATTCAGTGCAGTCTTGAAGTATGTGTTCAGCAGTGTGGGGCGCCTGACCACAAGTACAAGTAGTTGAGGTGTCGATCTTGAATTGTTTATACATGTGACTATGGAGTCGATTGTGTCCTGTTCGGAGGCGTATAATGATAACTTGTTCATATCTATTCATATTATGAAAGGCATCCTGATTTGGGGCTTGTGGTCCTCTGATTTATTTGATTATCTGTTGATGATTGTATGTAACTGGTGCATCTGGTTGTGTGTCTGTTGCCCCTTCCTTTGCCAACTGATCCCAAGTGATTTCTAAACGTCGTTTCTCTGCTTTCTAGTCTTTTGGTATTCCACAGTGAGATGGGATCCACTGCAGGGTAACCCTGTGGTGCTTGCAGAGTTCAGTCAATACGGTCGAAAAGACAATTCAACATATTTAAATTCGGACAAGCTACCAAAGACTGAAGTACCACCAAACAGGAGGTCTCTAAAGCTCTGGCGTTGGCCTCTCTATAAGAAGATCACAGGTTCAAATCCCACCATAGATGGTGGGCATTTCTCAAGATTGAATCTGTGGTATATCGTGGCTCTACCCTTCCCTGTTTTCTGGGTAGTGAGATCCAACGTCTAGACCTCTCGGAAAGCCCTTTAAAAAAAGGATGAGGTCCCGTGTGCACTAGATAACACTTGGCACTTAAAAGGGACAAGAGTTGGCCAAAATAACCGCTGTCAGGGAAGAAAAATATAAATGAAATCTACTCAAGCCGAAGTCTGATGTTTTAGTTGTTTCCAGTGCTGTTAGCTGAGTGGCAGTGTTCCTAAGCGTTCGGCTTCTCGTGGCAAGGCGCAGTGCCATGAAGTACGGGTTCGATCCTGCTTCGGACCATATATTGTTCTTTGTTTTTTCTGTTGTTGTTTATTTGTCATTTTTATCTGAGTGCTGTAGCACATACCTCTTCCTCCTATGATTCTCTGATGTTTTAGACCTAAAGGCTGGTTGACGTAAATTAGCGACTTAGCGAGCGACCGTTAAGATGTTTTAGACCTAAAGGCTGGTTGACGGAAATTAGCGACTTAGCGAGCGACCGTTAAGATGTTTTAGACCTAAAGGCTGGTTGACGTAAATTAGCGACTTAGCGAGCGACCGTTAAGATGTTTTAGACCTAAAGGCTGGTTGACGGAAATTAGCGACTTAGCGAGCGACCGTTAAGATGTTTTAGACCTAAAGGCTGGTTGACGTAAATTAGCGACTTAGCGAGCGACCGTTAAGATGTTTTAGACCTAAAGGCTGGTTGACGGAAATTAGCGACTTAGCGAGCGACCGTTAAGAAGTAAATTATAGATTACCTGTTGCAATATAGTCTTCGTTTGTGTTTGGCGAATCATTTCAGGGGAAGAGCTATGTTTACAGCACTCGGAAAAATATCACAAATAATCAACAACAGAAAAAACAACAAAGAACAATATATGGTCCGAAGTAGGGTTGACCCCGTACTCCTTGGCACAGCGCCTTGCCACGAGAAGCCAAACGCTAGGGAACACTACCCACTCTGCTAACTAATAAATTAACAACCATTGGCGATGTCTTTAACGTAGGTGTTCTCATGACTATAGCATAAAATTACAATCACAGCACGGAAATAAATGGTGTATCTGTATTTTTCCTATTAAGACAAGTATCTCCCAGTAGAGCTGAATACTCGCGTTGCAGACAAACATTTAGGACGAAACAGCACGAATAGTAGTTTCCAGTGGATTATACTGGAGACAAATAATAATAAATGAAAATTGTCCTATAGGGAACAGGACACAATCGACTCCATAGTCACATGTATACAAAATTCAAGATCGGCACCTCAACTACTTGTACATGTGGACAGGCGCCCCAGACTGCTGAACACATACTTCAAGACTGCACTGAATATTGAGGAAAATCCATTGGCCCATAGATACAACACTACAGACAAAACTAAATGGGCCACTGCAAGAATTACAAAAGACAGTAACATTTATACAGGAAATGACATTGCAGATATAGACAATACTTCAGGCGAAAGAAAGATAGATAGATCCTAGAGGGAAACTTCCGAGGTGATAGATCAGCGAATCATTTCAGAGGAAGAGGTATGTTTACAGCACTCGGAAAAAAATCACAAACAATTAACAACAGAATCTGTATTTTCCTATTGAGACAAGTAAAGTACCCCCGTCACACCAAGTGGCATATAGGGAATATGGTGTTAGTGACCATAATTTTTACGGACCTTCGGCACATGAATTTTGGGGTAATGTGGTCGGTATTACGCCCGTGCCGCTTTACTTTCCCAGAAAAAAAATCCGGTACCCATTAAAGGCTGGGTGAACCGTGCCGTCGGTTGGGATCGAACCCTACATCTTGTCCTTTGTATTTCAGTACACTAACCACTGAGCTATCGTGGCTCCCTTATTGAGACACGTATATCCCGAATAAGGTAGGACTTAGTACTTTCGTTTGTGTTTGATGTTTGTGTAGATAAATAAATGTTCATACTACTTAGTCGCCGACCCATCCGTGCATGCATTCTGGACCAGTCTGGCCAATGTTTTTATAACACCCAGTTATAGCAGTAAGGCCAGCGGACAGAAAGGAATTTCCCCCAATTGTGTAGTGTGTTCAGCTTCGTGAGGTTGTGGGTTGGATTATGTCATCTGTCTATAGCTCGTTTATTTGAAGTCCCGAATGTGGGGGTTGGTGGGTGGGAGGTGGGTCGATGGGGGAGGGGGGTTCCCGCCGAGATTTCCCGCACAGACCGCTGATTTTAGTACTATTATCATCATCATGTGCCATACCGGTTGGTGTAAGCGATCATGTCCTTCCACAATTGTCTATTCTGTTTTCCATGCCATGACACTAAACTATCTAGTATCTTCTATCTTTGTCGTCCGCGATCTCTTTTTCCCTGTATTTTGCCTGTTGTAACAAGTATTCCAACTTTCCTCTTCTCATGATATGTCTGAAAATGTTAATTGTTTCTTTCTGATGTTTTTTAGCAGCTCCCTTTTTGTGTTGACCTCTTTGAGAATTTTCTCGTTGATCTTTTTAGCTGTCCAGGGAACTTTCAGCATTCGTCTGAGAAATCCCATCTCTGTGGCCTCTAAACGTCTTTTCATTTCTTTTTCCACTGTCCATGATTCGTTTCCATGTGGCAGATGTGGCACTATAAAGCACCCGTGAGATCTCTTTCTCACTTCTATTGACATATAATTGTTTCAGAAGACTAATTATCATTTTCTGAAATGTTATTTTAACCTGAGCTGTTCTAATTTTTATTTCTATGGCGCACCTTTCAGAATTGCACTGTTTATTTGTATGCTGCATGATGGTGTTGATTGTTTCTTCGATATGACCTTAACTTCTGTTTTCTTACGATTCAGACTTAGACCCTTCTTGATGCTTTACTTTACTATTATGTCTATTATTTCCTGTAGTTTATTCTCCGTCTCCTGTCTGTGCTATTAAGACTGTGTCATTGGCATATCGCAAATTGTTTATGTTGTGACCGTTGACTACAAATCCTTTTTTGTTTTCTATTAATCTTTATTAACAAATGAATATGAATGATGGACAATAAGACAACATTCAAGGAAATAATAGGAGAATGTAGAAATGTGGTTTTACAGAAGAATGTTGAGAATACCATGGACAGCTAAAAAGAGTAATTAAAACGTTCTGAAAGAGAGAGAACTAATTTTCAAAATTAGGAAGAAACAAACATCCGTTTTTGATCATGTAATTAGAAGGGAACAACTGGAATATATTTTAACAACTGGGAAAATTGAAGGACGAAGAGATAGAGGGAAGCAAAGAGAAAAGATACCAGACAGCTTAAGAGAATGGCTGAGGGAGCAGAAGCGCCTGCGACCTGCGGTTGCAATTACAGGGTCGGCGCACCATTAGATAACCAAGACCTAGCATTTCTACCACCTCGTGGTCTCCCCTGGTAACAGTCTGCGTCAAAACAGACTGGCTAACAGAAGCTAGGATCGCCGTGTTCCCTGTAGTGGTGGCTGTTACTGATATAGAGGACCCAGTATTGCAGCATCTCTGGGCTGGACTAGTAGTTTCCCAACATAGCCTGGGGTAGACGAAGTTCAATTTCTCCCGATAGAGCCGGGAATGTCAAGAAAGTCATTACAACCCGCCACATCAAATGAGTCAAAGGGCAACATGCCCTCATCAACACGTGACAATCCGGTGGGGATCGAAGAGGGAAGACAACCCGGTACTAAAAAGTGTCCTGCTGAAGTCGGATGTGTTGGGCCGAAAGGCGCAATTATCACAGTTAACTGCAATCCACAAGATTGACACAGGCACGCTCACTCAACGTCCTTTTAAGGGCGGATGACGAAGAGATGTACCCCTTTAGTTATCGGCTGGGCGCAAGAAAGCCAACATATCGGGAATATCATCATCACCATCATCAAGTACCGAGCCTGCTGGCGTAGGTGATCATGTCTCTCCACAACTTTCGATCTCGGCAGCTATTTATCATTTCTGTTCTTTGAATCGGGGATATAGCGAAACACTTCAGAGGAGGAGGTATGTTTACATCACTCGGGGGGGGGGGGGGGGGGATCACAAATAATCAACAACAGAAAAGAAAAGCACAGAACAACATATTGTCCAAATAGAATCTAACCCGTACTCCTTGGCATAGCGCCTTGGTACGAGAAACCAAACGCTAGAGCACACGGCCAACTCAGCTAACAGACGGTGTTCGTGTGCGTGCGTGCGCGTGTGTGTACGTGTGTGCGCGCGTGTGTCCATGCGTTTATTGGATCCGCTTATTGTAAAACTTATGTTGATTCCAAAGGGTTGTTCCGCTGAGTTTGCCCTTCACTTCCTTTTATGTTCACAACAACAATTTGGCAATAACATGTTCACAACAACAATTTGGCAATAACATGTTCACAACAACAATTTGGCAATAACAAGTTCACAACAAGACAAGTTAACAAAAACAAGTTGATAAAAAAGTTGCTGGAGACAGGGTCAGACAAGGCAGAGACCATCTCGGCCAGACAGAGACATTGCGTGGCGATGTGACGTCACGTAGTGGGACCATCCTTGGTGTCAGTCACTGAGGTAAACAGTCGCGATGACACCGGATATGCGACCTTATCTGCGGGCACGTGGTCTCTCTCTGGAGATAAGCGTGGGAAAACCACGCCCACAGCAAAAGCCCATTCTCGCCCCGCCTCCCAGCTCATCGCTCGCGACCTGATCCACACATTAAAATTGTCCTTTTATGTTTTCATGTAAAATATCGTCGGTACCATTTTGTTTTGTCTCCTCACATTTTATGTTTAATAAGGTCCCTTCAAGAGTCCTTATCTCCAAGCCTTAACGTGTACAAGGACATGGATGATGATGCCTGTTATTAATTTCGCCTTCATCGTCTTCTTCGTCTTCGTCTTCTTCGTCTTCGTCTTCTTCGTCTTCTTTCTCTTCGTCTCTTCTTCTTCTTTCTCTTCGTCTTCTTCTTTTTCGTCTTCGTCTTCTTCGTCTTTCTCTTCGTCTTCTTCTTTTTCGTCTTCGTCTTCTTCGTCTTCTTCCTCTTTCTCTTCGTCTTCTTCTTTTTCGTCTTCGTCTTCTTCGTCTTCTTCCTCTTTCTCTTCGTCTTCTTCTTTTTCGTCTTCGTCTTCTTCGTCTTCTTCCTCTTTCTCTTCGTCTTCTTCTTTTTCGTCTTCGTCTTCTTCGTCTTCTTCCTCTTTCTCTTCGTCTTCTTCTTTTTCGTCTTCGTCTTCTTCGTCTTCTTCCTCTTTCTCTTCGTCTTCTTCTTTTTCGTCTTCGTCTTCTTCGTCTTCTTCCTCTTTCTCTTCGTCTTCTTCTTTTTCGTCTTCGTCTTCTTCGTCTTCTTCCTCTTTCTCTTCGTCTTCTTCTTTTTCGTCTTCGTCTTCTTCGTCTTCTTCCTCGTCTTCTTCTTCTTCAGTGGTCAGATACGTATGTGCATTTAGATGTTTAGACCTGCTGGGGTCACAAACAAAACGGTGCGTTTGAGGTCTTCATCGGCTTCTAATAGCTTCTCATGCAGGGTTGTTTCTGTGGACCATATTTGTGTTCTTAGGGTGTTGATAGTGCTGCAGTCGAGTAGGATATGTTCTGGAGTTTGTTTGGATGGTTCTGTGTTGATAGTGCTGCAGTCGAGTAGGATATGTTCTGGAGTTTGTTTGGATGGTCTTGTGTTGATAGTGCTGCAGTCGAGTAGGATATGTTCTGGAGTTTGTTTGGATGGTCCTGTGTTGATAGTGCTGCAGTCGAGTAGGATATGTTCTGGAGTTTGTTTGGATGGTCCTGTGTTGATAGTGCTGCAGTCGAGTAGGATATGTTCTGGAGTTTGTTTGGATGGTCCTGTGTTGATAGTGCTGCAGTCGAGTAGGATATGTTCTGGAGTTTGTTTGGATGGTCCTGTGTCGAGGGTGCTGCAGTCGAGTAGGATATGTTCTGGAGTTTGTTTGGATGGTCCTGTGTTGATAGTGCTGCAGTCGAGTAGGATATGTTCTGGAATTTGTTTGGATGGTCCTGTGTTGATAGTGCTGCAGTCGAGTAGGATATGTTCTGGAATTTGTTTGGATAGTCATGTGTTGATAGTGCTGCAGTCGAGTAGGATATGTTCTGGAATTTGTTTGGATGGTCCTGTGTTGATAGTGCTGCAGTCGAGTAGGATATGTTCTGGAGTTTGTTTGGATAGTCATGTGTTGAGAGTGCCTCAGTCCTGTAGGATATGTTCTGCAGCTTGGATAGTCCTTTGTTGAGAGTGCTACAGTCCTGTAGGATATGTTCTGGAGTTTGTTTGGATAGTCCTGTGTTGAGAGTGCTACAGTCCTGTAGGATATGTTCTGCAGCTTGGATAGTCCTGTGTTGAGAGTTCTGCAGTCGAGTAGGATATGTTCTGGAGTTTGTTTGGATAGTCATGTGTTGAGAGTGCCTCAGTCCTGTAGGATATGTTCTGCAGCTTGGATAGTCCTTTGTTGAGAGTGCTACAATCCTGTAGGATATGTTCTGGAGTAGGTCTGGACGCTCCACGGTTACATGTTGCAAAGTCATTGAGTCCTGTCTTGTGTAGATCTGAAGCCACAGTGACCTGTTTTGAGTCTGAATATCTGTGTCTGCTGAAATTGTTTCAGCTGTCTTGTTCTGGCACATATTTTCCACGTAACTCCGTCCATTCTATTTCCTAGCTTTCTTCAGGGTTGTTTTTATTACTCTTAGACTCTAGGGGTTGTTGGACTGTTGAAGGCTTCCACCCGCCTTTGCTAGTTCATCTTATTTCCCTTTTCCAGTGATACCACAGTGTGCAGGTATCCACTGCAGGACTAGTTCTATCTTTTTAAACAGCGAAAATATGTTGTTATTTATTGCTAGTCCTTTATTAATTCATATAAGGGGTCCCTTCCTCCAATCTTTAACGCACACGGGCAATAGAATATGCATGCCCTTGGTAAGTGTCTCAAATAGAATGTCGATACCCTTAGTAAGTGTCCCAAATAGAATGTCGATATCCTTAGTAAGTGTCCCAAATAGAATATCGATACCCTTATTAAGTGTCCCAAATAGAATATCGAGGCCCTTAGCAAGTGTCCCAAATAGAATATCGAGGCCCTTAGCAAGTGTCCCAAATAGACTGTCGAGGCCCTTAGTAAGTGTCCCAAATAGACTGTCGAGACCATTAGTAAGTGTCCCAAATAGAATATCGAGGCCCTTAGTAAGTGTCCCAAATAGACTGTCGAGACCATTAGTAAGTGTCCCAAATAGACTGTCGAGACCATTAGTAAGTGTCCCAAATAGAATATCGAGGCCCTTAGTAAGTGTCCCAAATAGACTGTCGAGACCATTAGTAAGTGTCCCAAATAGAATATTGAGGCCCTTAGTAAGTGTCCCAAATAGACTGTCGAGACCATTAGTAAGTGTCCCAAATAGACTGTCGAGACCATTAGTAAGTGTCCCAAATAGACTGTCGAGGCCCTTAGTAAGTGTCCCATATAGACTGTCGAGACCATTAGTAAGTGTCCCAAATAGACTGTCGAGAAAATTAGTACGTGTCCCAAATAGACTGTCGAGACCATTAGTAAGTGTCCCAAATAGACTGTCGAGACCATTAGTAAGTGTCCCAAAAAGACTGTCGAGACCATTAATAAGTGTCCCAAATAGACTGTCGAGACCATTAGTAAGTGTCCCATATAGACTGTCGAGACCATTAGTAAGTGTCCCTAATAGACTGTCGAGACCATTAGTAAGTGTCCCAAATAGACTGTCGAGACCATTAGTAAGTGTCCCTAATAGACCTTCGAGACCATTAGTAAGTGTCCCTAATAGACTGTCGAGACCATTAGTAAGTGTCCCTAATAGACCTTCGAGACCATTAGTAAGTGTCCCTAATAGACTGTCGAGACCATTAGTAAGTGTCCCAAATAGACTGTCGAGACCATTAGTAAGTGTCCCTAATAGACCTTCGAGACCATTAGTAAGTGTCCCTAATAGACTGTCGAGACCATTAGTAAGTGTCCCTAATAGACCTTCGAGACCATTAGTAAGTGTCCCTAATAGACCTTCGAGACCATTAGTAAGTGTCCCTAATAGACTGTCGAGACCATTAGTAAGTGTCCCTAATAGACTGTCGAGACCATTAGTAAGTGTCCCTAATAGACTGTCGAGACCATTAGTAAGTGTCCCTAATAGACCTTCGAGACCATTAGTAAGTGTCCCTAATAGACTGTCGAGGCCATTAGTAAGTGTCCCTAATAGACTGTCGAGACCATTAGTAAGTGTCCCTAATAGACCTTCGAGACCATTAGTAAGTGTCCCTAATAGACTGTCGAGACCATTAGTAAGTGTCACTAATAGACTGTCGAGACCATTAGTAAGTGTCCCAAATAGAATATCGAGGCCCTTAGTAAGTGTCCCAAATAGACTGTCGAGACCATTAGTAAGTGTCCCAAATAGAATATCGAGGCCCTTAGTAAGTGTCCCAAATAGAATATCGAGGCCCTTAGTAAGTGTCCCAAATAGAATATCGAGGCCCTTAGTAAGTGTCCCAAACAGACTGTCGAGACCATTAGTAAGTGTCCCAAATATAATATCGAGGCCCTTAGTAAGTGTCCCAAATAGACTGTCGAGACCATTAGTACGTGTCCCAAATAGACTGTCGAGACCATTAGTAAGTGTCCCAAATAGACTGTCGAGACCATTAGTAAGTGTCCCAAATAGACTGTCGAGACCATTAATAAGTGTCCCAAATAGAATGTCGATACCCTTAGTAAGTGTCCATATAGAATGTCGATATCCTTAGTAAGTATCCCAACTAGAATGTCGATATCCTTAGTAAGTGTCCCAAATAGAATGTCGAGACCTTTAGTAAGTGTCCCAAATAGACTGTCGAGGCCCTTAGTACGGTCCCAAATAGGTTGTCGAGGCAATTAGTAAGTGTCCAAACTAGAATGTCGATACCCTTAGTAAGTGGCCCAAATAGGATGTCGATGACCTTAGTAAGTGTCCAAATAGAATGTCGATACTCTTAGTAAGTGTCCCAAATAGAATGTCGATACCCTTAGTAGTGTCCCAAATAGAATGTCGATACCCTTAGTAAGTGTCCCAAATAGAATGTCGATACCCTTAGTAAGTGTCCCAAATAGAATGTCGATACCCTTAGTAAGTGTCCCAAATAGAATGTCGATACCCTTAGTAAGTGTCCCAAATAGAATGTCGATACCCTTAGTAAGTGTCCCAAATATAATGTGGATGCCCTTAGTAAGTGTCCCAAATAGAATGTCGATACCCTTAGTAAGTGTCCCAAATATAATGTGGATGCCCTTAGTAAGTGTCCCAAATAGAATGTCGATACCCTTAGTAAGTGTCCCAAATAGAATGTCGATACCCTTAGTAGCTCCCCAATATAATGTGGATGCCCTTAGTAAGTGTCCCAAATTTGATGATGATGTCCTTAGTAAGTGTCCCAAATAGAATGTCGATACCCTTAGTAAGTGTCCCAAATAGAATGTCGATACCCTTAGTAAGTGTCCCAAATATAATGTGGATACCCTTAGTAAGTGTCCCAAATTAGATGATGATGTCCTTAGTAAGTGTCCCAAATAGAATGTCGATACCCTTAGTAAGTGTCCCAAATAGAATGTCGATACCCTTAGTAAGTGTCCCAAATAGAATGTCGATGTCCTTAGTAAGTGTCCCAAATAGAATGTAGATACCCTTAGTAAGTGTCCCAATAGAATGTCGATACCCATAGTAAGTGTCCCAAATTGAATGTCGATACCCTTAGTAAGTGTCCCAAATAGAATGTTGATACCCTTAGTAAGTGTCCGAAATAGAATGTTGATACCCTTAGTAAGTGTCCCAAATAGAATGTTGATGCCCTTAGTAAGTGTCCCAAATAGAATGTTGATACCCTTAGTAAGTGTCCCAAATAAGATGTTGATACCCTTAGTAAGTGTCCTTAATAGAATGTTGATGTCCTTAGTAAGTGCCCCAAATAGAATGTTGATACCCTTAGTAAGTGCCCCAAATAGAATGTTGATACCCTTAGTAAGTGCCCCAAATAGAATGTTGATACCCTTAGTAAGTGCCCCAAATAGAATGTTGATACCCTTAGTAAGTGTCCCAAATAGAATGTTGATACCCTTAGTAAGTGTCCCAAATAGAATGTTGATACCCTTAGTAAGTGCCCAAATAGAATGTTGATACCCTTAGTAAGTGCCCCAAATAGAATGTTGATACCCTTAGTAAGTGCCCCAAATAGAATGTATGATACCCTTAGTAAGTGTCCCAAATAGAATGTCGATACCCTTAGTAAGTGTCCCAAATAGAATGTTGATACCCTTAATAAGTGTCCCAAATAGAATGTTGATACCCTTAATAAGTGTCCCAAATAGAATGTTATACCCTTAGTAAGTGTCCCAAATAGAATGTATATACCCTTAGTAAGTGTCCCAAATAGAATGTCGATACCCTTAGTAAGTGTCCCAAATAGAATGTCGATACCCTTAGTAAGTGTCCCAAATAGAATGTCGATACCCTTAGTAAGTGTCCCAAATAGAATGTATATACCCTTAGTAAGTGTCCCAAATAGATGTATCGATACCCTTAGTAAGTGTCCCAAATAGAATTTCGATACCCTTAGTAAGTATCTGAAATAGATTGTGCATGCCCTTAATAAGGGTCCCAATTAGAATTCCGATGCCTCTAGTAAGGGTCCCAAATAGAATGTTGATGCCTTTGGTAAGGGTCCCAAATAGAATGTTGATGCTGATAATGTATTGGAGTTTCATTTTTTTCTGAGAAGGGCCGGTCCACGTTTGCTGGTATTTAGCAACAGCTGTAACATTACTGCCTGAACATACTGATCCATCAACAGTAACTGTATCAAGTCCTTCAACATAAATTATTTAAACCCATCAACACCAATTACCTAAAACCATTAATATCAATTATTTAAAACCATCAATATCAATTATCTAAAACCATCAACATCAATTATCTAAAACCATCAACGCCAATTATCTAAAAATATCAACATCAATTATCTAAAGCAATAGAAATGTTTATTTAAAACCTTTTAGCAGTGATGATCCATCAGCGGTAATTATCTAAAACCAAGATTCATCAGCAGTAATTATCTAAAACCTAGATTCATCAGCAGTAATTATATGTCCCATTGATAGTAATTATATAATCCATAAATAGTACTTATCTTGAGCCCATTAACATTATTATCTAAAACCCATTATCATTAATTATATAGAATACATAAACATTAATTATATAGAACCCATTATCATTAATTATCTAGAACTCATTAATATTAATTATCTAGAACCCTTTAACATTAATTATCTAGAACCCATTAACATTAATTATCTAGAACCCTTTAACATTAATTATCTAGAACCCATTAACATGTATTCTCTTTAGCCCATTAACATTAATTATCTAGAAACCATTAACATTAATTATCTGGAACCCTTTAACATTAATTATCTAGAACCCTTTAACATTAATAATCTTGAGCCCATTAACATTAATTATCTTGAACCCGTTAACATTATTTATCTACAACCCATTAACATTAATTATCTTGAGCCCAGTAACATTAACTATCTAGAATACATTAACTTTAATTATCTAGACGTCATTAACATGAATTATCTAGAACTCATTAACATTAATTATATAAAACCCATTAATATTAATTATATAGAGCTCATTAACATTAATTATCTTGAACCCATTAACATTAATTATCTAGAACACATTAACATTAATTATCTAGAACCCATTAACATTAATTATCTAGAACGCATTAACATTAATTATCTAGAAACCATTAACATTAATTATCTAGAACCCTTTAACATTAATTATCTAGAACCCTTTAACATTAATAATCGTGAGCCCATTAACATTAATTATCTTGAACCCATTAACATTAGTTATCTACAACCCATTAACATTAATTATCTTGAGCACATTGACATTAATTATCTTGAGCCCAGTAACATTAATTATCTAGAACCCATTAAAAATTAATTATCTAGAACTCATTAACTTTAATTATCTAGAAACCATTAACATTAATTATCCAGAATCCATTAACATTAATTATCTAGAACCCATTACCATTAATTATCTAGAACTCATTAACATTAATTATCTACAACCCACTAACTTAGTTATCTAGAACTCATTACCATTAATTATCTAGAACTCATTAACATTAATTATCTTGAACCATTAACATTAATTATCTAGAACCCACTAACATTAATTATCTAGAACTCATTAACATTAATTATCTAGAACCCATTAATATTAATTATCTAGAACTCATTAACATTAATTATCTAGAACCCATTAACATTAATTATCCAGAACCCATTAACATTAATTAACTAGAACCCATTAACATTAATTATCTAGAACTCATTAACATTAATTATCTATAACCCCATTAACTTTAATTATCTATAACTCATTAACATTAATTATCTAGAACTCATCAACATTAATTATCTCAGCCCTCTCTCTAATTAAAAGGAATAAATTAAAATCGTCTCCCATTTGGTTCCAATACATGCCCCTTAATTTGAAAGTTTGTCTTTTTTTTCTACGCACTCACAAACATACACGCACATACCCACACACACACACACACAGAACATCTGTTTACAGTCATGTACCTATTTTCTTGCAAAGAATGATCGTATCACGTGCTAGTTAGCGCATGCGTGGTAGAATGTTTTGAATTGCTGACGATTCTGCGGACCTTCACAATGACGTGTTTTGTTTAGCCTCATTCTGAAGAGACTGCACTTTCCCATCAACGATGTGTGCCAGAAAATTATATGTAGGTCACTAGTACCCTATGGGGCACCGTGTAAATAAAGCGAACATAAATAAAGCACTGCGGGCACAACAAATATATAAATAAGCAAAAGCACTTATTTTGAATGAGGGTTCGGTGTGAAAGGATGGGACATTGAAGAAGTTGGACGCAGAACTGGGCGTATGTTTGCGACGACACGGGATTAGAACTTTCAAAGAGTGCCCAAATAGCACATCGTTTTGATAATGTGGTGGTTTAGCTCTCGCGTCATGAACCAATGATGTTGAGGCTGTTGTCTAAAGACACGCCTCAATAGGCTCAACCATAACAAGCAATCACGCATTTCAGGAATGCGGGTTGAGAATAACAGTGTTATTTAACATCCATTAGAGAGTGTAGTCGTTAGAGTTTCCACATGAGATTGTTTGGGCATGTTAAAAGACACAGCAGCCTACTAAAAGTAATCTTGGAAGGGAAAATAGAATATAAAAGAGGCAGAGGCAGGTCAAGATTAAAACGGAGGAGTAACAACAAAAGATGGACAAATCAGCCTTTGACAGTCTGTACTTTCAAAGCAAGAGACAGAACAGAATGGCGGTCCATGGTAACTAACCTTCAATGTGGAAACGTCACTGAATGATGATGGTTAGAGTTTCAAACAATGATGCTTGTATTAGAGTTTGTACAATGACCTTTTATTTCGAGTTTGTACTATGTAGATTTTTAGAGTTTTTGGTGTTTTTTTTTCCAAAACGAATGTCATTAGAGTTTGTACAATAAAGACTTTACTAGAATGTGTACTATGATTCTAGGTCAGACTCTATTTGTAGGGTGATGATGTTGTCTGAGTTTGTACTGGGGGACTGGTAAGTGATCTTGTGCTGGAGCACTGGTATGTGATCTTGTACCGGTAACCTGGTATGTGATCTTGTACCGGTAACCTGGTATGTGATCTTGTACTGGTACACTGGTATGTGATCTTGTACTGGGACACTGGTATGTGATCTTGTACTAGGACACTGGTATGTGATCTTGTATTGGTACACTGGTATGTGATCTGGTACTGGCACACTGGTATGTGATCTTGTACTGCGACACTGGTATGTGATCTTGTACTAGGACACTGGTATGTGATCTTGTACCGATACACTGGTATGCGATCTTGTACCGGTAACCTGGTATGTGATCTTGTACTGGTACACTGGTATGTGATCTTGTACCGGTAACCTGGTATGTGATCTTGTACTGGTACACTGGTATGCGATCTTGTACCGGTAACCTGGTATGTGATCTTGTACTGGTACACTGGTATGTGATCTTGTACTGGGACACTGGTATGTGATCTTGTACTAGGACACTGGTATGTGATCTTGTACTGGTACACTGGTATGTGATCTTGTACTGGTACACTGGTATGTGATCTTGTACTGGGACACTGGTATGTGATCTTGTACTAGGACACTGGTATGTGAGTTTGTGCTTGGGGGAGCGCGTGTATATATATATATATATATATATATATATATATATATATATATATATATATATATATATATATATATACGTTTGTACTGGTACACTGGTAAGTGAGTTTGTACTGGGGAACTTGTATGTAAATTTGTACTGGGACATCGGTATGTGAGTTTCTGTTGGGGGGGGGGAGGCGCTGGTACACTGGTATGTGAGTTTGTACTGGGACACTGGTATGTGAGTCTATACTGGGGCTACTGGTATGTGAATTTGTACTGGGGTATTGGTATGTGAGTTTCTGCTTGGTGGGGGGGGGGGGGTGACGCTGGTATTTAAGTTTGTACTGGTGCACTGGTATGTGAGTCTATACTGGGGCTACTGGTATGTGAATTTGTACTGGGGTATTGGTATGTGAGTTTCTGCTTGGTGGGGGGAGGGGGGTGACGCTGGTATTTAAGTTTGTACTGGTGCACTGGATTGCGATAATATACTGGGCGACTGGTATGTGAGTTTGTGCTGCGGGGAAGGGGTCGGGGGCTGGTATATAAGTTTGTACTGTGCACTGGTATGTGAGTCTACACTGGGCGACTGGTATGTGAGTTTGTGCTAGGACACTGATATGTGAGTTTGTACTGGGACATTGGTATGTGAGCTTGTACTAATACACTGGTATAGGAGTTTGTGCTAGGACACTGGTAAGTGAGTTTGTACTGGTACTCTGGTATGTGATCTTGTATTGTGACACTGGTATGTGATCTTTTACTGGTGCACTGGTATGTGATCTTTTACTGGTGCACTGGTATGTGAGTCTGTGCTGGGCGACTGGTATGTGAGTTTGCACATGGGGGGGGGGAGACTGGTTTGTGAATTTGTACTAGGACACTGGTATGTGAATGTGTACTGGGACACTGGTATGTGAGTTTGTACTAGGATACTGGTATGTGAATTTGTACTGGGATACTGGTATGTGAGTTTATGCTAGGACACTGATATGTGAGTGTGTGCTGGGACATTGGTATGTGAGCTTGTACTAATACACTGGTATGTGAGTTTGTGCTAGGAAACTGGTATGTGAGTTTGTACTGGGACACTGGTATGTGAGTTTGTACTGGGACACTGGTATGTGAGTTTGTAATGTGACACTGGTATGTGAATTTGTACTGGGACACTAGTATGTGAGTTTGTACTGGGACACTGGTGTGTGAGTTTGTACTGGGACACTGGTATGTGAGTTTGTACTGCGACACTGGTATGTGAGTTTGTACTGGGATATTGGTATGCAAGTTTGTACTGGGACATTGGTATGTGAGTTTGTACTGGGACACTGGCATGCGATTTTGTACTGGGACACTGGTATGTGAGTTTGTGCTTAGGACACTGGTATGTGAGAAAACTAAATGAAACGTCCAAGATAATATGTCAACGATATGTGACATTGAATATGTCTACGTTTATGTCTGGATGGAAAAATCTTGAATTTACGTGACCTGTTAACAAACACAATCAAAACTTATACATAGCTTTCATTGACCAGGAAAAAGTATTCGACAGAGTAAACAGAGAACAACTGTGGGAGATACTAACAACTTACGGAGCAAGCCAACATCTAACCAACCTTATTAAAAGTCTATACATCTACAGCAGCCGCGCAATGAGAACAGCAGCAGGCTACACAGACCACTTCGAAGTTAGATCAGGTGTAAGACAGGGGTGCGTACTACCCCCCCCCCCCCCTTACTGTTTATTACATACATGGAATATATATACATGCTAGCCAACCCATCAGAGACAGAGGCGATTAACGAACTTTTATTTGCAGACGATCAGGCACTAATACAAGAAACAATAGAAGACCTACAAGAACACTTAAACAAACACAACAGCTCAGGCACAAAATACAACATGAAAATCAACATCAACAAAACAGAAGTCATGAATGTCGCCAAAAATAGATAGAACATCAACATAACTATAGAAGGCAAGCAACTAAAACAAGTAGAAGAATTCAAATACCTAGGAAGTTTAGTGACAAACGATAACTCTCAAACAGCAGTGATAGAATCAAGATGCAACAAAGATTGTCAAATCATCGGACAGTTATGACCACTATTGTCCAAAAAGGAAATAACTCTGGAGGCAAAACGAGCACTATACAATACAATCTTCATCCCAACGTTGTGCTACCAATGCCAGACCTGGACCCTAGACGCAAGAACAATAAGAAAAATATCCTACTATGATGAAATGTGTCAGACGAATGACAGGAAACAGTCTGAGAGATAAGATCAGAAATGAAGAACTGACGAGAAAGCTAGGAATAGCCCCTGCCATAGAATATATAAGGAAACAACAGATAAAATGGTTTGGCCACGTGACAAGGCAGAAAGATCAAAACACAACTCAGCGAACCTTCAACAAACGCTGTGAGAACACCAGACCCAATGGTCGACCACGAAAAAGATGGATTGACAAAATATTAGAAGCACTAGGAAACATAACAGCAGCAGAGGCCAGCAGAAGAGCAAAAGACCGTAAATTGTTTCTGCCCTCGACACTGAAAGGCAGATGAGGAAGGAAAGAAGAGAAGAAGTTAACAAACTGAAATATCTGTAGTGGCCGTGAACTAATTGAAATGTATTTAGTTGAATGAACTAACTGAAATGTGTTTACCTGTCTGAACTAACTGGAATATCTTTTGTTGGTCAAACTATCTGTAATGTCTTCAGTTAAAAGTACTCATTAGAATGTCATTAGTTGGCTGAACTAACTGAAATGTCTTTAGTTGAATGAAACAATTGAAATATCATTATCCTGCTGCACTAGTTAAAATGTATGGAGGTCCCGAACTAGCTGAAATTTCTTTATTTGATGGATTTAACTGAAATGTCTTTAGTTGATGGAATTAGCTGAAATGTCTTTAGTTGATGGAATTAACTGAAATGTCTTTAGTTGATGGAATTAACTGAAATGTCTTTAGTTTATGGAATATACTTTAATATCTCTGTAGTTGATGGAATTAACTGAAATGTCTTTAGTTGATGGAATTAACTGAAATGTCTTTAGTTGATGGAATTAACTGAAATGTCTTTAGTTGATGGAATTAGCTGAAATATGTTTAGTTGATGGAATTAGCTGAAATGTCTTTAGTTGATGGAATTAGCTGAAATGTCTTTAGTTGATGGAATTAGCTGAAATGTCTTTAGTTGATGGAATTATCTGAAATGTCTTTAGTTGATGGAATTAGCTGAAATGTCTTTAGTTGAATGGAAAAACTGAAATGTCTTTAGTTGATGGATTTAAATGAAATGTCTTTAGTTGATGGAATTAACTGAAATGTCTTTAGTTGATGGAATTAGCTGAAATGTCTTTAGTTGATGGAATTAGCTGAAATGTCTTTAGTTGAATGGAAAAACTGAAATGTCTTTAGTTGATGGATTTAAATGAAATGTCTTTAGTTGATGGAATTAGCTGAAATGTCTTTAGTTGATGGATTGAACTGAAATGTCTTTAGTTGATGGGCTAAGCTGAAATGTCTTTATTTGACTGAACTATATGAAACGTCTTAAGTTTACATCACCACCTACTTAAAATGTCCTTAAAGTGAATGTTTTTTGTTGGCGTCACTAATCAATTGGAATGTCGTTAGTTGGCGTCATTAACCAATTGGAATGTCTTTAGTTGGCGTTTCTAACCAATTGTAATGTCTTTAGTTGGCGTCACTAACCAATTGGAATGTCTTTTGTTGGCGTCACTAACCAATTGTAATGTCTTTTGTTGGCGTCACTAACCAATTGTAATGTCTTTAGTTGGCGTCACTAACCAATTGTAATGTCTTTAGTTGGCGTCACTAACCAATTGTAATGTCTTTAGTTGGCGCCACTAACCAATTGTATTGTCTTTAGTTGGCGTCACTAACCAATTGCAATGTCTTTAGTTGGCGTTTCTAACCAATTGTAATGTCTTTAGTTGGCGTCACTAACCAATTGTAATGTCTTTAGTTGACGTCACTAACCAATTGTAATGTCTTTAGTTGGCGTCTCTAACCAATTGTAATGTCTTTAGTTGGCGTCACTAACCAATTGTAATGTCTTTAGTTGGCGTCACTAACCAATTGTAATGTCTTTACTCGATATCACTATCCAATGTGAATGTCTTTATTCGGGTCACTAACCAAATGGAATGTCTTTATTCGGCGTCACTAACAAAATGGAATGTCTTTATTCGGCTTCACTAACCAAATGGAATGTCTTTATTCGGCGTCACTAACCAAATGGAATGTCTTTATTCGGCGTCACTAACCAAATGGAATGTCTTTATTCGGCGTCACTAACCAAATGGAATGTCTTTATTCGGAGTCACTAACCAATTGGAATGTCTTTATTCGGCGTCACTAACCAATTAGAATGTCTTTATTCGGCGTCACTATCCAATGAGAATGTCTTTATTTGGCGTCACTAACCAATTGGAATGTCTTTATTCGGCGTCACTAACAATTGGAATGTCTTTATTCGGCGTCACTAACCGATTGGAATGTCTTTATTCGTCGTCACTAACCAATTGGAATGTCTTTATTCGGCGTCACTAACCAATTGGAATGTCTTTATTCGTCGTCACTAACCAATTGGAATCTCTTTCATTTAGATACAATGCTTTCAGATTGGAATACCTTCAATGAGTGTCACAAGCAGTCATTTTCTCTTTAGTTGATCTCACTCACTAACCAATTAGAAGACGAATTAATTAGAATGTCTTGAGTTTACAACTAGAATGTCTGTACTTGACGTCACAAAGTAACTGGAATGTCGCTAGTTAACGTCGATCGCAACTGAAATATTCTCAGTTAAGTGAATGCCCGAAAAGGCTAACGCGACACAGATCGTACCAGAATATGGCAGACTCGAAATGCTTGGAATCCAGTAAGACGACCCGCCCAGATTCGTTGCTTTCCTTTTGATAGTGTCGTAATTCTGTGTTTCACGGGACAAAGAAACCAAATGTGTGAATTCTCAGGCCGGGAAAAATTCCAGGCATTGAAAACTGCCTGAACAAGGCACTCGGAAAACGGAAACGAGTTCCTGTGTAGACAAGCGGAAAGTCGCGCGCGTGGGATTTCCGGAAGACAAACATGAACTTCAAATGTTCATGTCAGTACATCAACATTAATCCATCACGGCACTTTAGGGGGGCGGAGTTAAGAAGAATCAGAACCCCCCCCCCCACCCCACCCACCCCCCCTCCCGAGAAAAATGTCCCATCTATCACTTCCATCTTTGACATTCACTCTTGTTCGGGAAATATTTCAAGAATATGATACCTCATGGATTTGACGTAAGACGAGGCGGTGTCGAGAGCTATATTCGAAAGGGGGCATCTTATTGTCAATGTTGAGGCATACAACAACGACAACCCGCTGGACTGAACCGGACGACGGAGACTAAGCTCTTCTCGTCCATTAAAACACCTGTTATTTATTACCGCTCTGTTGGCTATTAAAGAGCGATATGTGTTCTTTATAGACTACACAAAAGCATTTGACAAAGTAAAGCATGTGGAAATAATCAATATGCTGGATAAATTACACATTGATGGCAAGGATTTTAGAATAATAATAAACATGTATTGGCAAGAAACAAAACAGTTTCAATATATAACACAAGGAGTCAGACAAGGCTGTGTTCTGTCGCCGAATTTGTTTTCACTTTATAGTGAAAATACTATAAGATCAATAGTATATATATATATATATATATATATATATTATATATATATATATATATATATATATGCACACACACACACGCACAGAAGAATTGAAGTCAACGGTCACAACATAAATACTATAAGATCAACAGTATATATATATATATATACACACACACACACACACACGAATTGAAGTCAACGGTCACAACATAAACAATCTGTATTATGTGGATGACACGGTATTAACTCTTTCCGTACGGAAGCTTTTTATGGATGCAGCGGAAGAGATTTCAGAGACAAAATTGTTCATGGTTTTAAGAGTCAGTCTACATATTTATATTTAATTAACATATAACATATTGCATATGAATTTTTAAAAGTAATTAAACAAGGGTAGATTTCACCAATACCAAGATTGAAACAAGACATATAATAAAAATATGGTTTGATGGCAGTTCACACAAATCAAATTGAGAGTGATGCACTATGCGACGGAACGTACGCAGCCCAAATCGGCATGATGAACAGTGCGGGGAAACGAACGAAAAGAGTTAATAGCAGAGACAGGTAATGAACTACAAGAAATGATAGGCATAATAGTGGAAGAAAGCAACAAGAAAGGTCTCAGTCTGAACAGTAAGAAAACAGAAGTAATGGTCATATCGAAGAAACAAATCTCACTACCATGCAGCATAAAAATAATTCGTTGCATTAGGAAAAAATATGGAAAGTCAAGGAAACTAGGTTAAATATAAAAATTAAAATGTTTAACTCCAATGTTAAGTCAGTCCCATTATATGGCTGTGAAACATGGGGAAAAAAATTACAATCATGAAACTACATACCTTCATTCATGGATGCTTACGCAGATTAAAAGGATGGAAATGGCAGGACAAAATCACTAACATAGAATTATGGAAATGTACTAGTCAAACACCAGTGGATAAAGAGATACAGCAAAGACAATGGCGCTGGATAGGACACACACTGCTGAAACCAACTGAGGGTATTACACGACAGGCTCTTTTTGGAATCCCCATGGAAAAAAAACAAAGAGGAAGACCATAATATTCTTGGAGAAGACAGACGGAAGCAGAGATGAAGATGATGGGAAAGACATGGAATGATATTAAAAGAATTGCAAGCAACAGAACGACTTGGAAAGTGTTTGTTGATGACCTATGCTCCATAAGGAGCAGAAAGGTAAAGAGGAAAAACCACTAAGTATATATATATATATATATATATATATATATATATATATATATATATATATATATATAAACACATGTAATGGGATAGCTCAGTGGTTATAAACACATTACATGTGTTTATATATATATATATATATATATAAACACATGTAATGGGATAGCTCAGTGATATATATATATATATATATATATGATATATATATATATAATATATATATATATATATATATATATATAAACACATGTAATGGGATAAATTATAAAAATGGGAAAAAATATGGAAAGTCAAGGAAACTAGGTTAAATATAAAATTTAAAATGTTTAACTCCAATGTTAAGTCAGTCCCATTATATGGCTGTGAAACATGGGGAAAAAAATTACAATCATGAAACTACATACCTTCATTCATGGATGCTTACGCAGATTAAAAGGATGGAAATGGCAGGACAAAATCACTAACATAGAATTATGGAAATGTACTAGTCAAACACCAGTGGATAAAGAGATACAGCAAAGACAATGGCGCTGGATAGGACACACACTGCTGAAACCAACTGAGGGTATTACACGACAGGCTCTTTTGGAATCCCCATGGAAAAAAAACAAAGAGGAAGACCATAATATTCTTGGAGAAGACAGACGGAAGCAGAGATGAAGATGATGGGAAAGACATGGAATGATATTAAAGAATTGCAAGCAACAGAACGACTTGGAAAGTGTTTGTTGATGACCTATGCTCCATAAGGAGCAGAAAGGTAAAGAGGAAAAACCACTAAGTGATATATATATATATATATATATATATATATATAAACACATGTAATGGGATAGCTCAGTGGTTATAAACACATTACATGTGTTTATATATATATATAAACACATGTAATGGGATAGCTCAGTGATATATATATATATATATAGTGATATATATATATATATATATTATATATATATATATATATAAACACATGTAATGGGATAGCTCAGTGATTATAAACACATTACATGTGTTATATATATATATATATATATATAAACACATGTAATGGGATAGCTCAGTGGTTAGTGACCTGGACTACAAAACACAAAAAGTCGGGTTCAATCTGATCGACGGTTCCCGGGTTTCCCCAGCCTTAAATGGGTACCGAATTTTTCCTGGGAAACTACATCAGCACGGGCGTAATACTGTCCACATTACCCCAAAAATCATGTGCCGAAGGTCTGTAAAAATTATAGTCACTAACACAATATTCCCTAAACGCCACTTAGCGTTATGGGCTCATTATAAATAAATAAATATATATATATATATATATATCTATATCTAATGTATCAATTGTGCATTACTCATTATTATGACGACGCCGCTGTTGATTCCACAGACATAATGACCCGGAATATCCGTTGAACCTGGAGTCTCAGGAAATCGGTGACAAACTGAATGTGATGTTCCCTCCCAAATGGAGAACAGTTATATTGATCTTCTCATGGTTGTATCCGATAGTTTCTGTTTGTTTCGATTTTACCGTTCCCTCCACTTACTGCGCGCATCATCTATCCATCCGTCCATCAACCAACGCATCTATCATCCATCCATCCATCCATCCATCCATCCATCCATCCATCCATCCATCCATCCATCCATCCATCCATTCATCCTACGCATCCATACATCAATCTATCTATCTGTCTATCTGTCTATCTGTCTATCTATCTATCTATCTATCTATCTATCTATCTATCTATCTATCTATCTATCTATCTATCTATCTATCTATCTATCTATCTATCTATCTATCTATCTATCTATCTATCTATCTATCTATCTATCTATCTATCTATCTATCTATCTATCTATCTATCTATCTATCTATCTATCTATATGTCTGTCTGTCTGCGTGTCTTCCTGCCACTATATCTATCTATCTATCTATCTATCTATCTATCTATCTATCTATCTATCTATCTATCTATCTATCTATCTATCTATCTATCTATCTATCTATCTATCTATCTATCTATCTATCTATCTATCTATCTATCTATCTATCTATCTATCTATCTATCTATCTATCTATCTATCTATCTATCTGCCTATCCGTCTGTCTGTCTGCGTGTCTTCCTGCCACTATATCTATCTATCTATCTATCTATCTATCTATCTATCTATCTATCTATCTATCTATCTATCTATCTATCTATCTATCTATCTATCTATCTATCTATCTATCTATCTATCTATCTATCTATCTATCTATCTATCTATCTATCTATCTATCTATCTATCTGCCTGGTCCGTCCGTCTGTCTTTCTGTATATCTATCTGTCTAACTTTGTAACGCACATACCCTCACACCCATTAATACGCCATGTAGCGAGTAACACCCTCACGATAACGCTTCTCTCTCACACACACAATCTCTCTCACACACACAATCTCTCTCACACACACAACCTCGCACCAACTAACGCCCCATTTAGTGAACAACGCCCTCGTGATAATCCTGCCCTCATCTGACCCTCGTCAACTCCCACCACCACTCCACCTGTGTGCTCACACACTCACCAACCTCTCCCTCCTCCAACCTCTCGCTAAACACCTGGCACAAACTCCCCCAACTGTTCTCACCAGGACACAACACCCTCACCCACTTCTTCAAGATCCCCCACATTTGACCCTTAAACGCCACAACATCATCAAGACCTACCCAAAACGTATTAAAACAAGCCGAGTTTACGTCCCTTTCAGTCACAGACAAACCATCTTCACAAACAAACCTTGTCTAATTAGCACAAGGGAAGTCACTCGTGTTAGTTCCTGTCCGCCTGTGTTTGATAAGTACACTTCTCGATTCAAGAATATTTGAGCCATCTCTTTTTTAACTTGTCGGTGTAGAATTATGATCTTTTGTGTTCAAGTATTATATTTCGTTACATTATTTAAGATCTTTACATCCAGACTTTTAGTTCAATATTTTTACTTTTTGTCAGCTACGATAACTTGGAAAGTCGACGAAAGTAAGGATATATAAGAGCATGTGTACTTTTGTATTTTTTTTAATATTGAAGAATATCAGACAGGGAAGAGTCACGGATTTTATCATTTCACTGAAAAAGAGCTCATTATCATCGTCATTATCAGGTACCATGTCTGCTGGAGTAGGTGACCATGTCTCTCCACAACTTTCGATCTCAACAGTTATTTATCATTTCTGTTGTTGATCTTCTAGCAAGCCATTCTCTTAAGCTGTCTGGTATCTTTTCTCTTTGCTTCCCTCTATCTCTCCATCCCTCAATTTTCCCAGTTGTTACAACATATTCCAGCTGTTATCTTCTCAATACATGGTCAAAAAATTGTGATTGTTTCTTCCTAATATTGGATATCAGCTCTCTTTTTGCTTTTGCCTCTTTCAGAACGTTTTCATTACTCTTCTTAGCTGTCCATGTAGAGCCAGTCTTAACATGTTGATGTGAATCATGGACAATGGGACAACAGACAAGAAAATCACTGGAGGCTGTAGAAATGTCGTTTTATAGAAGAATGTTAAGAATACCAAGTACAGCTAAGAAGAGTATTTACAGCGTTCTGAAAGAGGCCAAAGCAAAATGAGAGCTGATATCCAAAATTAGGAAGAAACAATCATCATTTTTTTGAGCATGTATTGTGAAGGAAACAACTGGAATATATTGTGACAACTGGGAAATTTGAGTGACAAGAGATAGAGGGAACCAAAGAGAAAAGATAACAGACAGCTTAAGAGAATGGCTTGGCAGAAGGTCAACAGCATCTATCTATCTATCTTTCGTTCGCCTGAAGCATTGTCTATATCTGCAATGTCGTTTCCTGTATAAATGTTACTGTCTTTTGTAATTCTTGCAGTGGCCCATATAGTTTTGTCTGTAGTGTTGTATCTATGGGCCAATGGATTTTCCTCAGTCTACTATATTCAGTGCAGTCTTGAAGTATGTGTTCAGCAGTCTGTGGCGCCTGTCCACATGTACAAGTAGTTGAGGTGCCGATCTTGAATTTTGTATACATGTGACTATGGAGTCGATTGTGTCCTGTTCTGAGACGTATAATGATAACTTGTTCATATCTATTCATATTATAAAAGGCATCCTGATTTGGGGCTTGTGGTCCTCTGATTGATTTGATTATCTGTTTCTTATGATGGTATGTAACAGGTGTATCTAGTTGTGTGCCTGTTGAACCTTCCTTTGCCAACTGATCTGCTTTCTCATTTCCTGGTATTCCACAGTGAGATGGGATCCACTGCAGGGCAACCCTGTGGTGCTTGCAGAGTTCAGTCAATAAGGTCTGCAGATGTGGTAATTTTCTGGATTGTAGTGCCTGGAGTACTGATCTTGCATCTGTCAAAAACACTACAGGCTGCGGGCTAAGATTAATGTTCAGCAGTTTTTCTATTGCTAACTTTATTGCTTGTATTTCTGCATCATAATTGTGACAATATTTCCCTGTTGCTATTTTATTCATATCCCTAGTGTTATTTGGGTATTCTATATATGCACCTGCTCCCCCATTTTTTACTGCATTCTGTGCTGATCCATCTGTATACACACGAATCCATAGGTCTTGTGGGTATTCTTCATCCAGGAAACTGAGAGTTATTGTTTTTCGCTGTAGACTATTCTGTTCCTCTTTATCAACTATTCCTTTCACTTCTGTCCGTATTTGAACTGATAATCCAGATTCCTCTGTCCAGGGAGTCTGTTCTGGTATGGGCAGTAGGGGGTTAACAGCTCTTGGCATGTCTGGTGTTTGTCTACTAATACGCTTGGCTTGGTGGATAAAACTGCTTCTCTTAAGTCGTCCCAATGCAAGATTTTGGAATCGGTCCTTCATTGGATGTCTCGGCATGCAAGCAAATTTTTCTGCCTGTATCAGCACCTTTGTGTCCCTCCGTTCTCTCAGTGCTGGTATCCTCCACAATTTCTCCATCTCTAATATTGGTGTTGATTTCATTGCTCCTGTGATGACCCTAAGTGCCTGGTTTTGTACTTTATCCAGTTCTTGAAGTGTGGTGTTTGATGCTGAACACCATGCAGATGATCCATATTCTAAATGTGGGCGTATACTCTGTTGGTAAACTTTACTGAGTATTTTCCCACTCGCACCCCACGTAGTTCCACACAGCTTTCTTAGAATAGCCAATTTTCTCCTTGCTTTTTGGGTTGCCTTATTTATCTGCTGTTTCCAAGATAGTTTGTTATCAAATGTAACTCCGAGATACGTAGCCTGTATGTCTTCTTTCACAGGCTCATTGTTTATATAGATGGCTCCTGCTTTTTGTTTTGGGGAAAGAGTGAAAAGTGTAGTACTGCATTTGTCTGTATTGATGCTGATACACCATCTATTGTCCATGAATTCAGTGCATTCATAGCTCTTTGTAACAATTGGAGGCCACTGTTGCATACTCCTCTGTGCACCACATTACCAAGTCATCTGCATACATTGCCACTTTGATACCATGTGGTAGTTCAGTAACTAGGTCATTGATGTAGATCAGAAAAAGTGTTGGAGATAGTACCCCTCCCTGTGGAACGCCTGGCGCAGTAAGACCTTCTTACTCTTAAGACCATCCAGTTGCACTCTGGCTCTCCTGTTATGCAGGTATGCTTTGACCCATTTGTACATCCTGCCATTTACTCCATAATTTCTCAGTTTCTTCAAAAGCCCTTCCTTCCATACCTTATCAAATGCTTTCATCATGATTGAATGCCGTTTCCGCATTGAAGGTTGGCTACCAGGGAGCGCCATTCCACTGTCTCATTCTTTGATGGTGCAGATTGTCATAGGTTGACTTGTCCCTCTTTTACTGTTCCTCGTCCATGTTAGTCTTGGTCTGCCTCTTTTACTTTGTATTTCACCTTCCCAGATTGCTTTTATTAGGCTGTTGTGTCTTTTAACCTGCCGCAAAAATTCCAAGTTTAGTGTTTGAATTGTGTTTAGTAATTCTCTTTCATTTTTAGTTGTTTAAAAACTTCATTGTTTATTTTCTTTTCTTTCCATCCAATTCTACCTATTCTTCTATAAATCCACATTTCAAAGGCTTCAATTCTCTGTTCTGTTTTCTTGTCTAATGTCCATGTTTCTGCACCATACAGGAATATTGAGAAGATGTAACATTTTGCTATTCTTAGTTTTAGCCCTGGTGTTATTTGTTTTGATGTTAGTATGTTCTTCATGACATTAAAATTACTTACTCAACAACAGAAACGATAAATAAGTGTCGAGATCGAAAGTTGTGGAGAGACATGATCATCTACGCCAGCAGGCATGGTACTTGATGATGATGATAAAGTGTCATGGAAAAGGGGTGGGAGAAAGTAGTCTATAGCAGACGTCGCTTCTGGAGAGCAAGGTTCTGCGCTGGAACGACGTCACATCCGGTGGGAATTCTCAACAAAATGTAATCCGGGAGTTTCCTTGTGGCTTTCCCGTCCCCTGGTTTCTGTGTAGTGAGATCTGATGCCTAGACCTGTCAGATAACGGTGACATAACAGGAGGTTCCGTGTACACTCACACACGTTAAAGAACAAATTGCAGTTCTTCTTTCTTCTTCTTCTATCCTTCCTCTGCTGCCGTTGACGTTGAGGGGAGATACAATCTGCGATTCTTTGCTCTTCTGTTGGTCTCTTCTGATGTTATTCCTCCTAGTGTCTATAGTATTCCCTTTATCCATCTCTTTCTCGGTCTTCCTCTTAATCTGGCGTTTTCGTAGCGTTTATTTAAGGCTAAGTTGCAGTTAAAGGTTAAAAAAGAGTATGATAGAAGCGATCGCTGCCAGGGCAAAAAATTGTTTACCAAACTCATCATCATGTGTCATACCGGTCGGCGTAGACCATCATCATCATCATCATCGAGTGCCATCTCCGCAACGAAGGTTCGATACCATGGAGCGCCATTCTGCTCTGTCTCTTGCTTTGATGGTGCCGGTTGTTATAGGCTGGCTTGAGACGATCATACGGAGAAATAATGTAATAGATTTATCCTTATTTCGTTGTCCGTTTATGATGTTCTCGTTTTCTGTTGAAGGCCGCCTGCTTGTCGGAACGTTAGTATTTTGTTATGTTCCTATTTTTTTTTTTGGTCAAGCTGTCACTTTCCTTGTAGGAGTGTACGTTACACCCCACCACTTGCTCCCATATACTTCACAGTAAACTAGCAGATGGCAAAATAACTAGGGGGCGCCCAAAACCTCGATTTATAGACGTGTGTAAACGCGACATGAAGACTCTGAACATAAACCCTGCAGCCTGGGAAGGCATAGCTGCAGGGTTTATCTGCAATCTTTGGAAAAAACACTCTAAAGCTCTAACTCAAGCAAGAAGCAGACAGATTCATATAAAAATAAAGAGAATACACAGCGAACTAAAAGAAAAACATTACATTTACTAGTGCCGCTTCAAAATCCAAAGTCAACTATTACTAAGGTGGCTACTAATTGTAATGTTTATACTATTACAATATCAAATATGTGTATGGGCATTGTTTATTAAACTATTAAAGAATGTTTACACATGTTCGGCCTGGCGACTTCCATATTGACAAAACTGACGACTAGATTTGACCTCCACGAGGTCACACTAACCATCTTGTTCATTTAAGGAAGCTACGACCTGCCAATTGGAACAAGGCCTGTAACTCCTGACAGGACAAGCCAGAAGGTCGTCAAGCGGAGTTGCACGCCCTGACTGCATCTACCGAGAGTCAAGCGAGAGCAACACGGTTCCGTGAGATTTTTCAAAATCGCAAGCGGACAATTTGATTGTTGAGATTTTGTAAATTTTGTATTGTAATTAATTATCTACATACGTAAGTTAGAGGTTGCTTGCTTGCGTTCGCCCGATATCTAAAGTATTCTAGAGTATTCTGGTAGATTAGAATATTCCTCTTCATCATCCGCCCTTAAAAGGACGTTAAGTGGGCGTGTCTGCGTTGTGTTGTGATTTGCAGTATAACCGTTATATTTGCGCCTTTCTGCCCAACACATCCGACTTCAGTACGACATATTTGAGTACCGGGTTGTCTTTCCTCTTCGATCCCTGCTCGCTTGGCCAGGCTAGACAGGTTAGTCTGTTACTGGAGGCACCACGGAGAGAGGTGGAGCAGGGTCTGGATGGTTCTAGTTCACGAATCCTGGCACCAGCCATCAGCTCTGGGTCGCTGACATCTTCCAGCTCCGCTGCTGGGAGGCGCACCTTCGCCTCCAGTTAGTGGTTGATAAATAGCATTCAACAAAATGATAAGTTGTACAACAGAAGTCTAGACAGTGAGAATATTTCCTTTTATAGTAACAGTTATATGGTGCAGAAACATGGACATTAGACAAGAAAAAAGAACAGAGAATTGAAGCCTTTGAAATGTGGATATATAGAATATGTTGAATTGGATGGAAGAAAAGAAAATAAACGATGAAGTCTTAAAACAACTAAAAATGAAAAGAGAATTAACACAATTCAAACAAGACAAATGCGATTTTTGGGCCAAGTTAAAAGACACAACAGTCCTACTAAAAGTAATCCTGGAGGGGAAAATACAAGGCAAAAGAGGCAGAGGTAGACCAAGACTAACATGGACGAGTAACATCAAAAGATGGACAAACCAGCCTATGACAACCTGCACCATCAAATCAAGAGACAGAACAGGAATGGCGCTCCATGGTAGCCAACCTTCGTTGCGGAGATGGCACTCGGTGATGATGATGATGATGATGATAGTAACAATAATGACATATTGAAACTTAGAGGCACGTAAATATAATATTTAGATTATATAATATTATTATTTATATTAATTATTAATTGTTATTTATATTGCTTATAATAATAATAATATTATTACATATAAGTAAAGTAATAAAATCAATACTGAATTAGATGAGCAACAATTTGGATTCAGGAAAAACAGTGGGACAAAAGAAGCCATAAGCATGAGAAATTGATTGAAAAATACACAGAAGTAAACAAACCAATATATGCCTGCTTTATAGACTACACAAAGCTTTCGATAGAATACACCATAACCAACTTATAGACTGCCTAAAGGATATAAATCTAGACGACACAGACATACGACTAATATGTAATTTGTAATGGGGCAAACAGCAATAATAAGATATAACAAGGAGAACTCTACACCCATGGACATAAAAAGAGGAGTAAGACAAGGATGCATCCTATCACCAAGCTTGTTCAATCTATACACTGAGCAAATCTTTAGAAACATAACAGAGATACCAGGCTTAAACATTAATGGAAAGATAATAAAAAACCTAAGAGATGCTGATGATACTGTTCTACTAGCTGAAAATCCTAAAACCTACAACAATTGCTTAATGTGATAAACATAACAAGCAAAAATATGGACTAGAAATGAATATCAAAAGACTAAAACTATGATCATAAACAAAGAAAATCTCAAGACCTACAATTAAATATCACAGTTGAGGGAATACATCTGGAGACAGTCCAGAACTACCTGGGACATACTATAACCAATAATGGAAAATGCAAAATTGAAATAAACAAAAGAATAGGTATGGCAAAAGTAATTTTAATGCCATGAAAAATATACTAACAACAAAACAAATATCAACAGGACTGAAACTAAGAATGGCAAAATGTTACATTTCTCAATATTCCTGTATGGTGCAGAAACATCGACATTATACAAGAAAACAGAACAGAAAATTGAAGCTTTTGAAATGTGGATTTATAGAAGAATAGGTAGAATTGGATGGAAAGAAAAGATAATAAACGACGTTTTAAAACAACTAAAAATAAAAAGAAAACTACTAAATACAATTAAGACAAGACAAATGAAATTTTTGGGACATGTTAAAACACACAACAGCCTACTAAAAGTAATATTGGAAGGGAAAATACAATGTAAAAAAGGCAGAGGCAGACCAGTCTAACAGGGACGAGTAAAATCAAAAGATGGACAAGTCAATCTATGACAGCCTGCATCATCAAAGCAAGAAACAGAGTAGAATGGCGATCCATGGTAGCCAACCTTCGTTGCAGAGAAGGCACTCAATGATGATGATGTGAACGTAAAGAGCTCCCGTCACGCCAAGTGGCGTATAGGGAATATGGTGTTAGTGACCATACATTTTACAGACCTTCGGCACATGATTTTTGGGGTAATGTGGTCGGTACTACGCCCGTGCCGCATTACTTTCCCAGAAAAAATATCCGGTACCCATTAAAAGCTGGGTGAACCGGAAGCCGTCGGTTGGGATCGAACCCTACCTCTTGTCCTTTGTAGTCCAGTTCACTAACCACTGAGCTATCGCGGCTCCCATTATTACATAAAATTACAATATTTATATTAATATATAGTATATATCATCATCATGTGCCATACCGGTTGGCGTAGACGATCATGTCCTGTCACAATTTTCTATCCCCAGTGCGTCGTATCAATTCTGTTGTTGACTGTTTTTCCATGCCTTGACACCAAGCTATCCATTTGATCTTCTCTCTTTGGGTAAAAACACTAAGATGTTTAGAAGTGCGAAGCTGCTGTAAACCTGGTGGTAATAATGCAATTTTTTTTAAATTGGTATGTTAACAGCTTTATGTAGGTGAGAAACAAAACAAACGTAGAACGACGTTTCGGCCAAAAATCTTCGGCAGGAATAACAAACCATAAAAAAAAAAAATATGCAAAAAATATACACAGAAATTTAAATACATGGCGATAATAAGCTAGACTCTCAAATAAAGGAAAATAAGTTACTTCTGTGTTCTCCAGAGCTTGGTCATGCATAGAGGGTGGTCAGGCAGGGAGCTTGGTCAGCCACAGAGATTGGTCAGGCAGGAAGCTTGGTCAGCCACAGAGCTTGGTCAATCACAGACCTTGGTCAGACACGGTGCTTGGTCAGGGACGGAGCTTGGTCAATCACAGACCTTGGGTCAGACACGGTGCTTGGTTAGGGACGGAGCTTGGTCAATCACAGACCTTGGTCAGACACGGTGCTTGGTTAGGGACGGAGCTTGGTAAGGCACTGAGCATGGTCAGGTAGGGAGCTTGGTTAGGCACATAGCTTGGTCAGGCAGGGAGCTTGGTCAATCACAGACCTTGGTCAGACACGGTGCTTGGTTAGGGACGGAGCTTTGTAAGGCACTGAGCATGGTCAGGTAGGGAGCTTAGTCAGGCAGGGAGCTTGGTTAGGCACAGAGCTTGGTCAGGCAGGGAGCTTGGTCAGGCAGGGAGCTTGGTCAGGCAGGGAGCTTGGTCAGGCAGGGAGCTTGGTCAATCACAGACCTTGATCAGACACGGTGCTTAGTCAGGCACAGAGCTTGGTTAGACACAGAGCTTGGTCAATCACAGACCTTGGTCAGACACGGTGCTTGGTTAGGGACGGAGCTTGGTAAGGCACTGAGCTTGGTCAGGCAGGGAGCTTGGTCAGGTAGGGAGCTTAGTCAGGCAGGGAGATTGTTTAGGCAGGGAGCTTAGTCAGGCAGGGAGCTTGGTCAGGCAGGGAGCTTGGTCAGGTAGGAGCTTAAGTCAAGCAGGGAGATTGGTTAGGCACAGAGCTTGGTTAGGAAGGGAGCTTGGTCAGGTAGGGAGCTTGGTCAGGTAGAGAACTAGGTCGGGCAGAGAGCTTGGTCAGACACAGAGCTTGGTCAGTCAAAGAGCTTGGTCAGACACAGAGCCTGGTCAGGTAGAGAGCTAGGTCAGTCACAGAGCTTGGTCAGGTAGAGAGCTAGGTCAGGCAGAGAGCTTGGTCAGTTACAGAGCTTGGTCAGTTACAGAGCTTGGTCAGGCACAGAGCTTGGTCAGCCACAGAGCTTGGTCAGTTACAGAGCTTGGTCAGGCACAGAGCTTGGTCAGACACAGAGCTTGGTCAGGTAGAGAGCTAGGTCAGGCACAGAGCTTGGTCAGACACAGAGCTTGGTCAGGTAGAGAGCTAGGTCAGGCACAGAACTTGGTCAGGTAGAGAGCTAGGTCAGACACAGAGCTTGGTCGGGTAGAGAGCTAGGTCAGACACAGAGCTTGGTCAGACACAGAGCTTGGTCAGGTAGAGAGCTAGGTCAGGCACAGAGCTTGGTCAGGCACAGAGCTTGGTCAGGCACAGAGCTTGGTCAGTTACAGAGCTTGGTCAGGCACAGATCTTGGTCAGGCACAGAGCATGGTCAGGCAGGGAGCTTGTGCCAATACCATTAGTATCATCATCATCATGTGTCATATATTGTTCTTTGTTTTTTTTCTCTCTATTTTTGATTATTTGTCGTTTTTTCCGAGTGCTGTAAACATTACTTCTTCTTCTGCATTGATGCGCTGATTATCGCCTCGGAAGTTTCCCTCTATAATAATATATGGTCTGAAGCAGGATCGAACCAGTACTCCTTGGCACAACGCCTTGCTATGAAAAGCCAAACGCTAGGGAACACTGCCAACACAGCTAACTAAAAATTAGCTATCGTTGACGATGTCTTTCATGCAGGTGTTCTCATGACTATATCACAGGGTTACGATCACAACTCGGGAATAAATTGTGCATCTGTATTTTCCTATTAAGGCAAGTATCTCCCGGATAGGGTAGGGCTAAATACTTTTTCCGAGTTCTGTAAACATACCTCCTCCTTTAAAATGATTCGCAGAAGCAAGATGAAAGCGCTACACAGAACCAAAAGAAGACTTGTAATCCAACACAACACCGGTGACGTTAGCCATTACATTTTATTTATTAATTTTTTTTCGTTCGCCAGCTTTTACCTCTGACGAAGTCGCTAGAGACTAGGAACTGAATTTTGCGTGTTAATCCGTTTTTTCCTGGCAGCCGTATGCACATGGGTCCCTCGCCGCACAGGCAGATAACTCCGTATTCGGAGGTAATCATTTTTTTTGCCGTCATGAGTAAATGACGTTTCAAGCCGGGCCTCGCAGCTGAGACCAGGGGTTGTTGCCGCAGAGAGAAATCATAAATAAAAATTCCAACTGGTGCAGTCAGGATTTGAACCCACAACCTCTCTGTCTCGAGGCCGGCGTCTTGCCTCGAGACCAACCAGCTCCTGTCGCTACATTTTGATGTATATACTTCGGAAGAGACCTGAGCGTTTATGGACTTGTTCAATATGCAATGGTGACCTGTCAACTAAACTAGATGCGTTCTGTTATGGTTTATTTGCGTCTTTCGGTCCAATACATCCGACTTTCAGTGCGACATTTTTGAGCACCCAGCTGCCTTCTCTTTTCAATCCCTAATCGCTTGGCCAGACTGGATAGTTTGTTTCTTGAAGCACTGCTGGGAGGTGTATCAGAGTCTTGATCGTTCTGTTGTTCGCCGATCCTGACTTATGAAGTCAGTCTGGTACGCTGAGCACACTTAGCTCAGTCGCTGGATTGACTTTCCAACTTCTGCATTTGACGCACATCATGGAGACCAAGTGACTTTCATGGTACACTAGTGTCGCAACGAGCGTCTACATCTGAATTGATATAAAATAAACATAAAATGATACTAAGCAGCTGAACGTAAGAAGACACGAAACAAATTACGACGTTTCGGCAAAAGCCTTCATCGGGTATAAAAAAAACAAATATAACTACAGAAACACACAAAAAGTAAGTGTTTAGCAACTTCAAAAGGGCCATGCGAAGCGGTCGGCTCGCTGTAGATCTGAATGACCGGAAAGGGAAGTGTCCAGGATCGAAGTGCCTGTTGGTCACATGATAAATGGTCAATAGGCCAGATAGGATCGCGAGGGCGAAAAAACGAGCCAAATAAAGTTTGAGCTACACTCAGGATGGTGAAATGAGGGATCCTATAGGGTAGGAGGAAAAGGGAGAGCAAGGGTGGGAAGAGGAGAGACGAGCAGGAGATAACTAGAGTAAAAGAGGCCTTCTATATATCTGAGTGTACGCTTTTGTCAGTCCGTGATTAGTGGATATTACGCTGCTTTGTTAACAATGTGTCTATAGACTCAATGTTTGCGGTGGATATAACGTACAAATAACCAAAGATAGGAAATGCAACACTGAAATATAAGAATGAATATGAATGGCAAAAATAATTTTAATGCCATGAAAAATATACTAACATCGAAACAAGTAACACCAGGGCTAAAACTAAGAATAGCCAAATGTTATATCTTCTCAACATTCTTGTATGGTGCAGAAACATGGATATTAAGACTACACCTTTAAAGAAAAAAAGGCCACTATTTTCTGCCTTCAAATAGCCCAACTGTAAATGAATATCGAAAGTCTGTTCTTACTTTATTTTTACAGTCGGCATCCAAGGAGTGTCGATAACACTAACTGGGGTTTCGTATCATCAGAATAGAGGCAATACTAATTAGTACTTATAACAACATTAGTTGCTGGGTCATAAATTACAATCCCGTTTTAAATTACGTTTAGCATATTTATCTCAGGACCAATTCAATTAATAAAAGTGTACCGGAACGCGTTATTTAGCTGCTGAGATCGAAAGTTGTGGAGAGACATGATCACCTACGCCAGCAGGCCCGGTACCTGATGATGATGATGACCGGAACGCGTTCCGGCTAAAAACAGAAAGCATGGAAACCTCCAGAACTAAAGCAGAACGTAGTCGGTTAGAGAGTGGTGACGGGACATGATCGCCAATGCCAGGTGGCACGGTATTAACTGATGACTATTATTCATCATCATCATCATCAAGTACCGGGCCTGCTGGCGTAGGTGATCATGTCTCTCCACAACTTTCGATCACGACAGTTATTTATAATTTCTGTTTGTTGACCTTCTGCCAAGCCATTCTCTTAAGCTGTCTGGTATCTTTTCTCTTTGCTTCCCTCTATCTCTTCGTCCCTCAATTTTCCCAGTTGTTACAATATATTCCAGCTGTTCTCTTCTCAATACATGGCCAAAAAATGGTGATAGTTTCTTCCTAATATTGGAAAATTAGCTCTCTTTTTGCTTTGACCTTTTTCAGAACATATTCATTACTCTTCTTAGCTGTCAATGGTATTCTCAACGTTCTTCTGTAAAACCACATTTATACAGATTCCAGTGATTATCTTGCCTGTTGTCCTATTGTCCATGATTCACATCCATATGTTAAGACTGGCTGTACATAACATTAAGAACTCTTTTTCTTGTTCCTATTGTCAAAAATGGATTGCATAGTATCTTCCTCATTTTCTGGATAGCTGCTTTTACTAGTGGTGGGAAATGTAAAATATAAATTATAGCTCGTTTCAAAACATTTGCCCAACTTCAAAACGCTATTACTCTCTAACCGTTTGTTAAATACTTTTGAAATTTTCCAAATGTTATTAGAATGCAAAAGACCCTTTAAATGTATATTTAACAAATATCTTGCAGCTGCAGTTTTCTTAAAGCGGCGATATTTCTTTGATGTTTGTCAAAATTGTAAATTATGAAGCCCTAAAGAATAGAAATTACTATTGCTATTCTACGTTGCTGGTCTACGATTAATTTTCACTAGGTAAAGGCGTGGCCGTAATGGGGAAATAACTGGATAAAACAAAACACCAGGAGAATTATTGTCTGCTCAGTTCGAGGACGGACGATAATAATATCAAGGTCTACCTGTATGTCCAATTTTCATAGTTGTGTGGTCCTGAAAAGGACCGTTTGTTGAAATAATTTAAGGTAATATAGGGGCCAACATTGTAGGGGCTATATACTTTCATTCTGAATCAGACGAGTCTAAAAGATTAATAACTGTTTGGGTTGAACATTCCACAACCATCATGGGTTCTATATTCCTCTTCCTGTTTTAAGACGTGGTCTTCACATTTAGCCAATAATCTTTGTCTATATTTAATAAAGCGAGATTAGCAAGAGTCTTTACATCGCATATTTTGAATGTTGTATTTTCATCTGCCACTTGTCCTTTTAATTTTGCCCAGATTAGTTCTATTGGATTTAAATGAGCATGGTAAGATGGCAGCCTCAAACTTATATGACCGTGCTCTTGGATAATCTTATCTATTTGAAAAATCTTTGTCCTCTGTTTTTGCTTTACTAGAGATAGTAATTCAGGTTTTAAGTACATGTTATTAAATTGTATGTGCTCCTTTGTGAGCCATATCTTAATAGCATCTTTTGTACTGGATGACGTCGGGACTTTATCTTCAAGTGCAACAATGTTGTAGTACGCTGTATTGTCCATTATTAGGCAAGATGGTCGATCTAGTGCTGGAGAACAGAATTTTCAATCCAATGTCTAAATATGTGACCATTCATCTCAGAGTGATAATCCCGATTGTCTATGGATTTTGAAAGAAAAATTAGCTCTGCATTCTGTATTAGTCCATGTTGTCGACTACCTGCATGAGCAATTATCAAGCGCTGTCCTTTGCTGCTAGGTATTAATCTCTTAATCTTTCCATCTGATGACTGCCATTCCCTTTGGTTAGTGTGGTGAGCATTGATCCATGTTTCATCCAAGTACACAATATCATAACCTTGCTTGCGCACCTCTTTTACTTCACGTAAGTACTTGCTTCTCATGACTACTATATGTGGCTTCTCACAGATGATGTTTCGTCCATTGGAATACTTTCTGAATGTAAAGTCTGCAGCTCTCACATTCCTCCATAATGTAGACTTGATATTTCAATACTGTTGTTCTTTTTTCAGCGATACTTTTAATTTTCTTATTGTAACAGTTTCATTCATACCCAACATTTTGCGAATTTCACTTCTAATAAGTTCACTGTCGAAATTATCCAACATTTTTGCTCTTCCTTGTGATTTTCTATATTTGGAACATTGACGGTCACGTGCTGAATCCAGCGATTAAATGACCGTTTAGATAAATCCAAAATGTGTCTTGTCCTATTCTCTGGGTTTTCTAAAGAATGAAATAATCTTCCTCGTTTAGCCTCTTTGCAAAAATAGTCATACATTTTATTGCGATGTTTTGTAAACTGTAGAATTTCATTTTAAGACTCATGATAAATGTTATTGTTCCACGTTACGCCGCTGAATGAACGGAAATGGAACACACAATGTCTCGTGTTTACTACAAGTGTCTAATTGTGTCAGCCAACTCACGCGGAAAGCGTGAAAAATCGTAAATTTGACCGTCTATGGATTTGTAATCGCTATTTTTAACTTAAATACTGTAAACACTAAGTTTTGACTACATCAATGGGTCGTTATAAATTTATATAAATCAAATAAGCAATAATAATAACCAAATGTTTGTTTTTAATGAAATTAATTCCCTGTTGGGTTCTAATCATTATAACTATACATGCAAATTTTGAAAAAATTACAAAAGCGGTTTAAAAGATATTGATTTTTAAAGTGGGCACGACTTATGAAACAAACTAACAAAAGGATATGAATGGCAAAAAGCAATATTACTGTCATGAAAAGTAAACTAACATCAAAACAAAAAAACACCAGGGCTAAAACTAAGAATAGTAAAATGTTTCATCTTCTCAACATTCCTGTATGGTGCAAAAAAAAAAATGGACATTAGACAAGGAGACAGAACATAAATAAATTGAAGCCTTTGAAATGTGGAATTTATAGAAGAATAGGTAAAAAATTGGATGCAAAGAAAAGAAAACAAACGATGAAGTTTTAAAACAACTAAAAAATGAAAAGAGAACTATCAAACACAATCAAACAAGACAAATGTGATTTTTGGCCATGTTAAAAGACACAGCCTACTAAAAGTAATCTTGGAAGGGAAAATACAAGGTAAAAGAGGCAAACCAAGACCAACATGGAGGATTAACATGAAAAGATGGACAAGTCAGCCTATGACATTCCGCGTTCTCAAAGCAAGAGACAGAACGGAATGGTCCTGCATGCTAGCCAACCTTCGATGCAGAGACGGCACCCAATGATGATGATGTCGTACAACAAGAGAACTAGTTAAGAAGGTTACACTACTTGCTTTGTAATGGACCCAACAAAGAAAAAATTGCGGGAAAATCTAAGAAGCACAGGACGTTAGTAGGAGGCGCGATAGCTCGGTGGTTAGTGAACTGGACTACAAAGGACAAGAGGTAGGATTCGATCCCAACCGACGGCTTCTGGGTTTCACACAGCCTTAAATGGGTACCGGATTTTTTTCTGGGAAAGTAAAGCGGCAAGGGCATAATACCGACCACATTACCCCAAAAATCATGTGCCGAAGGTCTGTAAAATTTATGGTCACTAGCACCATATTCCCTATACGCTTCTTGGCGTGACGGGGGTGCTTTACTTGAATTTACATGGAGTTAGTAAAACTGGGAAACCGTACGTTTATGGATGGAGCTAGTTACTGCAAGGGAGGATGGACTTCAACATTTCTATTGTTTCATTAATCCTGTATGTAAAACTAATCGGAATATTTGGTTCAGACAAAACCAGAAGTAACTATGAGCCACTCAATAAAGGCAAGCAGGAGAACACTTCCGGTCAATATGGAGGATAGGCGGGAATAGCTATTGAGGCGCAGTCTGAAAAGTGCTCCTTGCTGCAGTTTCCTCATATTAAAAGTCCGCCTGCTGCCGGAGCTACTGAGTTTAGTGCTCTGTGCACACTATGAGCTGTTTTTTGTTTTTTTTTTCATCCAGATTGTGTTTCGATATTCCGATTGCTTACGATGAATGATAATATCGTATGGCGAAGGACAGTTCAGCTGCGTTCATTTTTTGTGCCGCTTGGTTTTATGTCTTTTGGCGTGTGCTATAGCTGCTATGATGGGAATTGTAGTTGGCTTTCTTTGTTTGCTTCATTCAAATGGTAAAGGTAAAGTACGAGACTTGAACCGGCGTCTTAGCACGCGAGTTTCCACCCATATGTGCTCGGCCGCCTATCCAGAAATGTTCGGAGATTTCTGGACAGTGTCGCTTCAAGCATCGAAACTCACGATGCGAGGCGACATTCCTCACTTTCCCAGGGTAATATCCTGGTACCCATTTCTGCCAACGACTGGGCCGACCGTGGGGGTATTTTTTTTTTCCACCCACCAGTACAATTCCCACTGCTCCCAGCGGGAATCGGACACGGGTTGTCGGAACGTAGGTAGTCCAGTCGGGTGGTTTCCCAACTAGGATACCGAGGCCCCCAAGGGTATCATTCAAAGGGATGCATTTTAACTGGCACGGGCGGTTGAGTAAATATGGATTTTAATTCGTTTGCAGCTATACCAGGGCCTTCGACTAACCATAACTATACAGGAGAAGATACACGAAACACAACAAGCAGACAACAAGGCTAGACAGAGCATGTGTGTAGAAGACATCCAGAGACACGATCACAAGAACTTGCTTGCTTGCTTGCGTTCGCCCGATGACTAAAGGAGTACACCTCTTCATCATCCGCTCTTAAAAAGACGTTAAGTGGGCGTGTCTGCGTTGTGTTGTGGTTTACAGTATAACTGTGATATTTGCGCATTTCGGCCCAACACATTCGACTTCAGCATGACATTTTTGAGTACTGGGTTGTCTTCCCTCTTCGATCCCTACTCACTTGGCCAGACTAGACAGATTAGTCTGTTACTAAAGACACCACGGAGAAGTGGAGCAGGGTCTGGATGGTTCTGGTTCACCGATCCTAGCCCAAGCCATCAGCTCTGGGTCGCTGACAACTTCCAGCTCCGCTGCTGTGATGCGCGCCATCGCCTCCATCACAAGAACTGACAAGCGATGGCAGGAACAGGGAATCTTGAGGATCAGTTAGGGACAATCCTCTTGGGACTCTCACCGAAGATATGGTGCTGAGTCTGTGCTACAGAACATTTCCCATGTGATGCGAAGGAAGGTATGAGTGGACATTTTAAATGCAAGTACTGACGTTTTTTAAAAATTAAACAAAAAAAAGTGTTAAGTGAGGTTGCCACTATAAGTGAGTGCCAGTCGTGTCAAATATCATTTCCATAATTACTAACGTCAACTGTGCCAACTTAAAGATTCATTTCTTTAATTTTTAACGTCAATTGTGCAAACTAAACACAATCATTTCCCAAATTACTAACGTCAATTATGCCCACTAAAGCCAATCATTTCTCCACGTACTTACGTCATTTGTGCCAACTAAACCCAATAATTATCTACGTTCTAACGTCAATTGTGCCAACTGAAACCAATAATTTCTCTAATTACTAACGTAAATTCTGCCAACTAAACCCAATCATTTCTCTACGTACTAACGTAAATTCTGTCAACTAAACCCAATCATTTCTCTACGTACTAACGTAAATTCTGCCAACTAAACCCAATCATTTCTCTACGTACTAACGTAAATTCTGCCAACTAAACCCAATCATTTCTCTACGTACTAACGTAAATTCTGCCAACTAAACCCAATCATTTCTCTACTTACTAACGCCAGTTGCTCTAAGTAAACCCAATCAGTTTGTCCCTGCCTACTTGACATGTATGTCAACTGGTTACGTCTATGTCGACATGACACAATGTCCTGTAGTGTATGACATGTCTCTCTGCCCAAAATCTTCACCTTCTGTGCTTGCGATTTTCAAATTCCCATGGAACGCTGATTCCCCAGGTGCGACGCTCAAGTACCGTGTCTGGCTTGACCTCCTGTCGCTGCGGGCACGGACACGGGAACCCAGGAATGTCTCAACGACTACAGGGGCGGAGTTTTCCCACACTCCAAATTCGGTCTCGGCACGCGCCGGTTCAGGCACGTGACCGAAACGTACCGCCGCATTGTGATGTCGGGACACGCTTCGCGAACCGGCGGCAAATCAGGTTACAGCTCGGTCTCCAAGTGGGCGGGCTATCCGTGCGTCGCTTGAGAGCGGGTTGCGTTGATTGACGCAACGTGCCGCTCGCATGTCAAATTATTAATGACGGCCATCTTTAGTGTAGTGGGCCTGTCCCACGAGCGATCAACAGGTTGTGTTTGGCCTTCTTATTACATGGCACCCACTCCCTACCTGGAGGAATTGCAAGCTCGCCCGCCGAACCAGCGAATTACATAACAAATAACAAATGGTTAACTCTAAAGATACATTAGCTAGTTTAGAAATATATATACGTTTTCTGCTATCTGTATTTTTTCTTCTTCTAATACAACAACTACTCCTACTACAAACTACTGCTGCTTCTACAACAACTAGTACAACTACTACTACAACAATTACTACAGCTATTACTACAACTACTACTACAATTACTACTGCTTCTACAACAACTACAACTACTGCTATTATTACTACAACAACTACTACAATTATTACTACAACTACTACTACAAATACTACTATAACCACTACAACAACTACTACAACTACAACAACTACTACAACTACTACTATAAATACTACTACAATTAGTACTGCTTCTACAACTACTATTACAACTACTACTACAACTTGTCATAACCTACGACATATCTTGCCTTGCGCCCTGTTAATAGTGAACGAGGACGAACAGACAAACGATGAATACCTTTTTGTTTCCCATCTGCAATGTCCAGTTTCAGCACCATGATATTATTTCCCGTGCGCAACGTGAAACAGCGATGTTCTGCTATGTTTCAGCGAAAGTGACTATAAGTTGATGGTGTCATCAGACCTTGAACGATTTGTATTCCTTAATATAGAATGTCACTAGAGTGTCCATCCCCTAACTTATAATGTCGCTAGAGTGTCCATCCCCTAACTTATAATGTCGCTAGTGTGTCCATACCCTAACTTACAATGTCGCTAGACTGTCCATCCCTAACTTATAATGTCGCTAGTGTGTCCATACCATAACTTATAATGTCGCTAGTGTGTCCATACCCTAACTTATAATGTCGCTAGTGTGTCCATACCCTAACTTATAATGTCGCTAGTGTGTCCATACCATAACTTATAATGTCGCTAGTGTGTCCATACCCTAACTTACAATGTCGCTAGTGTGTCCATACCCTAACTTATAATGTCGCTAGAGTGTCCATCCCCTAACTTATAATTTCGCTAGTGTGTCCATCCCCTAATTTATAATGTCGCTAGAGTGTCCATACCATAACTTATAATGTCGCTAGAGTGTCCAATCCATAACTTATAATGTCGCTAGAGTGTCCATACCATAACTTACAATGTCGCTAGAGTGTCCATCCCCTAACTTATAATTTCGCTAGAGTGTCCATACCATAACTTATAATGTCGCTAGAGTGTCCATCCCCTAACTTATAATGTCGCTAGAGTGTCCAATCCATAACTTATAATGTCGCTAGAGTGTCCATCCCCTAACTTATAATTTCGCTAGTGTGTCCATCCCCTAACTTATAATTTCGCTAGTGTGTCCATCCCTAATTTATAATGTCGCTAGAGTGTCCATACCATAACTTATAATGTCGCTAGAGTGTCCATACCATAACTTATAATGTCGCTAGAGTGTCCATACCATAACTTATAATGTCGCTAGAGTGTCCATACCATAACTTATAATGTCGCTAGAGTGTCCATACCATAACTTATAATGTCGCTAGAGTGTCCATACCATAACTTATAATGTCGCTAGAGTGTCCATCCCCTAACTTATAATGTCGCTAGAGTGTCCATCCCCTAACTTATAATGTCGCTAGTGTGTCCATCCCCTAATTTATAATGTCGCTAGAGTGTCCATACCATAACTTATAATGTCGCTAGAGTGTCCCATACCATAACTTATAATGTCGCTAGAGTGTCCATACCATAACTTACAATGTCGCTAGAGTGTCCATCCCCTAACTTATAATTTCGCTAGAGTGTCCATCCCCTAACTTATAATTTCGCTAGTGTGTCCATCCCCTAATTTATAATGTCGCTAGAGTGTCCATACCATAACTTATAATGTCGCTAGAGTGTCCATACCATAACTTATAATGTCGCTAGAGTGTCCATCCCCTAACTTACAATGTCGCTAGACTGTCCATCCCCTAATTTGAAAATTTGATCAACTATCTTTAAAAGAATTGAAAACTGCTAGAATAAAAATTTAGATAAAAGAATGAGTATCTTGGTCTACATCCTATAGACCGGCTACGGCTCGAAAGGTCAATAGATATATAGACAGATATATTAGATTTCATGAATACCAATATGATAAAATAAATGTAAAAAAATATGGTTTGGTGACGGTTCACACTAATCAAATTGAGAGTGACGCACAGTGCGTCGAAACGTACGTAGTTAATGACGATTCGTTACATTTGAGGCATTATCTAGAGCATGGCCCGCATTTTGAAACAAATAAAAAGTGTAGAGCCCCGTCACGCCAATTGGTGTATAAGGAATATGGTGTTAGTGACCATAAATTTAAAGACCTTCGGCACATGATTTTTGGGGTAATGTGGTCGGTATTACGCCCATGATGAACTATCATCAATAGCCAGCAAAATTGGGCTTGAGATCAATCATGAAAAGACTAAAGTCATGAAAATTTTAATTCCAACAGATGACAAAATATACACGGAAAACAAACCAGTGGAAGAGATCGATCACTTTATCTATCTTGGAAGTCACATTGATCGAGAAGGGATACAAGTAAAGAAATTAGAATCAGAATGGCTAAAGCAGCAATGTCTTTCAGAAGCCTTGAAAAGTTGTGGAAATATAAACTAATCAGCACAAACACAAAACATAGGCTATTCAAATCAAATGTACTATCTACCCTTACGTATGCGTGTGAAAGCTGGAAAACAACAAGAGATATAGAAACAAAGTTGAACGCATTCGAAAATAAATGTCTAAGGAAAATACTTGGTATAACGTGGAACGATTTCAAAACAAACGAGGAAATTAGAGAAATCGCCAATCAACCACTAATATCTTCAGTAATAAAGAAAAGATGATGGTCATATGTTGGACATGTGATGAGAAGAGATAATAACCGAATAGCAAAGCAGGCCCTCATATGGGAAACAACAGGTAAGAGAAAAAGAGGAAGACCCAGGGAGACACTGAGAAGAACATTGATGAGAGAGGCAACAGCAACAGGATTCGGCTCCCTCAATGAGATAGAGCTGCTTGCACAGAACAGAGACAAATGGCGAGATTTGATAAAAAATCTTTAAAAGAAAACTGCTAGAACAAAAATTCAGATATGAGAAGGTGTATCTTGGTCTACGCCCTATGGGCCGGCAACGGCTCGAAAGGTCAACAGATAGCTAGACTACGCCCATGCCGCTTTACTTTCCCAGAAAAATCCGGTACCCATTAAAGGCTGGGTGAACCCGGAAGCCGTCGGTTGGGATCTAACCCTACCTCTTGTCCTTTGTAGTCCAGTTCACTAACTACTGAGCTATCGCTGCTCCATTTCAAAGTTAGGGCCCTTCTAAATCACAGGCCACTCAACGCTAGGCCCTTCTCAACATTCCTGTATGGTGCAGAAATATGGACAATAGACAAGAAAACAGTATAGAAAATTAAAGCCTTTTAAATTTGGATTTATAAAAGAATAGGAAGCACTGGGTGGACATAAAAGAAAACAAACGATGAAGTCTTAAACAACTAAAAATTAAAAGAGAACTACAAAATACAATTCAAACAAGAAAAGAAATATTTTTGGGCCATGTTAAAAGACACAACAGCCTACTCAAAGTAATATTGGAAGGAAAAACACAAGGTAAAAGAGGCAGAGGCAGACCAAGACTAACATGGGCGCGTAACATGAAAAGATGGACAAGTCAGCTTTTGACAACCTGCACTATCAAAGCAAGGGACAGAGCGGAATGGTGCTCCATTGTAGCCAACCTTCGATGCGTTGACGGCACTCAATGATGATGATGTGTAGTACTGTAAAATCTAATGTTTCTTGCATACTATTTATTCTAACCACCACTAACTCATGATAACCCACCAAAAACTAGCGATAATCAATAAATAACTCACCATAACTAATAATGATTCACGATAGTTTACCAATAACTCATAATAACCCACCTATAACTCATGACAACCCACAAATAACTCGTGATAACAGATCGATAACTCGTGATAACCCGCTAATAACTCGATAACCAACCAATAACTCACGATAACTCACAAATAACTCAAGATAACCCACCAATAACTCACGATAACTCATCAATACCTCATGATAACTCACCAATAACTCACGATAACTCATCAATACCACAAGATAACCCACCAACAACTTAAGATAACCCACTAATAACCCATGATACCCCTCGAATAACTCGATACATTATTGGTACATTTCTCGCACTCGCCAAGTTGTCGACATGAAACGCTCGTCAGGGACAGATTCCCGTACTCCAGCTCGTGTCCCGGTAAATGTGGCGCAGTTACCCTCCTGGTATTAACAAGCCCTAACTGTCAACTTCCCACCTCACCCTCCCCTCTCCCCAACCACCTCCCACTCCTCGCCCATTGTTCAACTTCCAGATGAGGGCTCCTGTTGTCTACCCAATGACGTGCTGCGGTCCCGCGACTTGAGGGGAACGTGTGGCAGGTAACGCAGTTCACGAGACAGGACCAGACTTGTTGGACACTACTAACTAAATCAGGTACATGGTTCAATAGTCCGACTGTTTCAATCGACAAAGAGCTAAAGAGATGAAAACACGAGCCCGGCGACCTGACTACGAGTGTAATGCCCTCAAAATAATTCTCGCAAGTACTCATTACATTTCTTCTTCCGGTGTTCAATTCTACAGAACGGTGCTAATGTTCGTGGGATCGTTGCCGCTGCCCGGCAGTCGAATGAGAAGGTAAGTGCCAATTTTCACATTAGGG
>JAVIAB010000088.1:64730781-64866492 GCA_032433765.1 Megaustenia siamemsis
TAGTACTTCTCTTTTCATTTTAGTTGTTTTAAGACTTCATCGTTTGTTTTCTTTTCCTTCCATCCAATTCTACTTATTCTTTTATTACATTCACATTTCAAAGGCTTCAATTCTTGTTCTGTTTTCTTGTCTAATGTCCTTGTTTCTGCACCATATAGGAATATTGAGAAGATGTAACATTTGCTATTCTTAGTTTTAGCCCTGTGTTATTTGTTTTGATGTTAGTAAGTTCTTCATGACATTAACATGACTTTTTGCCATTTCTATTCTTTTGTTTATTTCAGTTGTACATTTTCCATTACTGGTTATAGTATATCCAAGGTAGTTGTAGTTCTGACTGTCTCCAGGTCTATTCCTTCTATTTGATATCCACTTGTGGGCTTTGAGTATCTCTTTGTTTATGATCATAGTTTTAGTCTTTTTGATATCATATCTAGTCCATGTGAAAGTGAGTTACAAGAAATGTTGGACATTATAGTGAAAGAAAGCAAAAATAAAGGACTCAGTCTTAATAGCAAAAAGACAGAGTAATTGGTAACAACAAAGAAAAAGACATCACCTCAGTGCGAAATAAAGACAAGCGGAACAATATTAAAACAGGTAAATGAATTTAAATATTGGCGAACTTTGTTAACCTCAGACGAATGATGTACAAAAGAGGTGAGATGCAGAATGGCTCAGGCAAAAGCAGCTTTCCAGAAAATGAGGAAGATCTTGTAGGAGGACAACATTGTCCCGAAGTGATGCGGTTTGTCGTTGCATAGTTTTTTTGTATTTTAATAGTCTTAGGCCCATGTATAATGGCGAAAAAGTAAAGCGTTCGGGACGGTGGATGATGCGACCCACATGTCTGATCCTGAGGGCTTTGACTTTTGTAGCGATGTCCTGAAGTGCAGTACCTCCTCCTTGTTTGTCTTGGATGAGCGTTTTGTGTTGTATCTTGTGAATTGTGTTACGGAAGACGAATTTTCGAATTTGTTTGTTGATTTCCTTAATTACGTCAAGGGGTGGATCAAAAACTATGGCCGTGTAGATTAGTTTAGGAATGATGTACGTGTTTACTATAACACTTCTTCCGAAGATGGTCGCCGTTTCATGTTTGTATCGTTGGAGTGTAATGGTGACCTGTGCGATTATAATCCGCCATGTGGGTTTGCGTATTCCAGGGTGCTGATGGAAAGATGATGCGTACACTTTCATAACGTCGACCGGGGTCATTCTCGGTGGAAATCCACTTTGTTCTTCCACCTGCCAATTCCCATGATGGATGATTTTTGTACGTGATGTTGGCTGCGCGCCGGTTCCGAAATCCATGAACGTTTTGATGATATGGCACTTGATTGTGTTCCTTGGGAAGAAAGTTGCGTCATCAGCGTACACTATCAATATCTTGTTCGCCATCAAACAGTTGTGTGAAAGTGCCACTGATGGTGTCGTCTTGTCTCCAACAGAGGCTCAATGGCTAGTACGTTGAGTAGTGGTAACAGGGAGCATCCTTGTCTCACTGATCGGGTCAGTGTGAAGACGTACTGACTACAGAGCAACTCTTAGTAAGCATTAGACAAGACAACTCCATAGCAGGCACACTCATACCAGGGAAAGGAGAACAGGAAGCTGTTAGCTACGCTGATGACACTGTTATTTCCATCAACCACTAGATCAATAGACAACATCCTCAGCCATTCACAGGACTTGGCAGGGCAGCGGGGCACAGATAAACATACATAAATCTTTTATTACGGGTATAGGCAGGTGGAAGAACAAAGAGGACTTTCCCTCAGCTCTAACACGGTCACCAACTTAAAACTATACTGGATAACATATCCATGCAAACCAAAAAAAACACACAAACCAACATGGCAGAACCTAGTCACAAAGACAACAGACATGCTACAGAGATACAAATACAAAACAACAATTATTGGCTGGAGCATCATAGTAAACACAGCATCCCCAAATGATTTACACAGCCACAATTTTCGACCCACCACAATCAACAATCAAAGAGATAAACTGATAAGAACATTTGTATTTGGTCACACAATACACAGCATAAAACAAAAAATCACTGATACTGAACAAAAGACAGAGAAGGATCTCACTACAGGACATACGCACAAAAATAAAAGCTCTCAGAATAAATCACATAAGTCGCATCATCAAACAACCCGACAACCACACCTTTGCACACTACTACTTGGGGCTGAGATTAACCAGATTCAGAAAACGTAATACATTGCCTCCCCATTTCGGCAACACACCCACATACTACCAAGCAAGTCTACAGGCCATCCAAGGACATGACAGTTTTTTACACCAAGGGACAAACAACATCTACATACACCTAATTAAACAACAGGCACCTCCACTACATCAAGAGAGGCCAAAAGAACTTCTCACAGACTACACCAGCACTTTCTCAAACCTCCACAATCCAAAACATCGCCCCCAAAGCGAGGGAGGTCACATACAGACTCATATATAACATGACACCCATTACAGCGAGGGAGGTCACATACAGACTCATATATAACATGACACCCATTACAGCGAGGGAGGTCACATACAGACTCATATATAACATGACACCCATTACAGCAAGGGAGGTCACATACAGACTCATATATAACATAACACCCATTACAGCGAGGGAGGTCACATACTGACTCATATAAAACACGACACCCATTACAGTGAGGGAGGTCACATACAGACTCATATATAACACGACACCCATTACAGCGAGACCAACCCATAGATAAAGACGGACACCCCTCTGTAGACAAAACACTCAAGAAACAAGAGCACCTATTCTATAGGTGCAGTACAATCATACCGGCAAGAAGGGCACTGCAACACACACTAAAATCACATACCACACAAAAGTCGACACATACAGATCTATTAAGCTCAACACACTGTCAAAAACAACAACACAAGATCTATTTACAAAATTACTTATACTTCTATCAGAATATTAACATATAATATGGACCTGCAGGAATGAGGCATGTACGAATGTCAGAATTTTAATTCATATCTTTTCCTACACATTTTAACTAAAGAACGATGTCCATCTTAAAATAAACAAGTTAACTGTTGTGAAATGAACGTATGTGAAAGAAAGAGATAAACAATAAAAAAAATGTACATTATTTTTGTAAACGTTGCGGGTGGAACTAAAAAAAAACAAGTTAACTGTTGTGAATGAGCGTATGTGAACGAAAGAGATAAACAATAACAAAATATACATTATTTTGTAAACGTTGCGGGTGGAACTAAAATAAACAAGTTAACTGTTGTGAATGAGCGTATGTGAACGAAAGAGATAAACAATAACAAAATATACATTATTTTGTAAACGTTGCGGGTGGAACTAAAATAAACAAGTTAACTGTTGTGAATGAGCGTATGTGAACGAAAGAGATAAACAATAACAAAATATACATTATTTTTATAAACGTTGCGGGTGGAACTAAAATAAGTTTTACTGTTGAGCATGATAGTATGTGAACGAAGAGATTATTAAATGTTCTTTCTTCTTTGAAATATGGATGGAATGTGAGAGATGCATTCAATTGTGTGTGTGTGTGCGTGCGTGCGTGCGTGCGTGTGTGTGTGTGAATGTTATCATGCACTGTAATATGGAATTTAAAGATACAATCAAGATTTATTTCCCCCCCCCCCCAAAAAAAAAAAAAAAAACAGAAATGTTAGACGTGAGCAGATGAGATTAGATACCTGCCTCAAGGCAGAAGATAAAATTAAGTCAGGCAGTTTATAACAGTCCTCTAGAGATTCTGTTACAAAAATTTGAATTTAGAGCATTAAGTTCTCATGTTAGTATTATATGCATATATTGACGAAGAACATTAATACGATCACGAAGTTACTTATGATAATCATCGCCGATAGACTCCATCAAGTAACGCTATAGTAATGTCAGATTTATAAGAGAATTTAGAACTTGCTGATTGTATCAGAGACTTATTGTCAAACCACATGTGGATGTCATTAATAGAGAATAATGTCTTGTCCTGCGTATTTGTCTGTTGATTCACTAGGTGTTCGTAGAAATGGGGCTGATCTCGTTGGTGAGGTGGTGCATGAATGTTAACTATCGTGTATGTGTGTCAGTCGTCTTTAGCTTGCACTATGACTGTTCTGCCATCACTGTCCCTGCACATCTTCCCAAGAATCCACTTGTCGGAGGTCTGGAGTATATATTAGACACCGGACCCTAAGGTTTGGACCGCCAAGCTGAAACAGGAATGTTTTAGGCCTGTGTAGTTATTTGTTGGCGCGGTAGTCTGTGTGTATGTTCGTTTCTTACACTAAAATGAAGTCTGGTTTGTACTGGTGTATTAGTGAAATGATATGCTGGTTTTGGCCCTTAGGCCCCTAGTGTTGATGGATACAATCTTAATGTTAGCCATGGTAAACAAATTTACTAAAATTAAACATTCTGAATTGTATATGTATATGGTTTATTTATGTTTAGTAAAGTCTAATGAATAATCTAAAATCTAATTAATGTGTTCTGTTCTTTTGCGCCTCGCTCTTTTTCTGTGGCGATGTTACTTTTATCCATGCTGAAGATGGGAGAAATATGTGTCAATCAACAACAGGCCATGAGTAGCGGGAGCCTTCAGTGGTATCGTCTTCACTGTCTGTGTCTGGTGCTCCACGTGCCTGAATCTTATGCTCAGGCTACTCCTTTACTTGTCTGAGCTGACGGTGTTTTCTGCCGGTCAACGCCTCTGTGGAAGTCCCTGGGGTTTCCACTGTTTTATGTGGCAATGACGGCGGCAGCCAATTTATGTGCCCAGTGCTATGCTCTTTCTCTATATGTTGCAACTTTATGGAGATTTGTGGAGATTTCAGAAGGAGTTCTTTGTCATATATTTTTTTTATAGTGGGTTAGGTGGGTTGCTGCCGATAATGTAAAAAAAACTACTTACGGGGGTTTGCAAAGCGGTATAGGGTGGCCTCACCGCTGCTTCCAAGACCGACTGACTTCATCAAATACACATCAAGGTTGAGTGGATCATTTTATGGGTTTCTGGCCCGCTGATACCCGCTACTGCGGTCCCTTTCTGTGAATCTTTCCACCCTTCGAGGTCTACATCGTGGATTGGGAAGTACCGTGTGAATTCAGCTGAAGTGGCAGCCACGTGGGAGACTCTTGGGCAAATCGTGTCACTTGTGGGGTTCTGTAAAATTGTCGTCTAGTCGATTTCTGGCACCAAAATTAACTAAATCGTGATAGCATTGAAAACACTTACTTGGCTCCTTTCCTCGAGACTTGGGAGGCATGGTGTGTATTCCCAAGAAAAAACAACAACAATTTTTAGAAAACAAAGTTGTAGGTAAATATCTATATTAGATCGTAGACCTCTAAACTCTTTCTAGATCTGGGTCTAAATCCTGTAAAACCTTCTGTGCTTAAGTTTAAATACTCCAGTTTCATTCTCCCAGCTCCCCCCGCTCAACCAATCAAAAAACGACACGTTGAGTGATCTGTGTCTCTAATTTATAAAAACAACACGTCACTACTCAACTTTGCCCAACCTTCGAAAGTCTCCAGACAACTCTACCTTGAACTTTTGGCCTCGATAATCTCACGAATTTAGTTACTGGTGTGGACATATTCTGTACGTGTCACCAGTCACGTGCTGTTCTATTAACAGCTTTCCCATGCTTTAGGAAAATTCCATTCTCAACTGACTCCGTTACTGTTATACCATTACTTGATGTCGCTATGCTGTTACAGAACGCCCATCATCCAAATAAAAGACGTCAGACAGCGATACACCATGGTCAACATCCACTCACCACCAGTACCGGCACAACAACAACAATTCTATGAGGACCTCTCCCTCCTACTAACGAGGAAATACACGGGACAGAAGATCATCCTTAGGGGGAGATTTCAACTGCTTCCAGTCAAGGAACGATGTCGAAGGAGACGCATACAGCACACATACTAACCGCCCCAACGCTCTTACGACATAATAATCGTCTCACGAGTGTGTTCTCACATGCTTTTGAAGTTATAACTTGCTGTAAACCTTATACCACACACATAACATATGTCAGGTTTCATTTATGTATGTGTCCGTCTATGTGTATGTGTGGTATGAAAGTGAGAAAACCCAAATCTAGCTCCCCAGCTTTTCAAATTTTATCTGGGAGTGGATAAATTGTCCCACTAGTTCACAACAAAAGCGATACTTATAGATTCTCGTGTTTGTGTAAACCTCGGTGATTTTAACTGACTTAAATGTGTAAAGCTGTCAACACAATTATCACGCCTGTACGGCTTCACTTTTGTGTGTGCACACGTATGTGATTATTAGATTTATGTAGCACATTACGTTTTAAAAATAATAATCTTATTTCATTTTCGAACAAAATCATCACAGTACATAAAAATAGTTTAAATTATATTATTCAATAATGGGTGTGAAAGATGTTACATATATTTTAGATGTAATTAAGAGGTCAAATAAGATATGACATCACACGACCAAGGATTTACAGGAGCACAAGAGGCGACAATGAAGACAAAAGCACCCCGACATCTCAGTTAATTTTGGGAGGTGTGACGTCACAGTTTATTTTGGGATGTGTGACATCTCGTCGGCGTCTTTTAAGCAAAATTGCCCGATGCCTGGCGCCTTCCGCCTGTCACCAACAAATGTAGCAAACAAGGGGAAGGGAAGACTTGAAAGATGTGTCTTTCTAAATCTCTCTCTCTCTCTCTCTCTTCTCTCTCTCTCTGCGATCAGGACTCAATCAGAGTAAGGATTCCAGACTCTAACATGAAGTCAGCTGTCAGGCTAAGTGTGTTGATCGCCCTCACAGACAGAATATCACAATTAGAGTTCGCCAGATCCACTCTGATGAACACCCGTTAAAACGTTGCACTGTGTTCTGCGCCAGTGGTCCAGTGCATCCAATTTCAGCCAGCATTTTATTCGGGTTTGCTTTCCCTAGCCTTTGATTGTCCCCAATCTTCTGCAAGGCAGCAGATTGTCTTTTCTGTAGGGGGATTCTGCCCTTAGATGTTCTAAATGAATATTGGAAATTCATTCATCCGCATTCATTCATTCTCACAAATTAAATTATGTTGTTTTAAAGATGGACATTCATTTTGATTATAAAACTGTACAAACAGGTTGGCATTAAAAGTTTTGAATTGGAAAACGTCAGCAATTCTACAGGTCCACACTACATTTCTATATTCGGATATTAGAATTAGCGCTTTAGTGTAGGATTCTTGTGTTGTTTTTGACAGTGTGTTGAGCATGATAGATCTGTATATGTCTACCTTCTGTGTGTTTCTAGTGTAAGTTGTAACGCCGTTCTTGATGGTATGATTGTGTTGCATTCGTAAAATATGTGTTCTTCCGTTTCTTGTATGTTTCGTCTGCAAAGTTGGCACTTGGCTGTCTGTCCTGATATTTGTGCTTCTTTTTCTGTTGTGGGTTTCATGCTGTATATGAGTCTGTATGTGACTTACCTTTCTTTGGGAGTGATGTGTGGATTGTGAAGTTTTGAGAAGGTCTGGTGTAGTCTGTGAGAAAGTGGCTAGGAAATCTGGCAAGTGTAGCCAGAGTTACGGTGTCCAGCATGAGAAAACGGAGATAGAAGCAGCAACGGCGGAGATAACAGGGTTGGTTACACAGAATGTGGATCACGCAGTCTTGGTGACCGACTCTCAAAGTATGCAACAGAAGATTGATAGAGAATGTCTGCAGCAGGAGTGGATGCAACTCCCGGCAGACTCCAATAATGGGAAAAATACCATAAAGATAGTTTTCAGACAGATCCGTCACAACTCCTTGTCACCGATATTTTAGCTGATCTGCTATTTGTCTCTTTTGAGAATGCATATCTTTGTCTTTTGTACATTCAAGTTGATTGCACGAATTTATATATCTTAAATAATGAGAAAATTTGGCGTTGAAAAATTAATTATTTCAAAACAGAACGTGTCAAATTTGACAATTTTTTAAGAAAAAAAACAATTATAATTACTAGTATTATTCTATTAAAACATCATTTATGCACAGATTAATTAAGCCACAAGTTTGGAGCCTCGGTGGCTGAATGGTTAGTGTAAACAGTGCTTGATCAGAAGGATCTAATTCAATTTCCAGAAGTGGATATTTTCGGACCGACAAGGCTCGAATGTCAATCTTCACTGGTCTCTGTAAAGGGGTATCGGATGTTTTTTTTTTTTCCGGGAAGTATAGACGGCCTGGAGTGATACCGACCACCTCACAACAATTTGCCTTGTCATGGAAACATATGGTCACTAACACATATTCCACACATGCCTAGCAAGGCAGGGAAGTGAACCGTAACTTTTACTTGTTAGCTTGACTAGAGCTTCACTTGTGTGTGTGTGTGTGTGTGTGTGTGTGTGTGTGTGTGTGTGTGTGTGGTGTGTGTGTGTGTGTCTCGTGTCACAATTTGAAACCACTCCCATAAAATATACATTTTTGAAAGGGCAAAATGTTGTAGACTCAGGTCATCTTCACATATTAAAGCTGCAAACGTTTCAATGTTGGAATTAAAATGCACTTTAAGATTGAAGCAAGCAGTTGTGCCGTAGCTTTGACTTTAGAACGGAATGGCTTCACTAGAGTCTGGGCACCTCCATATCTGCTCAGCCAGCAAACAACAAAATGTCCATCTCGATCGTTCATACTTTTCCATAGAACACGCCGAGTCTTCTCTCAAAATGATGTGCTACTTGATGCATAGAAAACTGTGTAATATGAAAACGCGCTGAACTCTGTACAAAAGGCGTGCAGCTCATAATGGACACACCGAGTCACTGTTACGTCTGTCACAAGCAGCATAACTGTATGTGTCAGTGACAAAACCGTGGACTTAAGATTAGTGAGCATGCCACAACAATAGTCGCTGTCCCAACAAATGAAGACAGGCCACCACTTCGTGAGACAATCGATCCAGCTTGTGGCACATTTTTACTTGAAAACAGACAAATCATACACCCGTACCAAGGAAAGGCCGAGGCCTGTTACCGTTCTACTAAACTCAAGAGCCGGTTCCACTGCAGCACTATCTCATCGCGTGGGCACGCGAAATTCATGTCACATGTCACGGGAGAGGGAGAGGGGCAGTTTAAAACCCAAAACATTAAGAGAGAGAGATCGCGAAAAAAAGAGATGCAGTTTAATATATTAAACATTAAGATATAGATAGAAAAGAGAGAGAGAGAGAAGAGAGAGAGAGAGACAAGTGAGAGAGAGAGACAGTTTACATTTTCGCAGTAATATATAGAGATCGAGATTAAAATGAAGGAGTTAAGAGAGTTGAGAAAGTTTATACTTCTAGCATCAAAAGTTATCATTTTTTCAATCATCATTTTTTGGCCATGTAATGAGAAGAGAACAACTTGAATATATTGTAACAACTGGAAAAATTGAGGGACGAAGAGATAGAGGGAAGCAAAGAGAAAAAATAACAGACAGCTTAAGAGAATGGCTCGGCAGAAGATAAACAACAGAAATGATAAATAGCTGCCGAGATCGAATGTTTTGGTGAGACATGATCACCTACGCCACTAGGCCCGGTACTTGATGATGGTGATGATCAAAAGTTAACCATTTAAAAATCCTAGAAAGACCAGAGAGACAATTTAAAATACAAGCACGATGTGAAAAGCAGATTATAATATTGGTATGAAAAGAGATACAGTTAAAAGTCCTTCTATTAATAAAGAAACAGTTAGAAAAACTAAAAAAAAAATAAAAGCAGTTTAAAATAATGTTATGAAAAGAGAGATAGAAAATTACATCTTAAGCATTAAAGTAGTGAGAGACAGTCATTCTTTTTTATTTTATTTTTAAACTGAGAATCAAGTTCAGAATAATTGATCAAACTTGTAGAATAAAGTGTAATATCGGGTGTTTATAATGTCGCTATGGAGGGACTTGATCAATATTCTTGAAATGAAATCACCGATTGATGAAATTGACATCACATTCTGTGTCCACAATCCCGTCACAAACATAACACAGTAAGCCGCTATTATATTCACGGTTTCATTGCTGAAGGGAAATGCTGTTATACAATGGAAACAGGATATTTTTTTTAATACGTCTTCGGTAATGATAGCAAATATAGAGAAGAAGTTATTCAACAATTTGTGTTGAAATGTCCAGACTCACAAGTCTCCCACCGCAATGAGGCTATGACTTTGATTGGCAAGTTTCGTGCTACGGATAGTGTTGTAGATGCATACGGATCTGGACGGCCTTCAACTTCAGAAGACACAGAACTTGATATGCAGACCAGAATTACAATGAGCCCTAATAAATCTTTAAGGTGGTTGCCTCAACATGTAAACTTTTCCAATGAGTAACGTGAACAAGTTTCTGAAGTGTTAGTTGCACTATCGTCCTTACAGATTAATTGAATCGTCTTAATTACATGCAAGTGATTGTGAATCCAGATTGAACTACTGCATGTGGTTTCAGAACCTTATCTCTGAACAAGGTTGATGAAGTCCTTGACGTGGCATTCTTCACTGATGAGGCACGGTTTCATCTCTCCGGTTGCGTCAACAAAATAGAACAACCGTTTGTAGAGCAGTAAAAAAAAAACCCCACATGAATTACATCAAGTACCGCTTTACGTTCAGAAAGTCGTATGCGGATAATTGGGATACATTTTTTTCAATGCAAAAATCAACGCAGAACATTACCGTACTTTAATGCTGGAATCATTCATAGCCACCTTACAGAGCGGGAAATTAAAGAAGCTCCGTTCGGCAGGATGGGACAACAGCACACACAGCCGCAACAACATCACTTACTTATTAGGAAAGCGTATTAGCAAATCGCATTATTTCACTTGTAATCTGGCCTGCTCGATCACCATACCTAACCCCGCCTAATTATTACCATACTAACCCTGCCTAATTATTATATGTGGGGGTGAGCTGAAAAGAAATGTTTATCGAATATCCTGAAGACAGATAACGACCTGAAGGCAGAAATCGTCACCCAGAGACAACAAATATCACCGGTCATTATCCAGAAGATTTTATAGACAAACACCAGGCATACCAAGAGACTCCCTTAACAGAGGAATCAGGATTGTCAAAACAAACACGTACAGAAGTGAAAGGAATAATTAACAATGATGAACAGAATAAACTGCAGCGTAAAACAATAACTCTCAGTTACTTGGATAAAGAATACCCACAAGACCTATAGATTCGTGTGTACATAGATGGGTCAGTACAGAATGCAGTAAAGAATGGGTGAGCAGGTGCATACATAGAATACCCAAATAACACTAGTGATATGGATAAAATAGCAACATGGAAATATTATCACAATTGCGATGCAGAAATGCAAGCAATAAAGTTGGCAATAGAAAAACTGCTGAACATTAATCTTAGCCCACAGCCTGAAGAGTTTTTGACAGATGAAAGATCAATGCTCAAAGACACTGCAATCCAGAAAGTTGCTACATCTGCAAACTTTATTGACTGAACTCTACAAACACCTCTGGATTGCCCTGCAGTTGATCCCATCTCACTATGGAATACCTGGAAACTAGAGAGCAGATCATCTTTCAATAGAAGGTGCAACAGGCACACAACCAGAATGCGCGGTTACATACCATCATAAGATACAGATAATCAAATCAATCAGAAGATCAAATGCTCCAAAACAGGATGCATTTCATTATATGAATAGATGGGAATAAGTTATCATTATACGCATTAGAACAGGACACAATTGACTCCACAGTCACGTGTCTACAAAATTCATGTTCGGTACCTCAACTACATGTACATGTGGACAGACGCCCCAGACAGCGGAACGCATATTTCAAGAATGCACCGAATATAGTAGACTGAGGAAAGTCCACTTATACCATTAATACAACACTACAGACAAAACTATATGCACCACTGCAAGAATGACAAAAGACGGTAAACATTTATACAGGAAACGACATTGCAGTTATTGACAATACATCAGGCCATGATGAAATGAAGCCATGCGCATTATCCTGGGATGTACGAGGGACACTCCCTGTGTAGTAATGAGGTATCTTCTTGACTTTCCAACCATGGATGACAGAATCAAGATCTGGAGAGCACCAGCATACCTGAAGATTAGTATAGATACAGAGCATCCATTGCACCACGTGCTCAACACAGAGAAAGGTGACAGGCTAAAAAGAGGCAAATCATGGGTGGGCCGAGCAGAAGATGTCATCAAACAGGTCTGTGGGCTTAACAATATCAGCGTTGGTGAGGAGTGGATACCGGTGCCTATGTCATTCAAGGGGACTTTCTCGTGTATTGTCACACTCGACAGGAAAAGTAGGGAACAGAACCCAGTTGTGATTAATGCTGAGGTCAACGGTCTCATCTGCGATAACACCGATGAGAAAGATGCAGTATCTATACAGACGGATCTGTAAGACGACACCAAAGAAGTGCATGGGCATTTACAGCACGCTCGGCAGGCAGAATAGTCTACGAAGACAGGGTGCATACGTCGTGATCACGAGTAGCATGACAATGGAGGCGATGGCAGTGACCAAGGCATTCATATGGTTAGCCACAAGACTACACCCACGCATGTATACTGAGTGATTCGATGAGCATGATAAAAAAAGTGGAGGCTGGCTCTATACGCATGCAATGGGTAGAGTCGTTGCAGAAATCCAAAAATACGTAAGGTCACCTTAGTCTATGTCCCTGGACATGCGGGAGTACGGGGAAATGAAATGGCGGACAGGTTGGCTAGCTGCGCTGTCGTTGAGGACGGGCAACCAATGGATCGGGCGGACATCATCAATGCCTTCCGAGATGTGGGAAGAGCACAGGACTTCGACAAACACAGATCCACGTCACTCCTTCGGATGATGGAAATGGAGTTAAGTTGGGCACAGCCAGAAATGAGACACTTAGTGGCCGTGTAAGAAGATTTATCAACCAACATAGAACTGGAGTCGTCAGTCGCTGGACACTGAGGGAATTGCTGAGGAGGGGATCTGAGCACCTATGGACATGTTCGGAGTGCAATGATGATGACCCGCAAATAACTCAGTAACATCAGGCGAACGAAAGATTGATATATAGATCCAGAAGGTTTTCGAAAATAGTAAGACTGTGCTGGATATTTTGAACACATGCTGTAAACACAGCTTCATCGCGTGAACAGCTTCTTTACCTAATACAAGCCAGCCAACAGCAGTAGTATCTAGATGAATAACACAAATTGCATTTACAATTTCACGTAATTTCAAAAATATGTTCACTGTACTGGACTTTATACAGCCTCGTTTGCTTATTTAAGACAGAAGTTGACTTTTCTGTGAGCAAAGGAAGATAACTTTTAATTTTTGAGAGAAATTATAAATAATTAATATTTGCAACCACAAATTAAGGAAAGGTACATTTCTTTTAATTTGATACATTAAGATTTGCAATTTTTATAGAGATTTTTCAAAGACTTTGCACATTTTATGAGAAAATTATTTTCTGGGAAGCAATATGCATATGAATAAAACTTTTGACAATTTACAATTTAAATCATCATCATCATCATGTGCCATACCGGTTGGCGTAGGTGATCATGTCTATCCACAATCTTCTATCTACAGTGCATCGTATCAGTTCTGTTGTTGACTACTTTCCATGCCATGACACCAGCTATCCTGTATTTCTCTCTTTGTCGCCCGCGATCTCTCTTTCCTTTTATTTTGCCAATTGTAACCAAGTATTCCAACTTTCCTCTTCTCATAATGTGCCCGAAAAATGTTGATTGCTTCTTTCTGGTGTTTTTTAAGAGCTCTCTTTTTGTGTTGGCCTATTTGAGAACTTCCACATTGGTCTTTTTAGCTGCCCAGGGAACTTTCAACATTCTTCTCAGAAATCACATCTCTGTGCCCTCTAACCGTCTTTTCATTTGTTTGTCTACTGTCCATGATTCGCTTCCATAGGTCAGAATTGGTTCTATATAGCACTGATGAACTCTCTTTCTCATTTTTATTGACATAGATTTGTTGCATAAGATATTTTTCATTTTCTTAAATGCCAGCCATTTTTGCCTGAGCTATTCTGCTTTTATTTCTGTGGTGCATCTCCCATCTGATGTTATTATTGTGCCCAAGTATTTGAAACGTTGCACTTGTTTCAGATTTGTCTCGTTTATTTTTATGCTGCATGATGGTGGTGATTGTTTCTTCGATATAACCATTACTTCTGTTTTCTTACTATTCATACTGAGACCTTTCTTGTTGCTTTCTTTTACTATTATGTCTATCATTTCTTGTAGCTCATCTCTCTCTCTCTCTCTCTCTCTCTGTTATTAAGACTGTGTCATCCGCATATCGCAAATTATTTATGTTATGACCGTTGACTTCAATTCCTTTTTGTCTACTATTGATCTTATAATATATTCGCTGTAAAGTGAAAACAAATCCGGCGACAGAACACAGCCTTGTCTGACTCCTTGCTTTATATATTGGAATTATCCTGTTTGGTTGTTAATTCGTATAGCTGCTGTTTGTTACCAGTACATGTTTTTAATGATTCGCACATCCTTGCCATCAATGTTTAATTTCTCCAGCATATTTATTATTTCCACGTGCTTTACTTTGTCAAATGCTTTCGTGTAGTCTATAGAGCACATATATAGATCTTTCTTTACCTCTATAGATCTTTCTATCAATGTTCTTAAGATGTATATTGCATTATTGGTGCCCTTTCCTTCCACAAATCCGCATTGTTCCTCACTTATTTCTGGTTTTATTTTGTTCTTACACGTCTCATGATTATTCTTAGTAATATTTTAGTCATATGAATCATGAGACTAATAGTGCGATGGTCTTCACAATCAGTGGCTCCTGACTTCTTCCATGGCCACAAAGATAGATTTTAGTAGATCTTCGGGTATGTGTCCAGTGTTATATGTGTCATTGAGTAATTTTGTTATGACTTGTACTCCCAGCTCTCCTAATGCATTTATCTCTTCGATTGTTATATTGTCAGGACCTGGAGCTTTGCCTCTTTTCATGTGTTGAATTGCGTCCTCCACTTCACTCTGCATTATTGGTGGTCCTGTGTCTTCATTTGAATTGTTTAGTTCTGGTCTTTCATCATCATAGAGTTGACTGATATATTCTGTCCATCTTTCCATTGTCTTCTCCTGTCCCATTATTATATTTCCTTCCTTTGATTTCACACATCCTGAAACTTTGACTTCTTTTCTTCATGTTAATTCATTTAACTGATTGTGCATAAATTTTGAGTCTTTCTTTTGTTGTTTTTCCATTTCTTCACATTTCTGTTTTAACCATCCTTCCTTTGCTTCACTGCACTTGTTGTGGATCTCTTTGTGCAATATTTTGTATGTCCGTTCTTCTTTCTTATGGTTTCTTCTTTCGTCCATTAGTTGCAATATTTCTTCTGTCATCCATTTCTTTCTGTTGATTCTTTTAGTCACTGGTATTACTTCTTTTGATGTTTGTTGAATCGATTGTTTGAGCATTATGTGGGATTGCATGTCCAGAAAAATTCCCAAATGGTTTCCGCAGTGTGTCCTATCAAGTGAAATCGTCTTCGTCGTATTCTACAGCAGTGAATCCATAATATTATCTATATGTTGTCTTCATGATAGTTTGTGAAAGAATAACATGTGTCCCTATTTGATGTTGGTAACATTCGCTGTACTTTACTTTAAGGTCTGGTTCTATTCATAAACGAAGTCTACATAAGACATTAACTTTTTCACAGTAGAGCAGAAAAGAAAATTCAAATAGAGAAAAATATAAATCGTCACGGTTGTGTGCTCACCTATTAGAAATATGATATTAATCTCCATCATTTGTTCTACGTAGTTCAGTGAGACAAGGATGCCCGCTGCCCACTTACTCTGAATACTCGCCATAGAACCACTCTTACTTAGAAAAAAAATTAGGCAAGACATAAAGGCACCTTCAAACAATTCTGAAGAGAGCAAAAAACTGCCAATCTATACCGATGACTCCATTTTCTTTCCACCAAGAGAGAGGTCTATCCAAAACATATTAGAGACGTTCAAAGATTTCGGTCCGGGCAGTGGAGCCAAACTGAACGTCCAAAAATCAGCCATAATGGTGATCGGCAAATGGACAAACAAGGCAGACTTCCCCGTTGGCCTAACCTCAACATATAACATCAACAAGGAATTAAAGAGAAATTCGCAGTCATATATCAAACAAATACCAAGCCCACCAACAACTAGAAAATACAATCAATATAGAAGAGCATTGGAAACAGGTAAAATATATATGGAAAGAGACATGCGAAGAAACACTGGGGAAAAGAGAACGCCAGAATAAGGCATGGTTGACAGCAGAGACCCTGGATAAAATTAAAGAAAGAAAGAATAAGAAAGCAGACATAAATGAAAGCACACAAGAAGTAATAAAGCCAAGACACAGGAAACTTACACAGAGGTGAACACAGAATTGAGAAGATGCATTAAAGGGAATAAGAGGAAATATATAGATGAACTAGCTAAAGAGGCAGAAGAAGCAACAAATAAAAGGGAATATGAAAGAACTGCACAACAGCACAAAGAAATTAAGTGGCAAATACAAATAGATCAATGCATTTATTAAAGATAAGAAAGGAAATCTGCTTAGTAATATAAGGGAACAAATGGAGAGATGGAATGAGCACTTTGAAGAACTTTTGAACAGACCCGGCTCAAATAATCCTCCAGATATGCTACCAGCAGAAGAAGAGTTACACGTTAACTGTGGAAAACCAAGCAAAGAAGAAATAATGAAAGCCATCAAGCTATTAAAAAATGGTAAAGCCACAGGATCAGATGAAATTCCTTCGGAAGCCATCAAAGCAGATATTAACACCTCTACCAAGATGTTACATAATCTATTAGATAAAATTTGGGAGAGGGAAGAAATACCTAAAGACTGGAAAGAAGGTTATATGAACAAACTATCAAAGAAAGGAAGTTTACAGGAGTGCACAAATTATAGGGGAATTATTTTACTATCAGTGCCAGGAAAAATATTAGGCAGAATCCTTCTGGAGAGACTAAAAGGGGCTATAGAGAAACAATTGAAAGATGAACAAGCAGGTTTTAGGAAGAACAGATTATATGCTGATCAAATAACTACTCTACGTATAATAGTTGAACAAAGTTTAGAACTAAAATCCCCACTTTATATTGGATTCATAGATTACGAAAAGGCATTTGATAGTTTAGACAGAAGAATGCTTTGGAAGTTGCTGAGTCATTACGGAATCCCCATAAAGTTTATTAACCTGATAAAAACAATGTATGAAGGAACAAAATGTAGTGTGGTGCATGGAGGACAGCTTACAGAAGAATTTGAAATAAGAACAGGAGTAAGGCAAGGATGTCTTCTGTCTCCATTTCTCTTTTCTACTGGCCATAGATTGCATTATGAAAGTAACTCAAAACAACAGAAATGGAATCCAGTGGTCACTGACCAAACAACTTGATGATTTAGACTATTGCTGATGACATAGCTTCCTATCACACAGCCATCAACAGATGCAGGATAAAATGAGCATACTTGATGAGATATAACAACAGCTAGGACTGAAGATTAATAGAGATAAGACCAACATTATGAGAATTAATGCAGTTGGCAATAACCAGATAAAATTAGGAGAAATACCTCTACTGGACGTACAATCTTACGTATATCTTGACAGTAATATAGATAAAGAGGGAGGAACAGAAAATGATACCAAAATAAGGATATCAAAAGCAAGAGGAGCTCTCATTGCATTGGGAAACAATGGAAATCCAAAGAAATTAGGTTAAATACAAAAAAAAAAATTTCAACTCAAATGTTAAGTCGATCCTATTATATGTTCTGTGAAACATGGAGAACAACAAAATTGACAATCATGAAGATACCGACTTTCATTAATGGATGCTTACGCAGAATAAAAGGATGGAAATGGCAGGACAAAACCACTAACATAGAATTATGGAAATGTACCGGACAAATACCAGTGGACAAAGAGATACAGCGAAGACGATGGCGCTGGATAGGACACACGTTGCGGAAGCCAACTGAGAGTATTACACAACAGGCCTATTTTTTTGGAATCCCCAGGGGAAAAGATAAAGAGGGAGAAGTCCTGAGAATTCTTGGAGAAGACAGATAGAAGTAGAGATGCAGATGATAGGGATGACATGGAATGATCTTAAAAGAATGGCAAGAAACAGAACGACTTGGAAAGTGTTTGTTGGAGACCTATGCTCCACAGGGAGCTAAAAAGGTAGAAAAAAAAAGATTGTCACAAATGGATTGCACAGCAGTATCTTATTTTTTTTTTAAACGCTGCTTTCTCATATATCAGATGACTGCACACACACAAAACTGAGAAGTGGAACCAGTCCTGTTTACTGGTATCTGAACTTTGCCACGCCCCAGAAGATTCACATCATTCGAATCTATCATCGAGCTAGCGCTATGATTCGGGTAAAGAATGCCACTCTAAAGGCTTTCTCTGACAGTGGCGGCGTAGTGTTCCAGTGTAATGATATATCATACCCTAATGTTTCTATGAACACTATTGTAGTCACCACACAAACGCCAATGGCACACATTCAGATTGAGTACTCACCGACCATTTCGCAGGCCAGCAGTGCACTGACGGTGTGTGAGGTGCAAACATTTACAGACACCTATTGTCTGAACGGGTATTCTTGGTCGTTTTGTGCAGTGTGTAGCGGGTGTTGCAAAAGCTGCGACGTCATCATCGGTACGTGTCACGGCAAATGTTCTCATGGGATCTATGGACGCGACTGCTCCAGGTCTTGTCTCAGTGTTTGTCCTTTATGTGAGAAAAATTCGGAAAATGTCTACAATGTATACATCCTGGCTATACCTGTAATAACACTTGTCCCGATGGTAATTTTGGGCTACAGTGCGAACAGACGTGTTCTGATAGCTGTGACATCATATGTGATCCGGAAAGTGCTGACTGTACGTGCAAGGAAACGTACTGTGAACAGTCAACCGGGAACTGTGCATGCAAGGGAACGTTCTATGGGTCAGACTGCTCTCAAATCTCCGGACAACTGTTTGAACGAAATCTGTGAACAGTTATTCGGGGCCTGCATCTCGTATGTCGATGATTCACACGTTAAGAAGAGTCTGCAGACTAACCCAAGCATATGGATACCTCAATGTGTTTATGTGCTAGACTTGGTTCATTTCTTGGTGTTTTTCCGTGAAACTATGACTCATATCTTAATGTGTTTCTGTGCTAGTCATGGCTCATCTCTTGATGTTTCTGTGCTAGCCATGCCTCAAATCTTAGCTGTGTGTGTGTGTGTGTGTGCTAGCCATGGCTGATATCTAGGTGTGTGTCATGTTAGTCATATCTCATATTTTGGTGTGTCCGTGTTAATCATGTCTCATATCTTTATGTGCGTCTGAGTTTAGTAATATCTCATAACTTAGTGTGTATCTGTGTTAGTCATGTGTCATATCTTTGTGTGTGCATGTCTGGGTTAGGGATATCTCATATCTTTGTGTGCATGTTTATGTTAGTCATATCTTATATCTTTGTGTGTGCATGTTTGTGTTAGTCATATCTCATATCCTTGTGTGTGCATGGCTATGTAAGTCACATCTCATATCTTTGTGTGTTCACGCCTATGTTAGTCATATCTTATATCTTTGTGTGTATGTCTATGTTAGGTATGTGTCATATTTTGTGTGTGCATGTCTATATCAGTCATATCTCATATCTATATGTGCATGTCTATGTTATTCATGTGTCATATATCTTGATGTGTGTCGATGTTAGTCATGTCTCGTATCGCCGTGTACATGGCTGTGTTATTCACATCTCATATCTTTGTGTGTGCATGTCTGTGTTAGTCACCTCTAGTGATGGGCAGATGGTGTTCGTAAACCTGGAGGGCCGACCATCTAAGGCAGAATCCCCCTACAGAAAAGACAATCTGCTGCCTTGCAGGAAGATTGGGGACAATCAAAGGCTAATGAAAGCGAACCTGAATAAAATGCTGGCTGAAATCGGATGCACTGTGCCACTGGCGCAGAACACAGTGCAACGTATTAACGGGTGTTCAGTCAGAGTGGATCTGGCAGACTCTAAATGTAATGTTCTGTCTGTGGGGGCGATCAACACACTTAACCTGACAGCTGACTTCATGTGGGAGTCTGGAATCCTACTCTGATTGAGTCCTGATCGCAGAGAGAGAGAGAGAGAGAGAGAGAGAGAGAGAGAGAGAGAGAGAGAGATCAGGTATATTATATTTGTAACAAGTGGCGTAATTACAATATACGAAACTTTAATATGCCTATATACGCAATACGGAACTTTTTTTCGCAAAAAAAAAAAAAAAAAATATACAAAAATAAACCATTTAAAAATTTCCAAAATGTTAACAATAATTTTTCAATCGATGAACTTTGAATATTTATATTACGGCACTACGGCTGTGAAATGAAAACAACCCTCTTTGACTTTAAAAACATGGAAGGCGAAGGGTAACAAGGTCCAGAGATGTCGTCATGTTGTTGCTAGAACCGCTGCTCTTCTAACCTGTTTGCCGACTTTAGACGGCCACAGATCTCACGGTGGAGAAACAGTAATGCCTTGCACATAAGAATCAACCACAACCGCTATTATGATTACTGTACTGGGCCGCTTTGGGTAAGTCTGAAAAACGTCCACCTCTACTACTCTCTTAACCTAATTCTTCTTATCTATAATATATAATATAATAAATAATTATAAATCAATGTTATGTTATATTAGTATAATATAAAAGATATTTTGAGAGAAATTTCACATTAAAAATACGTTAAATATATATTCGCTAAATATCCCAAAATGCACGAGATACAATGATACCTCATTTATAATTTATGTAATGTCTACGTTAAATAATGTAAAAAAAAAAAAAAAGTTAAACAAAAGTAACAAAGTAAGTAAGTAATAATTAAGTGACAGAATTATTTCAGCAATCTCAATCTCTATTATAGTCTTTTTTCGTTGTTATTTGGTATCCATATTGCGCACCAGAACATCAGCAGAGTTGGTCTCTGTAAGTTTAGGTGCTAAAATAAAATATTAAGTTAGGTTACCATTGTGACTTTGTTAAAGTGACGCCTTTTGGACTGGAGTGGAAACAATGACCCGACCCGTAGCCATAACTAACATTTTGCATCAAGGGGAAAAATAGTGTGGTCAGTCTGGTCAGTTAGTTGCATAACTTCATAACCCAACTACAAGTCACTTTGGAATTTCACACATTTAATTAAGTAGAAATGGATACCCGGCCAAATCTATCTAAATATAATAATTGTTATTTGAATCGTACTAGCTGCTGTTATTGACAATTAATTAAAAATCAACAATAGACACTAAGACTCACAGTGACTGGGGTGTGACCCCATTGTTTTTCAATGATATAATGATGTTAAAAAATTGCAGAAAACTTCATAACTCAACTACAAGTCACTTTTAAACTGCACATATTTATGTAGAAATGGATGCTGAAGCTAAATATCCCTTGATTTAATTTAATCAGTCAAATTTTAAATAGTAAATAAATTAATAAAAAAAGCTACAACGAAACAGAAAAATATGTTCTAGAACAATGTATTCTGATTTTCAACTGATTTGGCTCTACATAGTGATGGATTCAACTCCCATTGTTAAAAAAACTGCTTTAGACCCATTAATCTTCGGAGCCAGTCATCAGAAAACAATTTTATAATAATCCACCTTCGGATGATGTTGGATAATTTTGCACAGGCTTTTAATGTATTATTTTGACAACTTCAGGAACTTTTGGAAATCAAAGTTGTCAGCATTTCAATATCCCTATATTAAATAAGTAGAGCCAAGTCTTTACTTTAATCAAACAAAATTAAATATTTTATTATAATAAATTTAATGCTGTGTTACTATAAATAAACATCTACTGTTAATTATTATTACTAAGTCAGTAGTCTAGACTACTATAACTATGTAGTATATTAAATAGTCTATTCTAACATAGTAAGAGTCAAGACTATCTATCATAATCATTAACTATTATACAAATGATCCAAAACTGCAACACAAGACTAAGATGCTTCAAGACTAGAAGACACCATTTCAGTGGATACTTTGATATTTTAAAAAGTAACTTTATTAAACACTTAAATAGATACCTTTCTGTGACTGACATGTTTACGAGATACCGTAGTAAACATTATTACCACTTAAACATATCATTAGCTGCTCTAAAAATAGTAATTTCTCTGAACTTTTGACACTCAGCCATGTCACAGGGACTCAGATTTCCTGGCTCAGGTTGATTTATGACCTGAGTTTGATCCTATGGACCAGATATGGTACAATGTCTATCAATATGGTTGCTGTAAGTCTGTCGGTATGTTTGGCTACTTCATAGTGTTATTCTTTGCATTTCCTGAGTTACAAAAGGTTGCTTTAATGTCTGACGACTGAGAAAATCTCGCTGGTTACAGAAAACGATCAATTGGTGATTTTTTTTGTCCCTGCATTATACAAGTTTGTATCTTACAAAATTAGGGTGGGGGGGGAGGGGGATTCCTACATCAACAGAAACAAATCCATCACACAGGGTCACTGGAAGTCGTAATTAGGAAGGTATGGGGGGGGGGAGGGGGGGGGGGTGTTTAACCATTGCAAGACGTAAACATTTTTGAAGAATTTGTATTTTGATGCTGTAATTTTTATGAAGGTATCTTAATTTAGGGTTGAGGTCTCTAAAGGACAGCCTTTTTTCCTTTTCAGCCCAGTTTGTGAACAATTGTTTCCCCGTAAACATGGAGGATTTCTTATTCCAATGGCACGGCTGCAAAAAACACGCCAGGCTGCATCCATTTCAAGTGGTACACCACATATGCCGGTGATAGCCCCAGGAAATGTTAATGTATTGACACCAACCCAGTTGGCCAGACTTCATGTCCGCCATTTTCACAATCTAGGGATTTATGGGAAGCGGATAAAGCCGAGACCTCTGCTAGAACCCGATGGAACTATAAAGACTAGCAGCTTTCGTGAGGTATCCACTTTAATCCGGATTGTTGGAGGACTAGGCAGATTTCTGAAAATTCGTTACTTGGTCCTATTTGGTGGGGCAGGTGGAGGCTATGCTGCTAGTCAGGTAGTCATGGATGCTTGTCTACTTATATAATTTATGTTTAAGAGTCCATACAACCAATTTTCATGAGTTGTTTTCTCAGATTGATTCAAATTAATTTTACAATTTCAGTTTTCCAGCATTAGTAAAATCTAAAATACTTACTGTTTTCAAATATTTAAAGTTAAAATGTTAGATGTAGATTATTTATGGCTGCATGTTCTATAAAGCTTTTAACACAGTTAATTTATTTCTTCTTTTTGGGATTGATTTGATGATAACTACTCCTTATTGTCTGTCCTTGTAAGCAACATATATGGGCATACATGTGTTTTAGTTTGCAGCAAAGTTGTGATGTTTGTGCCTTTCGGCCTCTATATATTCAACTTCAGCTTGGCGTTCATGTAGAAGACAGGTGTGTTGGGCCAAAAGGTGCAGATATTGCTGCTTTGCCGTAAAATTAGCGACACAACACACCCAATGCACCACTGGAAGATGGAGCCGAGTCTTGGTCAGCTGTGTTGCTGATCTTACTCAGCTCAATTGTTGGATGGATGCTTTGACTGCTCAATAGACTTCTAAATTACATGAGTGCATCTGCAATTGTCATTTTAGAGTTCTCTGTTTTGGTAGGGATAGAGTTTTGAAAAGTAGTGTCATTCCTTCTTTCTTTTATGTGATTGATATTCATTCCAAATCCTTGGCTGTTTTTGTGCAGTCTTGTTTCTTTCCTTCATATACTAAAGTGGCTTGCTAATAAATTCTGGATGTCACAGATCAAAGCTCCTGCCAATCAACCCAGCTGGAAATAAAAATAGATACCTGGCCATTGGTCAGGGAAGGTCAGGCATTTGGGGAGAGATCACTTGGCCATGTTTCTTCAAAGGTGAGCCCATGATAAATGGAGACTACCTCCACTCCCACATGGCAGTAAGCATGCACCCATAAGTGGAGGCTCTACACGCCACTCCCATACGGCAATAAAATACTGCAATGGGACACCTTTACTTTTTTCTATTACATAGCATCATCAAGTACTGTGCCTGCTGGCATAGATGATCATGTCTCTCCAAAACTTTTGATCTCGACAGTTATTTATAATTTCTGTTGTTGACCTTCTGCCAAGTCATTCTCTTAGGCTAAATGGTATCTTTTCTCTCTGCTTCCCTCTATCTCTTCATCTCTCAATTTTCCCAGTTGTTACAAAATATTCCAGCTGTTCCCTTCTCATTACAGGGCCAAAAAATGATGATTGTTTCTTCCTAATATTGGAAATTAGCTCTCTTTTTGCTTTGGTCTCTTTCAGAACATTTTCATTACTCTTCTTAGCTGTCCATGGTATTCTCAATATTCTTCTGTAAAGCCACATTTCTACAACCTCCAGTGATTTTCTTGCATGTTGTCCTGTTGTCATTGATTCACATCCATATGTTAAGACTGGCTCTACGTAACACTTAAGAACTGTTTTTCTTGTTTCTATTGTCAAAAATGGATTGCATATTATCTTCCTCATTTTTTGTAAAGCTGCTTTTGCCAGAGCCATTCTGCATCTCACCTCTGTTGTACATCTACCATCTAAGGTCAACAATGTTCCCAGATATTTAAATTCATTTACCTGTTTTAATATTGTTCCTCTTTATTGTGCATTTTTGCTATTACGTATACTAAGTCTTTAAATAAAAATAACTTGTCTAGTTGCATTATCTTCTTGTTAGTTTATTGATCAGTTTTAACAAGAAGAAGATAAGAGAAATATTGTTTAATGTGATAACTTGACTACCACAGCAAGTGGAAAAGATCAAAAGCTACCTCCCAGACTTGGAGTGGATGAAACAGTACATGCCAGACTCAGAATGGGTGAAACAACACATGCCAGATGCTGACACATTTAAAGAATGGGTACCTGACTGGAGGAACTGGGAAATCAGAGAACAGGCTGCCGTGTCTTTCAGAGATTTTAGGGAACGAATGGTAGAGATTATGCCTGAGAAGGTTTGTTCTTGTAGTTCTTTATTTAGTTCAGTGTGGCCTCTCTTGACATTGTAGCAGTCATGTAACATCTAGTACTGCATCACTTAATGTGTAGATTTGTCGTATCTTGATACTTCCAGTACTGCATCAATGTGTAGACTTATAGTACCTTGATACATCCAGTACTGCATTAATGTGTAGACTTATAGTACCTTGATACATCCAGTACTGCATTAATGTGTAGACTTATAGTATCTTGATACATCCAGTACTGCATCAATGTGTTGACTTAAGTATCTTGATACATCCAGTACTGCATCAATGTGTTGACTTAAGTATCTTGATACATCCAGTACTGCATCAATGTGTTGACTTAAGTATCTTGATACATCCAGTACTGCATTAATGTGTAGACTTATAGTATCTTGATACATCCAGTACTGCATCATCACTTGATGTGTGGAGTTATAATTTTCTTGATACATCCAGTATTGCATCATTTAATGTGTAGCCGTATCATTCTGATTGACAGCTTCCGGGTTCACTCAGCCTTAAATAGGTACCAGATTTTGTCTGGGAAAGTAAAGTAGTATGGGCATAATACTGACCACATTACCCCAAAAATCATTACCCGAAGGTCTATATAAATTATGGTCACTAACACTATATTCCCTATATTTCACTTGGCATGACAGGATACTTTACTTTTTTTTTACTTATCATTTTCATGATACATCCGGTACTGCATCATCACTTAATGTGTAGACTTATCATTTTCATGATACATCCGGTACTGCATCATCACTTAATGTGTAGACTTATCATTTTCTTGATACATCCAGTACTGCATCATCACTTCATGTGTAGACTTATAATTTTCTTGATACATCCAGTACTACTCACTTAACATATAACCTTGTTATTCCTTGATGTATGCACTATTACATTTCTGCCATGTTGGTTATTAATTCAACAGCTTACTTTGGCTCATCATCATCATTTGCCATACCGGTCAGTGTAGGTGATCATGTCCCTCCACAATCTTCTATCCACAGTGCATCGTATCAGTTCTGTTGTTGACTGTTTTCCATGCCATGACACCAAGCTACCCAGTATTTTCTTTCTTTGTCGTCCGTGATCTCTCCTTCCTTTTATTTTGCCAGTTGTAGCCAAGTATTCCAACTTTCCTCTTCTCATGATGTGCCCGAACAATTGTGATTGCTTTCTGATGTTTTTTAAGAGCTCCCTTTTTGTGTTGGCCTCTTTGAGAACTTCCTCATTGGTCTTTTTAGCTGTCCAGGGAACTTTCAACATTCTTCTGAGAAATCCCATCTCTGTGCCCTCTAATCTACTTTGGCTCAGTGTTAGCAAAATAACTATTAACATATAGTCCTTGTCATCTATCCAGTAAATTATCATCTTTTCTACCACATAGCCTTGTTATCGTTTTATCTACCCAACATTATGTCTGTAAGCATACATTTCTATCATCTTAAGTATCTGTCCAACATTATGTCTCTTGACACATATCTTTACCATCTTATTCTCTATTCAGCATTAATTCCACAAATACAGTTTTGTTAGATCTTTCAATTCAATTATCCCTTAACTTTGTCACTCGTGGGAGCCGCAACAGCTCAGTGGACTGAACTACAAAGGACAAGAGGTAGGGTTTGATCCCAACCGACGGCTTCCGGTTCACCCAGCCTTTAATGGGTACCGGTTTTTTTTTTTCTGGGAAAGTAAAGTGGCACGGGCATAATACCGACCACATTACCCCAAAAATCATGTGCCAAAAGTCTGTCAAATTTATGGTTACTAACACCATATTCCCTATACGCCACTTGGTGTGACAGGGGTACTTTACTTTTTTTTTTTTTTTTTTTTTTTTTTTTTTTTTTTGGTCACTTCTTTGGGCACCATAGATGACTTTCACAATTTGCTTCCAACCGTTACGATTTAGAGCATCTCTCTGTGATACAACAAAAGACATTCCTGTCCACTCTCTGATGTTATCCACCCATTTTTTTCTTTTGTCCTCCATGTCTTCTTTTGCCTACTATGCCTTGCAGAATGGTTTTGACAAGGCCTGTGGACTGTATGCCATGACCAAGTCAATCACAGCCCTCTTATTATTGACAATAAGTCTTTTATTGGTCCAGTGGATCGTTAGATTCTTTCACGCACTTATCACATTTATATCTTTACCTATCTTGTATTACTTGCACTTATCACATTTATATCTTTACCCATCTTGTATTACTTGCACTTATCACATTTATATCTTTACCTATCTTGTATTACTTGCACTTATCACATTTATATCTTTACCTATCTTGTATTACTTGCACTTATCACATTTATATCTTTACCTATCTTGTATTACTTGCACTTATCACATTTATATCTTTACCTATCTTGTATTACTTGCACTTATCACAGTTATATCTTTACCTATCTTGTATTACTTGCACTTATCACATTTATATCTTTACCCATCTTGTATTACTTGCACTTATCACATTTATATCTTTACCCATCTTGTATTACTTGCACTTATCACATTTATATCTTTACCCATCTTGTATTACTTGCACTTATCACATTTATATCTTTACCCATCTTGTATTACTTGACAGTAATTGTATCATCTGTTGATTTATTAAATGAGTAGGCATTGAACCTTCGTTGGGGGATTAAATTATGGGAGTACTTCTGGATAGAAAAGTTTGATGTGTTGATGTTGATTAACATAAAGTTGATTTTCCCCTAATGTAGAGTGTAGATGTGTGTTCTTCTAAGTATAGTATATATATGTGTGTTCTCCAAAGTATACAGTGTAGATGTGTTCCCTATGTATATACCTAAGTATAGAGTATAAATATGTGTTTCCCTAAGTATAGAGTATAGATGTGTTTCCCTAAGTATAGAATATAGATGTGTTTCCCTAAGTATAGAGTATAAATATGTGTTTCCCTAAGTATAGAGTATAGATGTGTTTCACTAAGTATAGAGTATAGATGTGTTTCCCTAAGTATACAGTACAGATGTGTTTCCCTAAGTATAGAGTATAAATATGTGTTTCCCTTTATATAGAGTATAAATATATGTTTCCCTAAGTATAGAGTATAAATATGTGTTTCCCTAAGTATAGAGTACAGATGTGTTGATGTTCCCTCCTCAGGGTTGGTTAAAGAACAAGCTCCAAGACCTGCCAAGTATCCAGCCTACCCTGCAAGAGTTGAGAGAGAGGCTAAGATCTGGACTTGCTTCTGACTTCCCCACGACCATCATTGAAGGTAAGATCTGCCTGTTCCTTTCTTCTCTGGAAGTCATCAGATGTTTTTATTTGTCTTCACCTCTTCAATTCCGGAATTGTTTTGCTGGTTTGGATGCCATTTTCTCTCTTGGAATTGTGAATAACTGTCACCAAACTCTTCATTGTTATAGACTTATCTTTGTTTTTAGTTATGCTGCTTGCATTAGCCCGATGGCTAAAGGTTTACATCTCTTTGTTATCTGCCCTTAAAGGGATGTTAAGTGGCGTGTATATGTTGTGTTGCGGTTTGTGGTAAAACTGTTATATTTGCGTCTTTTGACTCAACACATCCGACTTCAGCATGTTATTTTTGAGTTACTGAGTTGTGGTCCCTCTTTGATCCCAACTTGCTTGGCCAGTTTAGACAGATTAGTCTGTTTTTAGAGACACCACGAGGATGTGGAGTAGGGTCTGAATTGTTCTGGTTTACTGATCTTGGCGCAAGCCATCAGCTATGGGTTGCTGGCACCTTCTAGTTCTTCAGCTGTGGGGTGCCTTGCCATTGTTTTAATTAAGGCCTATCATACTATATATCAAACTATAGAGTGAATAAAAAGGCAGCTCCTAAAAAACATCAGAAAGAAACAATCAACATTTTTCGGGCACATCATGAGAAGAGGAAAGTTGGAATACTTGGTTACAACTGGCAAAATAAAAGGAAAGAGAGATCGTGGGCGACAAAGAGAGAAAATACTGGACAGCTTGGTGTCATGGCATGGAAAACAGTCAACAACAGAACTGATATGATGCACTGTGGATAGAAGATTGTGGAAGGACATGATCCTACGCCAACCGGTATGGCACATGATGATGATGATAGAGGGAATATTGCAAAACTTGGGAGTAATACTTGTCACAACTGTTTGCTGATGATATTTTAGTAGTCTTGCTAATTTTCTCAGTTCCAAATCATAACCCGCTATAGTATTTTCTTTTTTTTTTCTTTTACTTTTTCATTCACCAGCTTTGACCTCTGATGAAGTTCCTAGAGACTAGGAACTGAATTTTGTGTGTTAATTTATTTTTCCCTGGCAGCTGTGTACACAGTAGTCCCTTGCCGCACAGGCACAGTAACTCCATCTTCTGAGGTACTCATATTTTTTCCATCGATGAGTAATTGGCGTTTCAAGCCGGGCTTCACTGCTGAGATCAGGGGTGATTGCCTCAGAGAGAGAAATCAGAAATAAAAATCCCAAATAGCGCAGCCGGGATTTGAACCCACAACCTCTCAGCCAACCAGTCCCCCACCTATAGTACTTTAAAACTGATATTAAGAGAATTGCAATGAACTTACATTTTTACAATATTTGTGTTTAAAATAAAATTATTTTACATCAGAAAGGATGACATTTTGAAATATGTCATCTCATAAAAATTTGGAACTAAAATATCAACGGCACATACAAGTTAATTCTTTCAGTACGGAATGTTTTTATCAATTTAGAGGTAGAGATTTCAGAGACATGTTTCAAGGTTTTAAATATTAGTAGAGATTTAGTGACAACATGTTTCATGGTTTTAAATATTAGTAGAGATTTCAGGGACAACATGTTTCATGATTTTAAATATTAGTAGAGATTTCAGGGACAACATGTTTCATGATTTTAAATATTAGTAGAGATTTCAGGGACAACATGTTTCATGGTTTTAAATATTAGTAGAGATTTCAGGGACAAAATGTTTCATGGTTTTAAATATTAGTAGAGATTTCAGGGACAACATGTTTCATGGTTTTAAATATTAGTAGAGATTTCAGAGACAAAATGTTTCATGGTTTTAAATATTAGTAAAGATTTCAGAGACAAAGTGTTTCATGGTTTTAAATATTAGTAGAGATTTCAGAGACAACATGTTTCATGGTTTTAAATATTAGTAGAGATTTCAGAGACCAAATGTTTCATGGTTTTAAATATTAGTAGAGATTTCAGAGACAAAATGTTTCATGGTTTTAAATATTAGTAGAGATTTCAGAGACAATATGTTTCATGTTTTTAAATATTAATCTACATGTTTATATTTATTTAACACTTAACATTAAAACAACCTCACTGATTTGTGGGTGAGGCTTTTTAGTCAAAGGCTAGTGGAGCCAACCGTAAACAAACCGACAGAAGACAACAGAAAACCACCGTTGTAATTTCTTTGTACAATCATGAATCATAGAGCTAACTTCCAATATTAGGAAGAAACAATCATCATTTTTTGGCCATGTAATGAGAAGAGAACAGCTGGAATATATTGTAACAACTTGGAAAATTGAGGGACGAAGAGATAGAGAGAAGCAAAGAGAAAACATACCAGACAGCTTAAGAGAATGGCTTTGGCAGAAGATCAACAACAGAAATGATAAATAACTGTCAAGATCGGAAGTTGTGGAGAGACATGATCACCTACGCCAGCAGGCATGGTACTTGATGATGAACACTTAACATATTATATATTAATTTTTAGATAATTATACAAGGAATTATATTTCACCAATATCAAGATGATACAAGACCTATTAAAAAAGAATATGGTTTGGTGACAGTTTGTACTGATCAAATTGAGAGTGACGCACTGTATGACACACTGAGTGACCCATGTATATGACCGGCATGGCGCATGGTGTGTCGAAATGTACTGAAAGAGTTAATCAAGCTAGAATATTCATATTATTGTGCAGTGTTGTCAATTTGAAACTCTCCAACAAAATAACAATTCATGATTTAGTGGAATGTAGTTTCCTCAGGACATTTTCATGCATAAATATAGCTACACTTTTGGGATTAGAACTAAAATGTCACTTTGAAATTTAAACAAGCAGTTGTGTTGTAGGAGATAAAAATGTTGAACAACGCGGCTGTTTTTTTTTTTTTTTTATGTAAATTTCGTCAATTTTCAAGAAATTAGTTTTTTAAAATCTTATAATTGAGGAATCTCTTCAGCTGTCAGCGAGATATCAAATAAACCTTTGTAACATGGGATAGGCAGCAAGGAATGCTAAGAGGAAGCCGAATATACAACTGGAATGATGGACTGAAGAGCAATGTGTGAAGAGATGACGTAACACCTCCAGTAGCCATGGCACCATGCAGTCGAATGTCAGGCCTTAAATCAGACCTAAGGCAGGAAATGATTGCTGCATCCTATATTTGTGTTTCTCTCCTAGTGTAAACACACAGCTGTGTATCAAAAGTTCAAAGAAAATACTATTTTTGGAATTCTAAATGTAACATTTAGTGTTTGTAAATTTTACAAAAATGCTCTCATAGATAGTTGTCGTAATCTAGGGGTTAGTTTGAAAATCTACACTTATAATAAAGTATCTACACACATCATTTAATAGTACATAAGTGGAAGTTATTCATCCTTAAATGGTTGGTGTGATAGTCTTGTAAACAGTAAGTCAGCTTCCTTCCTTCTTTCATTTCCTTTTCCTTCCTTCCTTTCTGTTTCCTTCCTTCCTTTCTGCTTCCTTCCTTCCTTCCTTCCTTCCTTCCTTCCTTCCTTCCTTCCTTCCTTCCTTCCTTCCTTCCTTCCCTCCCTCCCTCTCTCTCCCTCTCACTCCCTCCCTCCATCTCTCTCCCTCCCTCTCACTCCCTCCCTCCATCTCTCTCCCTCCCTCTCACTCCCTCCTTCCATCTCTCTCACTCCCTCCCTCCATCTCCGTCCCTCCCTCCATCTCTCTCCCTCCCTCTCACTCCCTCCCTCCATCTCTCTCCCTCCATCTCCCTCCATCTCTCTCCCTCCATCTCCCTCCCTCCCTCTCACTCCATCTCTCTCACTCCCTCCCTCCATCTCTCTCACTCCATCCCTCCATCCCTCTCACTCCCTCCCTCCCTCTCACTCCCTCCCTCCATCTCTCTCCCTCCCTCCCTCCCTCCATCTCTCTCGCTCCCTCTCACTCCCTCCCTCCCTCTCACTCCCTCCCTCCATCTCCCTCCCTCCCTCCCTCCCAATGAATATTTATTCCTCATCATTGTCCACCATTAGAGTTATATATTAAGTGGGTGTTGATATAAAGTAAAGAATGAGACTTGAATACACCTTGAGTACATCTTAGCCCACGAGTTTTCACCCATATGTGCTCGGCCAACTGTCCAGAAGTATTCGGAGACTTCTGGATAGTGTCGCTTCAAGCATCGAAACTCATGATGCGAGACAGCATTCCTCACCCTCCCAGAGTACACTACCCTGGTACCCATTTCTGCCAGCAGCTGGGTCAACCACAGGGGTATTTTTTTCCAATAAGATGCAACTCACATTGTCTCCAGCGGGAATCGAACACGGGTTGTCCATAGGTAGGTCAAAACGGTGGCTTTCCCAACCAGGCTACCGAGTGTGTTGATCTTTTGTGGTTTACATCAAGCTCTGCTGTTTGCGCCATCCAACCCAACACATCCAACTTCATATGGTGTTTTTGACAACTGTTTCTTATAGACCCAGCACCAGAGCTGGAAGTTGTCAGTGACCCACAGCTGATGGCTTGCGCCAGGATCAGTGAACCAGAACCATCCAGACCCTTCTCCACCTCTCTGCGGTGCCTCTAGTAACAGACTAACCTGTCTAGTCTGGCCAAGCGAGCAGGGATCAAAGAGGGAAGACAACCAGGCACTCAAAAATGTCATGCTGAAGTCGGATGTGTTTTGACCGAAAGGCGCAAATATCACAGTTATACTGCAAACCACAACACAACGCAGACACGTCCACTTAACGTCCTTTTAAGGGCTGATGATGAAAAGGAATATTCTAGTCTACCAGAATACTCTAGAATACCTTAGTCATCGGGCGAACGCAAGCAAGCATATGGTGTTTTTGAGTTTCGAATTGTCTTCTTTCTTAATCTTTACTCACTTGGCTGGACCAGGCCAAATAGTCTGTTTCTAAGGCACCATGAAGGGGTGGAGTTGGAACTGGCAGCTGTGAACCACTGACTGCTTTCAGTTGTTGTGCCAGCATGCATTCCCCTTCCATATCCAGTCTCTGAAAATCGGTACCATAGATTTTTGTCTAGGAAGGTAGAATGGCCTGGCATGATTCTGAAAGGTGGAAAAGGGTCTGGTTAATCCACCGAGTTTAGTGGAGAAAAGTATGTATCTTCATTCAAGGATTTACAGGAACAGTCAGTTGTAAATGCTTTGAGAAATGCTGGAATGGGTGGTTGAGCGGATCAGGGGAGGCTGGAATGAAATTAATTCCATGAATGAGTATATTTTGACCACATCACCTACAAAATATGCTGTTGGTCGTTGAAAAATGTGGGTACTAACACCATAAGATGCAGAGGGAACCCATAAAAAAAAATATGGTTGATTTGGTCCAAGAATCCAATAATTACTACATTAATGGACATTTATTAGTGTAGCGTAAAAATTTGTCATGTTGTCAGCCAATGAAAAGCTGAAATCTTATGCTTCCTACTCTCTATACTGATATTTCTAGCATTAAAAAAAGTATCTTTTGTGGCATTACCCAATTTCTGATGTCTGTCGTCGAATGCCGTTGCCACAAGCTGTTCGGGTCTGAGTTTTTGTTTCGTTTTTTTATTTGCATTAGGAAACCTCTTTGTCATTTCACCCTGAAGCACATTAAGTGGGCATGTATACGTAGTGTTGTGGTTTGCAGTAAAACTGTGATATTTGTACCTTTCTGCCCAATGCATCCACTTCAGCACATTTGAGTACAGATTTGTCTCACCTCTCAAGCCCTATTCACTTGACCAGACTAGACTGGTAACTAGACCTAAATGCCGTTCTAATTTGTGTCGTCCACTTATTACGTAAAGGGGGACTGGTTGGTCTTGAGGCAAGACATCGGCCTCAAGACAGAGAGGTTGTCGATTCAAATCCTGGCATCATCGGTTGGGATTTTTATTTATGATTTCTCTCTGCGGCAACCACCCCTGGTCTCAGCAGCGAGGCCCGGCTTGAAATGGCAATTACTCATCGACGAAAAAAATATGAGTACCTCCGAAGTCAGAGTTATCTTTCTGTGCGGCAAGGGACCCCTGTGCACACGGCTAACAGGGAAAAATGGATTAACATGCAAAATTCAGTTCCTAGTCTTTAGGGACTTAGTCAGAGGTAAAAAGTTGGCAAACAAATAAAAAATTATCATGATCATAAAAACACTTGACTTCAACCAGATGAACGACCTGTTCATTGCCACCACCTCCATCATCATTCTACTTGTGATTATATCAAATACATCGCTGTCTTCTTTGACTGTTCTGTTTCTAACAGCTGTTGGCTGTTGTTGGCTTTTTACATTGCCCAAAAATCACATTTGTCTTGTTTGAATTGTGTTTAGTAGTTCTCTTTTCATTTTTAGTTGCTTTAAGACTTCATCGTTTGTTTTCTTTTCCTTCCATCCAATTCTATCTATTCTTCTATATATCCACATTTCAAAGGCTTCAATTCTCTGTTCTGTTTTCTTGTCTAATGTCTATGTTTCTGCACCATATAGGAATGATGAGAAGACATAACATTTTGCTATTCTTAGTTTTAGCCCTGGTGTTATTTGTTTTGATGTTAGTATATTTTTCATGACATTAAAATTACTTTTTGCCATTCCTATTCTTTTGTTTATTTCAGTTGTACATTTCCGTCACTAGTTATAGTATGTTTTGTGGCACACTAACCTTCCAATATTACATAAATGAATCACAGAAAGTACCACACTTACATTCTTATATAAAAATAATTTTAAAATGATAAATCAAAAATAGAAACAATACCTCAAACTGGCCTTTACTTTTATAACTCATGCACATTGTGATATGGAATTGTCCATTGTGTGATGAGGATGGTATTTTAATTAAATTAAACAGATGTGTTAAACTTTAGATTGGTCATATTTAGAACCAAGGAAAATCATTCCCTGTTACTTTGTTAGTTACTAAATAAATAAAGTAGAGAGCCTCATCATGCCAAGTGGTGTATAGGGAATATGGTGTTAGTGACCATAATTTCTACAGACCTTCGGCACATGATTTTTGGGATAATGTGGTCGGTATTACGCCTGTGCGGCTTTACTTTCCCAGAAAAAAATTTGGTATCCATTTAAGGCTGGGTGAACATGGAAGCCATCGATCAGGATAGAACCCTGCCTCTTGTCCTTTGTAGTCCAGTTCACTAACCGCTGAGCTATTGTGGATCCCAAATAAACTAAAGTGAAGCAAAATGTGGCTATTTTTCCTTGGATCAGTAGAACCATTTCTCTTGGCTTATCACACTAAAATTTTGAAACATCTGAAGCATAAGTACACAGTTTAAGAGCATATCACCCGTCACATGTTCTGATTTCCACTGCTCTTGATGTTGATGTTGAGGCATCACTTGTAGATCTCTGGCCTGTGTGTAGAGTTCAGAATTGTTTTCACAATATTCTTTGGTTCTCTTATTCTATACACTCTTGGATATTGTCCTGTTTTAGTTTTCACTTGTTTCTAATCTCTCTCTCATCCTTTTCCAACATTGATGTCCACTTTCAGCGTAAACTTGTTGCAGCCCACATCTCCAACAAACATCTTGATGGGCTGGGCATTTTAGAAGGTCTGACTTGTGCAGGTTGTAATGTCTGGAGAATTTGGTCAGCATTTACTGGAGTTTGGCCATTTATGTTGCCTTTGGCATTAGTCTGTTTTACATTAGTCTTGGCTTATCTTGTTTTGCTTTTCTTATCCATTAATGTTGGTTTTGCCATTAGTCTGTTTCACATTAGTCTTGGCTTTTCTTGTTTTGATTTTCTTATCCATTAATGTTTGTCATTAGTCTGTTTTACATTAGTCTTGGCTTATCTTGTTTTGCTTTCCTTATCCATTAATGTTGTTTTGCCATTAGTCTGTTTCACATTAGTCTTGACTTATCTTGTTTTGCTTTTCTTATCCATTAATGATTGTTTTGCCATTAGTCTGTTTCACATTAGTCTTGACTTATCTTGTTTTGCTATTTATGTTGGTTTTGCCATTTGTTTCTTTCAAACTTATCTTGACTTATCTTGTTTTGGTTTTCTTATTGAGTCGACAAATTTTATCGTTCTTCTCTTATTAGAATTCTTGATTTATCATTCTATCTTCCAATGTATAACCATTTAACACAAAAAATCTTGGCTAATTTTATTTCCAATTTCTGAGCAACTTTTCTTTGTCTTATCTTGTTTTATTTTTCTTTGATTATTTTATCTACTCTTTTTATTATTCTAGTGAATATGGTTTCAGTTTTCTTTCATAATAGGTTTCATTATGTCTACTTAAAAAAAAAATTATATTGTATATTACACAGCAGTAGTATAGTGGTTTTCTTATCAATGTATTAAATCACATCTTACATAATGGATTTAAAATTATTGTAGTAATAAGTCATGTTTGTACCCAGTAGTAGGTTCATTCTCATTGTAATAAGTCATGATTTCTTTGTAATAAGTGTTGGTCTTACATTTGTAATGAATCTTGTTTGCTGTATGTTTGCCTATCAGTGTTGCCAGTTAGGAATCACTGAATTATGTTTTTTTAAATTCTGTTTTAATCATTTTCATAAATTTGTAGCCAACTTGTCCATCTTTGATATTCATCTTAAATCTTGTTTTGTCATCAATGTTTTAACTATTGTGATGTATTATCTAATGTAGTTTATTACAAATCTCCTGTTACAATTTTAATTTATTTTAGTTTAATTTTGTCTGTATTTCCTCATGTTAAAAATACATGTTCGTGCCATGTTTTCATTGTTCTATAGATGTCTGTATTTTGTTCTTGAAATGAAGTCCCATAAAAGTTTATTGTCACATACATGATATTGTAGTACAACATTTTTGGGACAGCTAGTTAGCTGTTGCCAGGAATGTGCATTGACAATCATTATGTGAAATAGAGGTGTCAATAATTGAGAACATAGTGATTTAATTATGGTTGTTTACTGATATGAAGAATAACCCAATGTACTGATATCATTGACTTCACTCACATTGCTGACTTTACTCACATTACTGACCTTACTGACTTCAATCACATCACTGACTTCACTTACATTACTGACTTCACTCACATCACTGACTTCATCCACATCACTGACTTCACTTACATCACTGACTTACTGACCTTACTGACTTCAATCACATCACTGACTTCACTGACTTCACTTACATCACTAACCTTACTGACTTCAATCACATCACTGACTTCACTTACATCACTGACTTCACTCACATCACTGACTTCATTCACATCACTGACTTCACTTACATTACTGATTTCACTCACATCACTGACTTCATTCACATCACTGACTTCACTTACATCACTGACTTCACTCACATCACTGACTTCAATCACATCACTGACTTCACTTACATCACTGACTTCACTAACATCACTGACTTCTTTCGCATCACTGACTTACTGACATCACTCACTTCACTCATTTCGCTGACTTCACTTGTATCTCTGACTTAATGACATCATTGATTTACTGACAAAGAGAACTCTGATTCACTAACACAGAAATAACTGATTTAATTTTGTTTAAATTGGTTTCTAACACCACTGACTGACTGACATCAATATTAAAAGTTATTGGTGTTAAGGAAGTCATATATATAAAATGTCTGTACACTGCATCTCTCATTGTGGGAAAATGCAATTTAGATTTGCAGGAAATATAACTTGTAGAACAAAGCCTTTATTTGTGTTAATTGTTGTTGATGTAGTTGTTGTTGTGCCATGTGACAACCACTTGTTAGTAATGTTGCATGTGTTCTGCTCTGTCCCTTTTTCCAACTGCAGGCATCAGTTCCACCAGGATGATCACAAATGCACAAGCTCAAGGTGTGTAGATTGCAGAAGTTGACTTTTGATTGGTTGGAATATTTTCAAATTCTGATTGGTTGGATTATTATTGATTTCTTATTGGTTGGAAATAATTTAGTCTTGTCAATCAAAACTTAACTTTGTTTGCTGGTAGTCTAGTCATCCATTTGTTAGTTACATTGTTTCTTTTGTTTTAAAGCACGCTAGTCATCCAACAGGCCTAAATTCTTAGGAAGATCAGATTTAAGTGCTTACTATTAATAAATCATTATTTACCACTGGAGAAAAAAATAACAGTGGGCACTTTGTCACTCTCCCCAACTATACAGTCTATTGTGATGGCATGAAAAGGGCACATAAAAACAGAGTGGGCACTACAAGATCTATGAGTTTGTGGTTACACAGATGGATCAACTCAGAATGCAGTAAAGAATGGGGGAGCATGAGCATACATAGAGAACACAAATAACACTAGGGACATTAATAAAATAACAACAGGGAAATATTGTCACAAATAAAATGCAGAAATCCAAATAATAAAGTTGACAGTGGAAAACCTGCTGAACAGTAATCTTAGCCCACAGCCTGTAGTGTTTCCAGTACTACTGTAAGATCAGCACTCCAGGCACTACAATCCAGAAAATTGCCACATCTGCAGACCTCATTGACTGAACTCTGCAAGCACCACAGGGTTACCTTGCAATGGATCCCATCTCACTGTGGAATACCAGGGAACAAGAGAACAGATCAGCTGGCAAAGGAAGGTGCAACAGGCACACAACCAGATGCATTGGTTACATACATCAGAAGTAACATATAATGAGATCAGCCAGAGACAGGCCCCAAATCATGATGCCTTTCATAATATGAATAGATGGGGACAAGTTATCATTATATATCTCAGAACAGGACACAATCGACTCCACAGTCACATGTATTCTAAATTAAAGACTGACACCTCAACTACATGAGCCGCAATAGCTCAGTGGTTAGTGAACTGGACTATAAAGGACAAGAGGTAGGGTTCGATCCCAACCGACGGCTTCCGGATTCACCCAGCCTTTAATGGGTACTGGATTTTTTTCTGGGAAAGTGAAGCGGCACGGGCATAATACCGACCACATTACCCCAAAAATCATGTGCCGAAGGACTAAAATTTATGGTCACTAACACCATATTCCCTATACACCACTTGGCGTGACGGGGGCACTTTACTTTTTTTTTACCTCAGCTACATGTGCATGTGGACAGGCACCCCAGACTGCTGAAAACATCATACTGAATAAAGTAGACTGAGGAAAATCCATTGGCCCATAGATACAACACTACAGACAAAACTAAATGGATCACTGCAAGAATTATAAAAGACAGTAACATTTATACAGGAAATGACATTGCAGATATAGACAATACTTCAGGCAAACGAAAGATAGACAGTGTTCACTTTCGCAGACTCCCCAGCAATACAGTTTATTGTGATGGAATGACAAAAGGACAAATAAAAACTTTTAAAGGCTTCTAAAAGAATAACAAGTGTAACAAGTATAATAATAAAGTAACGTAACGATCGTTTCATGTGATCTGTAATAACAAAGTGGAGTAAATCTGCATGTGTGTACTTATATGCTTGTTTGTCTGCGGCCCTGCCTCTATCTGTGTGTTAGTTGTGTGTATATGCTTGTTTGTCTGCCAGCCCTGCCTGTCTGTTAGTTGTGTGTGTATGTGCCAGCCCTGCCTCTGTCTGTCTGTTAGTTGTGTGTGTATGTGCTTCTTTGTCTGCCAGCCCTGCCTCTGTCTGTCTGTTAGTTGTGTGTATATGCTTGTTTGTCTGCCAACCCAGCCTCTGTCTGTCTGTTAGTTGTGTGTATATGCTTGTTTGTCAGCCAGCCCTGCCTGTCTGTTAGTTGTGTGTGTATGTGCCAGTCCTGTCTATGTCTGTCTGTTAGTTGTGTGTGTATGTGCTTGTTTGTCTGCCAGCCCTACTGCTGTCTGTCTGTTAGTTGTGTGTGTATGTGCCAGTCCTGCATCTGTCTGTCTGTCCTTTAGTTGGCAACAGTTTTGTCCTTGAGTAAACGTAAATCTGACATGAGAAATGTTAACAAAAAAATTCACTGTTAAGTCCCAGTTATGTTTAGAAATTCGCTGTTTTATGTTTGTAAAAAAAAAAAAATACTTTAGGACTTCATAACTTAATTCACTAGGTACTTAATTTTGTTCTCTTATTGTACATAGCTTAGTTCCCCTTAGGTACTTACTTAAGTTCCCTTATTGTACATAACTTAGTTCCTTTACATAGTTTTCTATAGTACGTAACTTAGTTCCTTTTAGGTACTTAAGTTTCCTTATTGTATTCCTAGGATTGAAAACTGCTAGAATAAAAATTTAGATAAGAGAAAGAGTATCTGGGTAGAGTAAGAGTATCTGGGTCTATGCCCTATGGGTTGGCTACAGCTCAAAGGCCGATAGACAGACAGACCGACCGACCTACTGATTTTACATAACTTAGTTCGCTTATATACTTTAGTTTTCTTATTGTACTTAACTTAGTTCACTTTAAGTACTTACTTTTGTTCTCATATTGTATATAGCTTAGCCCCCTTCAGGTATGTAAGTTCCCTTATTGTGTAGAGGGGAGAAGAGTGGAAAAGTAGGTGAGTAAATAAAGAGACGATAGGACAAGGTCAAGGAAAAAAATAAAAAGACAGTAAGACAAAGTCACGGGGAAAAATAAGGAGACGATGGTATGAAATTCACGTTGGAAGCATGAAAGTTATAATCAGGAAGAAGTGGGCAGATAGACGCATAGGAAGTCATTGTGATTGGCCAAAAAGATCGAGATTTAAGTGGAAAATACAAAGGATCGGGAGCACTTGATAGAAATCAGTCCGGCAAGAAGTTACGCTTAGATATAGAAGGGCGACCGAGTGTTGGTCAGCCCATAGGGGCTACCCTAGCCCAGTAGATGTAGGATAGTTGTGTACTAGGAAACAAGGAAGATAGAGCACTTGAGAAAGATTAGTCCGGCAGAAGGACGCACGTTATGTAGGAGACGCAGAGACTAATACGGGAGATAAAATAAGGAACAGCTTAGGTGGACAGGTTAGTGAGAAAGCAGAACTTAAGACAGTTTGTAACAGTAGTAAAGCGACAGAGTAGGGCCGATAGAAGATGGCAAGCGTAGAGAGAACTGTTCGATGGGAACAGTTCACAATCAAATTAGTTGCGAGTATGAATGACCCTAGAGCCCCAGCGGCAAGTGATAGGGCTGTAGACTAGAGGAATTGTATGAGTGCGCATCATTCAAGTGTGATTGACATGCCATGTCACATGTGTAATGTTGGCGCCCCAATAGTGGGCGGAATTAAAAGCCGGCAAAATTCTTACAACTAACATGTTAGTTATGTGTTAAACAGTTGCAATATCTTGGATAGCGTAATCCATCTAGGGAGAATCTCAACACCAGTGAGGTTGTCGCGGCACAATACGCATAACGCAGTAATAATAGCACTACCACCAAGACAGAAGTACAATGGCGATCAGCCAGGTCAAGGCTGAAACGAGCTTTCAGTTAGCCCGGAGAACGGGTCAGCACGAGGAAGTTAAGAGAGCAGCGCAGTAACGGCTGAGGTCAGTCTTATAGAGACTGACACATCAAGATTGACCCGTTACACAACGTTTATGAAAAGACGTTAAAGACGTCTTACCGTTACAATTGTACATAACTTTATAAAGTTTCCTTTATGTACTTTAGTTTTCTTATTGTACTTAACTTAGTTCCCTTATGTACTTACTTTACTTCTTTTATTGTACATAACTTAGTTCCCTTATGTACTTACTTTACTTCTTTTATTGTACATAACTTAGTTCCCTTATGTACTTACTTTACTTCTTTTATTGTACATAACTTAGTTCCCTTATGTACTTACTTTACTTCTTTTATTGTACATAACTTAGTTCCCTTATGTACTTACTTTACTTCTTTATTGTACATAACTTAGTTCCCTTTAGAATGTAGCTCACACAGAGTCCATAATTTAATTCTCTTAGTGTTCATAATTTAGGTCACTTAACCCTTTAAATCTTATAAAAAAGGGGTCCTTAATTTAATTCTCTTATTATTGTTTGCAACTTAGCTCACTTTAGGGTACAAGATAATGTTTGTTTGTTTGGCCTAGTGATTAACTTCTTTGTTTGCATATCATCAAACTATATTTGCTATACTTAGTTTATTTAGCCTAATTACATTGCATCATTTTTTGCATGCTAGCAGAGACTTCAGCTTCACAATAAGTTTGCAGAAAACAAATACACTCGGTCAGGACGTCGAAGGAGCACCTGCCATCTTTATTGACAACTACAAACTTGTCATGCAGTAGTATAGCTACCTGGGGTCTATCATCAATGATAAACTAGTTTTTGGTGCAGAAATTGACACCCACATTGATATAGCTGCTACCAACTTTGCTGGCCTTTCAAGGCACGTTTGGCAAAACAGCAAACTGACAACAATGACAAAGACCACAGTTTACAATGCCTGCAACATTAGTATCCTTCTGTATGGCAGCGAATAATGGACAATTTATGTAAATCAAGAGAGAAGGCTAAATGCATTCAATAAGGGATGTGTCTTGAAATCACCTGGAACGACAAAGTGACAAATGTGGAGGTCTTCGCTCGCACAGGCCTCCCGAATATCTATGTGGAGCTAAAAAAAATATAAAAACATAGGTTACGCTGCACTGTAAAACATAGGGCACTTACACCATATGAAAGATGGCAGCATACCAAAAGATATCATTTATGGTCAACTAGCAGATGGCAAAGAACTAGTGGTGCCCAAAACTTTGATTTATAGATGTAAATAAATGTGATGTGAAGACTCTGAACATGAACCCTGTAGCCTGGGAAGACATACCTGCAGATTGCAGTCATTTGAAACTTACTCTAAAGCTTCCACTCAAGCAAGAAGCAGACAGATTCATAGAAAAAGAGAATACACAACGAAAGAAAATAATAAAATAACAATTCCTAGGTGCACTGCAAAATCCAAAGTCAACTATGATTTCGGAGGATACTACTACATTGCATAACACTGCTCTCTTGTTGTAGCATATATGAAATGATTGTTGTATGCATGCTGTATGAGTACTTTTATGAACTCACACAGATTTGTTTACGCATTAAAGTTCATGGCTTCATTCTTTGAGAGTGCCTGCCCTGAGTGGGCAATCACATACCCTGGTTTGGGCTTTTCATAAGAAGGATCATCCTTGGTGGACTTTGATGAGTCACAGTTGGGATGGGGATGATGCTCTCATGTTTTGACGTATTGTCATATTTTTGTTTTGTCCATTTGTTGAACGTTATCATGTCCCATTTTTATAATAAAAAAACAGATTAATATTTTGGTTGCCCCCTAATATTGGCATAAACCAATTTCATATTTTACCTTTTTTATATATAAATGATCAAGTTCATATTTTGTTGTCTTATATAAAAAGCTGTCAAATTCATATCTCATCTCCTTATTACAAGCTGTCAAATTCATATTTCATAGTCTCAAGCTGTCAAATTCATATTTCAAAGTCTCAAGCTGTCAAATTCATATTTCAAAGTCTCAAGCTGTCAAATTCATATTTCAAAGTCTCAAGCTGTCAAATTCATATTTCAAAGTCTCAAGCTGTCAAATTCATATTTCAAGTCTCAAGCTGTCAAATTCATATTTCAAAGTCTCAAGCTGTCAAATTCATATTTCAAAGTCTCAAGCTGTCAAATTCATATTTCAAAGTCTCAAGCTGTCAAATTCATATTTCAAAGTCTCAAGCTGTCAAATTCATATTTCAAAGTCTCAAGCTGTCAAATTCATATTTCAAAGTCTCAAGCTGTCAAATTCATATTTCAAAGTCTCAAGCTGTCAAATTCATATTTCAAAGTCTCAAGCTGTCAAATTCATATTTCAAAGTCTCAAGCTGTCAAATCATATTTCAAAGTCTCAAGCTGTCAAATTCATATTTCAAAGTCTCAAGCTGTCAAATCATATTCAAAGTCTCAAGCTGTCAAATTCATATTTCAAAGTCTCAAGCTGTCAAATTCATATTTCAAAGTCTCAAGCTGTCAAATTCATATTTCAAAGTCTCAAGCTGTCAAATTCATATTTCAAAGTCTCAAGCTGTCAAATTCATATTTCAAAGTCTCAAGCTGTCAAATTCATATTTCAAAGTCTCAAGCTGTCAAATTCATATTTCAAAGTCTCAAGCTGTCAAATTCATATTTCAAAGTCTCAAGCGTCAAATTCATATTTCAAAGTCTCAAGCTGTCAAATTCATATTTCAAAGTCTCAAGCTGTCAAATTCATATTTCAAAGTCTCAAGCTGTCAAATTCATATTTCAAAGTCTCAAGCTGTCAAATTCATATTTCAAAGTCTCAAGCTGTCAAATTCATATTTCAAAGTCTCAAGCTGTCAAATTCATATTTCAAAGTCTCAAGCTGTCAAATTCATATTTCAAAGTCTCAAGCTGTCAAATTCATATTTCAAAGTCTCAAGCTGTCAAATTCATATTTCAAAGTCTCAAGCTGTCAAATTCATATTTCAAAGTCTCAAGCTGTCAAATTCATATTTCAAAGTCTCAAGCTGTCAAATTCATATTTCAAAGTCTCAAGCTGTCAAATTCATATTTCAAAGTCTCAAGCTGTCAAATTCATATTTCAAAGTCTCAAGCTGTCAAATTCATATTTCAAAGTCTCAAGCTGTCAAATTCATATTTCAAAGACTCAAGCTGTCAAATTCATATTTCAAAGTCTCAAGCTGTCAAATTCATATTTCAAAGTCTCAAGCTGTCAAATTCATATTTCAAAGTCTCAAGCTGTCAAATTCATATTTCAAAGTCTCAAGCTGTCAAATTCATATTTCAAAGTCTCAAGCTGTCAAATTCATATTTCAAAGTCTCAAGCTGTCAAATTCATATTTCAAAGTCTCAAGCTGTCAAATTCATATTTCAAAGTCTCAAGCTGTCAAATTCATATTTCAAAGTCTCAAGCTGTCAAATTCATATTTCAAAGTCTCAAGCTGTCAAATTCATATTTCAAAGTCTCAAGCTGTCAAATTCATATTTCAAAGTCTCAAGCTGTCAAATTCATATTTCAAAGTCTCAAGCTGTCAAATTCATATTTCAAAGTCTCAAGCTGTCAAATTCATATTTCAAAGTCTCAAGCTGTCAAATTCATATTTCAAAGTCTCAAGCTGTCAAATTCATATTTCAAAGTCTCAAGCTGTCAAATTCATATTTCAAAGTCTCAAGCTGTCAAATTCATATTTCAAAGTCTCAAGCTGTCAAATTCATATTTCAAAGTCTCAAGCTGTCAAATTCATATTTCAAAGTCTCAAGCTGTCAATTCATATTTCAAAGTCTCAAGCTGTCAAATTCATATTTCAAAGTCTCAAGCTGTCAAATTCATATTCAAAGTCTCAAGCTGTCAAATTCATATTTCAAAGTCTCAAGCTGTCAAATTCATATTTCAAAGTCTCAAGCTGTCAAATTCATATTTCAAAGTCTCAAGCTGTCAAATTCATATTTCAAAGTCTCAAGCTGTCAAATTCATATTTCAAAGTCTCAAGCTGTCAAATTCATATTTCAAAGTCTCAAGCTGTCAAATTCATATTTCAAAGTCTCAAGCTGTCAAATTCATATTTCAAAGTCTCAAGCTGTCAAATTCATATTTCAAAGTCTCAAGCTGTCAAATTCATATTTCAAAGTCTCAAGCTGTCAAATTCATATTTCAAAGTCTCAAGCTGTCAAATTCATATTTCAAAGTCTCAAGCTGTCAAATTCATATTTCAAAGTCTCAAGCTGTCAATTCATATCTGGAAGACTGGTTGCAAGATGCCAGTTTTGCTACAGGGAGATTGTGAGTTGAAATCTTGGCTGCACCAGTTAGGAATTTTATCTGTGATTTCTCTCTGTGGCAACCACCCCTGGTCTCAGCAGTGAGGCCCGGCTTGAAGCATCAATTACTCATCAACTGAATCAATATGAGTACCTTCAAAGATGGAGTTATCTGCCTGTGTGGTGAGGGACCTCTGTACATATGGCTGCCAGGGTAAAACTGATTAACACGCAAAATTCAGTACTTGGTCTCTAGGACTTCGCCAGACATGAAAGCTGGTGAACACCCAAAAAAAAAAAAGAAAGAAAGAAAGAAACTCATCTCCTTATTATAAGCTATCAATTCATATCCACTTTCCTTATCTTTAAAGCTACAAATTAACATCTCACCTCATTATTTAAAAAAGTTATCAAGTTCATATCTTGTTTCATTATAACATGATCAAATTCATATCGTGTCTCCTTATATAAAACATCAAATTCATATCTTGTCTCCTTGTATAACAAGTGATTATCTGTTTTACATGTCTCAGTTTTATGAGAATCAAATGATCAAGTTGATAACTCATATCAGACACAACAATCACGAACAATTCTCATCTCATTTCAGAGTCTGATGCCCTGTCCTTCAATATCACGTCTGCCAGGCTAGGCTCTTCCGCTGAAGAAGCTAAAGAGGTGAGTGAATATTTTGTTTTTATTTGTAATTGTACGTCATTGTACCCGATTCTGGATTGGATGTTGTCCTAAGTATCACAATCAACATTGCAACTGCTTGTCGAGTCCTCAGTTCTTTCTGCACAGACCTTTCAAATTGTGGCGTAAAATGCGGCGTTTTGAGATCACAGTGAAAACCTTATTGCTATGTTTTAGTTGTTGCAATGCTTCCATTGTTGCAATTTTTTAGTTGTTGTAATACTTTTTGCTGGTTAACCTTTGTGGTATGCCCAACTAGCAACATATTCAGCAATAAGAAAAAAAGAATTCAATTACATATTTAAAAATCTGTTGTTCCTTTATGTTACCCTCCTGTAATCTCTTGGCTGATGAGATCCAATGTCTAGCCCTTTCAGTTAATGGCAATAAACAGGAGATCCTGTGTGCACTAAAAAATCTTTGGCTTAAAATTGAAAAGACTAGGCCATTTAAAAAAAAGAAGCAAAGGATATAGGATAACACCAAGACAGAAACCATGGGCAGGGTGGGCACAACAGCCCTGGATAGCATCCACCATACGAGAAGGAAAACTCCTATTTAAAACTAAGATTCAGACTTCTGAAGTTGGAGTGTGTCAACCATGGTGCAGGTTTAGGGGAGAAATCAGGACACGCATGCTTATACAAGTACTGACCAAGTGACCAGCCCATGGTGTCATTATGTCCTAACCCCTCCATTGTGAAACAGGACAAAGAGGCAAGTTCATGTGATCACTAGACTTGGAACTGTGAAGAAGAAGGCCTTAAAATCTGGTCACTGCGTGGACAAAATTGACCAAAAAAAACTTACTTACGCCGTGGAACCCAGGCCGTGCTACAGAGTTTGTGCATGTGGATCAGAATTCTCTTTGAATTTTCTTGAGGGGAATATTGGAACACCTATGGGTTTGCTTGGTGTGCAATGATGAGGTTCCTAACAAGAACAGTGAAGACAATCGCACTGGATAGGACACACACTGCGGAGGCCAACTGAGAGCATTACACACCAGGTCCTTTTTTGGAATCCCCAAGGTAAAAGACAAAGAGGAAGACCAAAATATTTTTGGAGAAGACAGATGAAAGCACAGATGAAGATGATGGGGAAGACATGGAATGATCTTAAAAGAATAGCAAGAAACAGAACGGCTTGGAAAGTGTTTGTTGAAGACCTATGCTCCACTGGGAGCTGAAAGGCACAAGAGAAAAATGGATTTGCCCAGTTTTGCATTGATGAGGATTCTATCAAAAATAAAAACTGTCTTATTTAATCTGACACAGAAATTGTGTGATATATTTTGGAATATAGACATAATGGTGGCCTTCTTTTTTGGATTTAGACTAAGTCTATTTCTGATCAACATAAATTACGTAGAGGCACAGATATTTTTACAATGCACAGCAGAATCCACAAATAGCAGCAGAAAATACAGAGAACATCAGCAGGCTGCATCAGGATTCAAAATTCCGTGCTCTTCAAAACAGCACCTTGCCACAAGTTTAACATTCCAAAAAAAAGTTGTAGTGCTGTCCAATATCCAACAGTATTACCTTTATGGTGTCTGGGTGTCTGAATAAACAGAATTAGTCATGCGGTGGATAATGGGCACACTTGTGTTTCATTGTTAAGGGATATAACAGAGTCATCATCAACAAGTACGGGCCTACTGGCATAGGTGATCATGTCTCTCCATAACTTTTGATCTCGGCAGCTATTTATCATTTCTGATGTTGACCCTGCCAAACCATTCTCTTAAGCTGTCTGGTATTTTTTCTCATTGCTTCCCTCTATCTCTTCGTCCCTCAATTTTTCCAGTTGTTACAATATATTCCAGTTGTTCTCTTCTCATTACATGGCCAAAAAATGATGAATGTTTCTTCCTAATATTGGAAATTAGCTCTCTTTTTGCTTTGACCTCTCTCAGAACCTCTTCATTACTCTTGTTAGCTGTCCATGGTACTCTCAACATTCTTCCGTAAAACCACATTTCTACAGACTCCAGTGATTTTCTTGTCTGTTGTCCTAACAGACAACCACATAACAGAGTAGCCACAGGAATAAGTGTGGAACTTAGCATATACAGCAATAGGTGTATGGAACCTAGTGTACACACTAGGAATAAGTGTGGAACTGAAGATACACAGGAATAAATGTGGAACCGAACATACACAGGAATAGGTGTGAAATCTAGTGTACACACTAGGAATAAGTGTGGAATTTAAGATACACAAGAATAAGTGTAAAACAGAGCGTAAACAGGAAAAGTATGGAACCAAATACACATAGGAATAATAAGTGTGGAACCGAACATACACAGGAATAGGTGTGGAACAGAGAGTACACTGATTACATGTGTGTAATGGCAGGCTGCATTGGTTCCTGTGACATCTATTTGTCTCTTGATCTTATTTGTCTGGTTGTATGTGTGCAGCGGTAGTGGATGAGACTGCATCATCATGAGATGGTCCAACCACTTTCTGAAATTCTCTTGTGTGTGTCTGAGACTTTTCTCATACTATCATCATTTCTCATGCTGTCTGTTCAAGTGCTCTCACCCGACGCTGTGCCTCAGATAGGGACCATGTTTGACATTGACATCAGAAGGATGACATAAATATGTCATTTATCATTGTGCTCCTTTATTGCTGTTTGGATGTTTCTTTATTTAAATCACAACCAACTATAGAGAAGACAGCCTTCAATTATCATGTTGTGCTCAGCTTTGTGAGCAGGGGCAGGATTCTGTCAGTCATCTATAGCTGAAAAAGGTGAACTTTTACCGGTGACATCACACTATAGCTTGTTTCATAAGTCGTGCCCAACTTTAAAAATCAATATCTTTTAAACCGCTTTTTGTATTTTTTTTCAAAATTTGCATGTATAGTTATAATGATTAGAACCCAACAGGGAATTAATTTCATTAAAAACAAACATTTGGTTATTATTATTGCTTATTTGATTTATATAAATTTATAACGACCCATTGGTGTAGTCAAAACTTAGTGTTTACAGTATTTAAGTTAAAAATAGCGATTACAAATCTATACACCCTCAAATTTACGATTTTTCACGCTTTCCGCGTGAGTTTTCTGACACAATTAGACACTTGTATTAAACACTAGGCATTGTGTGTTCCATTTCCGTTAATTCAGCGGCGTAACGTGGAACAATAACATTTATCATGAGTCTTAAAATGAAATTCTGCAGTTTACAAAACATCGCAATAAAAATGTATGACTATTTTTGCAAAGAGGCTAAACGAGGAAGATTATTTCATTCTTTAGAAAACCCTGAGAATAGGACAAGACACATTTTGGATTTATCTAAACGGTCATTTAATCGCTGGATTCAAGCAGGTGACCGACCGTCAATGTTCAAAATATACAAAATCACAAGGAAGAGCAAAAATGTTGGATAATTTCGACAGTGAACTTATTAGAAGTGAAATTCGCAAAATGTTGGGTATGAATGAAACTGTTACAATAAGAAAATTAAAAGTATCGCTGAAAAAGAACAACAGTATTGAAATATCAAAGTCTACATTATGGAGGAATGTGAGAGCTGCAGGCTTTACATTCAGAAAGTATTCCAATGGACGAAACATCATCTGTGAGAAGCCACATATAGTAGTCATGAGAAGCAAGTACTTACGTGAAGTAAAAGAGGTGCGCAAGCAAGGTTATGATATTGTGTACTTGGATGAAACATGGATCAATGCTCACCACACTAACCAAAGGGAATGGCAGTCATCAGATGGAAAGATTAAGAGATTAATACCTAGCAGCAAAGGACAGCGCTTGATAATTGCTCATGCAGGTAGTCGACAACATGGACTAATACAGAATGCAGAGCTCATTTTTCTTTCAAAATCCATAGACAATCGGGATTATCACTCTGAGATGAATGGTCACATATTTAGACAATGGATTGAAAATTCTGTTCTCCCAGCACTAGATCGACCATCTTGCCTAATAATGGACAATGCAGCGTACCACAACATTGTTGCACTTGAAGATAAAGTGCCGACGTCATCCAGTACAAAAGATGCTATTAAGATATGGCTCACAAAGGAGCACATACAATTTAATAACATGTACTTAAAACCTGAATTACTATCTCTAGTAAAGCAAAAACAGAGGACAAAGATTTTTCAAATAGATAAGATTATCCAAGAGCACGGTCATATAAGTTTGAGGCTGCCACCTTACCATGCTCATTTAAATCCAATAGAATTAATCTAGGCAAAATTAAAAGGACAAGTGGCAGATGAAAATACAACATTCAAAATATGCGATGTAAAGACTCTTGCTAATCTCGCTTTATTAAATATAGACAAAGATTATTGGGCTAAATGTGAAGACCACGTCTTAAAACAGGAAGAGGAATATTGGAAAAATGATGGTTTGTGGAATGTTCAACCCCAAACAGTTATTAATCTTTTAGACTCGTCTGATTCAGAATGAAAGTATATAGCCCCCACAATGTTGGCCCCTATATTACCTTAAATTATTTCAACAAACGGTCCTTTTCAGGACCACACAACTATGAAAATTGGACATACAGGTATACCTTGATATTATTATCGTCCGTCCTCGAACTGAGCAGACAATAATTCTCCTGGTGTTTTGTTTTATCCAGTTATTTCCCCATTACGGCCACGCCTTTACCTAGTGAAAATTAATCGTAGACCAGCAACTACGGTAATTTCTATTCTTTAGGGCTTCACAATTTACAATTTTGACAAACATCAAAGAAATATCGCCGCTTTAAGAAAACTGCAGCTGCAAGATATTTGTTAAATATACATTTAAAGGGTCTTTTGCATTCTAATAGCATTTGGAAAATTTCAAAAGTATTTAACAAACGGTTAGAGAGTAATAGCGTTTTGAAGTTGGGCATATGTTTTGAAACGAGCTATTGTAGGGCTGCAAACTAAAAATATCTAAATTCTAATTCTCTAAAAATGACCTGAATCCGCTTCCATGAGCAGACTTCTCAAATATCAGTCAAGGTGAGAGATGCCAGACTGGAGAGCTTTGTAGGAATCCAAAGAAGACTTGTCAACCAACACACCATTGGTGTCGTTAGTCAGTAAACGTTGGTGAATACTCGTTGGAATAGATCTGAGCACTTATGGACATGACCTATGTTCATTGAGAATGACCTGTCGACTAAACTAAACTTCTCAAAAGCTGGCTGTGATTTAGATGAAGAAGAATCAGACATGATAATATGACTTCAGCATCTTCAGACAAGCCACATGATAATGTTAACCATCATGTTTTATGTTTGTACAACTCTCTGTATATAGGAAGCTCCTAATTCTGAGGTAAAGTTTTTGTTCTGCATTTGTTGATGTATTACAATTGGTTTCCCTGTTTATAAAACTAATGTTGGAGCCCAGCTTGTCTTTGATTGGGTGGCCATCTTTACACTGCTGCCATGATGGCATGTTGCTTGTTTGCACTGTGCTACCAGCAGGGCAGTGGTGCAGTGTTCTCACTGTGTGCCCATATTAAGGTTACATTTGATTCTCTCTCGTTATGTATGTACCTTGACCTAATTTTACTGAAGGTTACAATTTAAAAATTGTTTTGATTAATCCTGAGTTGTTTATGTACTTTGAACTATTTTATTTTACTGGAGACCATTTTTTTTTTTTAATGAACCGAAGAAGACATCCCATATCTTCTGTCAGTCAGGGTGTTTAATGGAGAGTTATGAATAAAGGCAACATGACATGGCCAATTAGAGACATCATCTACACACACAATACTCATCATTATAAGTTCTTCAGCTCCTCATCGAGCATAGATCTTCAATATTTTCTGTTTGCTCCCATCCTAGGGAGAGAGAGACAGAGGCCGAGTTGATTAGATTTAATCTCAATCTTGGTGAGGAAGCTGATGCCTGGTGTTGTTGCCTCTCACCTCAATGTTCTTAGAATATAACATTCTTTAACTCTTTGACGGACTTTAGGTTTTCTTAAGGTTTGGATCAGATCAATTTTCAATTTATAAAAATTCCATCACGTCTTTTTCATTTTACAATTTTGCACAATAATATAATTGAATGTTGTACATTTTGTACATAACCGGAAAGGAAAATGGTTGAAGGAGATGAAAATAGCAATATGTTGGTGGTTCTGAAAGAAAAAATATATTATTTATTATAAATATTATAAAAATATTCAGACAGATAATTTTCCATTGAAAATGTCCTATTTCACGTACCTCTATTTTCCCTGACTAGAAGCATGTTGCTATCCATTCTTCTCAAAATTATACACAAACTAATCCAAAATTCTTCAAAATACACTTTACTTGATGCATTTATGTCCACAAATAATGAAATTAGGCACAAGAAATGGTATGGTCACTATTTATCAGAAAAAAACACACATTTACATCAACAATTCAACCACTATATCTACATAACAAAGAAAATACCACCTGGTGATTAAAAGATTCAATTATGAAGCTTCTTCTAGATATCGAATACAAGTATTGGTGAATATTTATACAGAATCGCTACTTTACTTTAAAATATTCTACTGTACTCTGGTCCGAGCCGATGTGTCGGTTTTGGGTTTGGTAGTACCTTCATATTTCCCATGTGTTACCGGGGCCTCATTATGAGGAAGTAAAGAATAGTGACACTGTGACCTTCCAAGCATGCCGTAAGAGGCGATAAAGGAGGTTGATCGATGGCTTGACAAGCTGTCATTGTAAAAAGTATTGTTATGGAAACAGAGCCATAGATTTTAAAAATAGTAATCTCTGCAACATGTGCCATTTTGGCACGCAAGGTTTCTGTTTTCGAGATTGTGGTTCTGCCCTATGTGCCGTCTTTGGCTCGAAAGGACAATAGATAGCACCTTCATAAGTGGAGCCATTGTGCCGGTTAGTGGTTCGGAAAGGGTTAATACTGTGAAAGAATTTGATGATTCCATGTGGTATTTGAGTTTAAACTTACTAGAAGAGATAAACAATTATCAATACACTTGAAGTAATCTTTCAGATATCTGATTGTTTGTATTATCTAACTATCCATCCATTCTTTGAAGTCAAAGGCAGCACAATAGCAGAAATTCTAGTCTATTCATGTATGATGATCTTTGGTATTAAGTGTGAGACTTGTTTGTAGTGCTTTGGTTTATTTGGTGTGTATTATAAATTCAAATTCCTTTCAAATGAAAGAAAACTTATTAGATCCCTTTTTCCCCAGCATAAATCATGGACAAGGCCTCTCCATCCATCCCTATTCTTCAATTTTTTTTCAGCTTCTTTCCAGTATAGGCCTTTCTTCTTGAGGGTTTCCATACTTCTTTTCTCCATCCATCCCTATTCTGTAACATTACTCAGCTTCTTTCCAGTCTAGGCCATTGTTCTTGAGGGTTTCCATACTTCTCTTCTTCTCCATGTATTCATGAGCGTCTCTGTTTTCTCTTTCCCAGTGAGTTCCATAATATCTTCCTTGCTATGCAGGTATCAAATTTTCTTAGTGTGTCAAATCCATCTCCATTTTCTTTTGACCTAAATAATTATAACTGTTTGTGTCCATAATGGAAAAGTGTGAACCAGGTGGAATGGATCAGTTAAATTGTGTAACAGTTTGTGTCAGTTGCTATAGTTTATGATAACATCAGTAAAATATTAAGTGTGGTATTTTCATCATAGGGTGGTAGTTTTATTATTATCATAGCTCATTGAGGTAATACAGATGTGATACTTACCTAAAAGTGTAATAGGTTTCATTACTTGGTTTGGCACTTTAATCCATTTGTAATTTTGATACACAGAAATTGATGTTCCAATTTGTATTTGTTCCAATCAGTTTAGTTGTTAACATTTTGATGAAATGTGAAAGTCTAACGTAATATTTTTGTATTTTAAAATCATTGATATTCTGTGATTTGTTGGTCAATTTGTTTTACTTTTCAATAATTTTAAAAAATGCTAGGTAGCATTTCTAACTCTTCTGAATGGGATGACTTTTATTTCTGTGTTTGTTTTTTACTATTGATGTTATGGAGCATTATCATTCTTCTGAATTTTGTTATTTTCTTTAATTTTTTGTTTGTGTGATACTCAGTTGACATTATGAAGCATTTCTAATTCTTTTGAATGAAATAGTTTTTTAAAACTTGTGTGTGTGTTACGCAATTGATGTTATGAAGCATTATAATTCTTAGGAGCAAATTGATGTTCTGAGAATTCAGTTATCAAGTCCATCAAACAAATTGATATTCTTAGGCATCAACTTAATGTGAAGAATTAAATGGCATGATCATTTTAAAAATGTATTTGTAAACTTTCACTTTGGGTATAAAATAGTAACAATGAAACTTTGGTTGATACAAATGTTAAAAAAAAAATTTCTTGAAAAATGAAGCTTTGTAAGTAAACTTTTCAAGAAAATTTTTGTGATATTTTTATTTCAAAGAAAAGTGATCTTTGCAAACCTTCATAAAAAAAAAAATGATGCAATCATTGAAGGAGTGAGTATAAATTACATAAGTAAATTTTTTTTTTTTTTAAGAAAGTTATTAGTAAACATTTTTTATTTAAGAAAATGTATGTTAGTAAACATTTGTTTTATTTTAAAAACTTTGTAAATTGGTTTTAAGTAAACCTTCTTACATCTTGGGAACCACGATAGCTCAGTGGTTAGTGAACTGGACTACAAAGGATCAGAGGTCGGGTTCGATCCCAACCGACGGCTTCCTAGTTCACCCAGCCGTAATTGGGTACCAGATTTTTTCTGGGAAAGTAAAGCGGCACGGGCGTAATACTGACCACATTACCCCAAAAATCATGTGCCGAAGATCTGTAAAGTTTATGGTCACTAAACACCATATTCCCTATATGCCACTTGGTGTGACAGGGGCTCTTTACTTTTTTTTAATGGTGCTACATAATTTAGTTGTAAATTAATGGTGCTACAAAATTTAATAGTTAATTAATCTTCTTCTTTCCTTCCTCATTTGCTTCTCAGCTTCAAGGGGAGATATAATGTGCAGTCTTTTACTCTTCTGTTCGCCTCTGCTGCTGTTATGTTTCCGAGTACTTCTAATATTCCATCAATCCATCTTTTTCATGGTCTACCCTTGGGTCTGGTGTTCTCGCAAAATTTATTGAGGGCTCACTGTGTTGTGTTTTAATCACTCTGACATGTCACGTGGCCAAACCATTATATCTGTTGTTTCTTTATATAATCTATGGTGGGGGTTATTCCTAGCTTTTTTCTCAGTTCTTCATTTCTGATCTTGTCTCTCTGGCTGTTTCCTGTCTTTCGTCTAACACATTTCATCTCCGTAGAGGTTATTTTTACTATTGTTCTTGCATCTAGGGTCCAGGACTGGCATTAGTAGTCAACGTTGTGATGAAGATCCAAATTAATGGTGCTATATAATTAATTTTGTTAAAATTAGCAGTGCTGCATAATTTTATTGTTACTTAATGGTGCTACATAATTTAATTTTTGTTAATTAATGGTGCTGCATAATTTAATGGTGTTACAGAATTTAACCGTTAATTAATTGTGCTGCATAGTTTAATTTTTGTTAATCAATGGTGCTGCATAATTTAATTGTTAATGGTGCTACGAAATGTAATTTTTGTTAATTAATGGTGTTACAGAATTTATTTGTTAATTAATGGTGCTTACATAATTTTGTTGTTAACTAATGGTGCTGCATAATTTAATTTTTGTTAATTAATGGTGCTACATAATTTAATTGTTAATTAATGGTGCTACAAAATGTAATTTTTGTTAATTAATGGTGCTACATAATTTAATTGTTAATTATGGTGCTACATAATTTAATTGTTAATTAATGGTGCTACGTAATTTAATTGTTAATTAATGGTGCTACATAATTTAATTGTTAATTAATGGTGCTGCATAATTTAATTTTTGTTAATTTGCAGATCCATAATTTGTAAATTTAACAGAATGTGCTTACATGTATCATGATAATTAATATATGCATAAACATATCACATAGGATGATATGACTTTGGTTTATGTTTTTAACCATGTCTGGTCTAAATCCAGGACATTTATGAGGACATTATGGAGCCAGAAACACAGGTAGCCTTGATGAGTTATTGTACCTGTCTGGATGTTTTTATTCAATATCTCATCTCGGATGTTTGAGTTTGTAGACCAAATCTTGACACTGACATCTATCTATATGACCACTTGCTACTTGTGTGTCTCTTCATAAATTTGAGTTGCTTTGTCACTTCATTGACATATGTCATAGTCTTAATAGTAAAAAGACAGAAGTAATGGTAACAACAAAGAAAAAGACATCACCTCAGTGCAAAATAAAGACAAGTGGAACAATATTAAAACAGTTGAATGAATTTAAATATTTGGGAACTTTGTTAACCTCAGATGGAAGATGTACAAAAGAGGTGAGATGCAGAATGGCCCAGGCAAAAGCAGCTTTCCAAAAAATGAAGAAGATACTATGCAATCCATTTTTGACAATAGAAGCAAGAAAAAGCGTTCTTAAATGTTATGTAGAGCCAGTCCTAACATATGGATGTGAATCATGGACAATAGGACAACAGACAAGAAAATCACTGGAGTCTGTAGAAATGTGGTTTTACAAAAGAATGTTGAGAATACCATGGACAGCTAAGAAGAGTAATGAAAATGTTCTGAAAGAGGTCAAAGCAAAAAGAGAGCTAATTTCCAATATTAGGAAGAAACAATCATCATTTTTTGACCATGTAATGAGAAGAGAACATTTGGAATATATTGTAACAACTGGAAAAATTGAGGGATGAAGAGATAGAGTGAAGCAAAGAGAAAAATTACCAGTCAGCTTAAGAGAATGGCTTGGCAGAAGGTCAGCAACAGAAATGATAAATAACTGTCTTGATCGAAAGTTGTGGAGAGACATGATCACCTATGCCAGCAGGCCCGGTACTTGATGATGATGATGTCATTGTCAGTACATGTCGTTGTTATAGAAGAGGAATATGTCATAACTAATGTAGGACATTCTTATAGAATTAGAAGTAAAATATGTCAGTACGTGTTTGTTAGGATTCGGAACTCTTTTAATGGCTTCCGATTTTATAGCTTTGACTTGTCCAAGACTGTCTGTGTTATAATGTTATAGTTTCTTTTGCTGTCATGGACTGTAATTTAATCTGTTGTCTGTCATCACATGTTTGCTGTCTGGTCTATTGTCTGTCATCTTGTTTGCTTATTTGTTGTCTGGTCTGTTGTCTGTTATCACTTGTTTGTTGTCTAGTCTGTTGCCTGTTACCACTTGTCTGGCCTACTGTCTGTCATTATTTGTTTGTTGTCTGGTCTACTATATGTTTTCACTTGTTTGTTGTCCGGTCTTTTGTCCATCATTACTTGTTTGTTGTCTGGTCTATTGTCTGTCATCACTTGTTTGTTGACTGTCATCACTTGTTTGTTGTCTGTCATCACTTGTTTATTGTCTGGTCTATTGTCTGTCATCACTTGTTTGTTGTCTGTCATCACTTGTTTATTGTCTGGTCACTTTACAGTGAAAATATAATGAGATCTATAGTAAGCAAAAAGGGAATTGAATTAAATGGTCACAACATAAATAATTTGCGATATGCGGATGACACAGTCTTAATAGCAGAGACAGAGAATGAACTACAAGAAATGATAGACATAATAGTAAGAGAAAGCAACAAGAAAGGTCTCAGTCTGAATAGTAAGAAAACAAGTAATGGTCATATCGAACAAACAATCATCACCATCATGCAGCATAAAAATAAAGAGGACAAACCTGAAACAAGTGCAACAGTTCAAATACTTGGGCACAGTAATAACATCAGATGGAAGATGCACCACAGAAATAAAAAGCAGAATAGCTCAGGCCAAAATAGCATTTCAGAAAATGAAAAATATCTTATGCAATGAATCTATGTCAATAGAAGTGAGAAAGAGAGTTCATCGGTGCTATATAGAACCAATTCTGACCTATCGAAGCGAATCATGGACAGTAGACAAACAAATGAAAAGACGATTAGAGGCCACAGAGATGGGATTTCTCAGAAGAATGTTGAAAGTTTCCTGGACAGCTAAAAAGACCAATGAGGAAATTCTCAAAAAAGCCAATACTAAAAGGGAGCTACTAAAAAATATCAGAAAGAAACAATCAACATATTTAGGACACATCATGAGAAGAGGAAAGTTGGAATACTTGGTTCTTCTTCTTCTACTTCTTTCCTTCCTCTATTGCCGTTGGCGTCGAGGGGAGATACAATCTGCGATTCTTTGCTCTTCTGTTGGCCTCTTCTGGTGTTAACCCCTCTTAGTGACTCTAGAATTCCCTTTATTCATCTCTTCCTCTTAATCTGGCGTTTTCGTAGCGTTTGTTCATGGCTCTTTGAGTCATTGTTAGTTCTTTTTGTCTTGTTATGTGGCCGAACCAATTTATCTGTTGTTTCTTTATGTATTCGATGGCTGGTTCAATTTTGAGTTTCTTCCTCAGGTCGGTGTTTCTTACTCTGTCCCTTAAGCTGTTTTCTGTCATTCTTCTAACACATTTCATTTCGGTGGTCATTATCTTTCTTATTGTTCTAGAGTCCAGCGTCCAATTCTGGCACTGATAGCACAGAGTTGATAGAAAAATTGATTTGTATATTGCCCTTTTTGCTTCCGTAAATGTACTTGGTTACAACTGGCAAAATAAAAGGAAAGAGAGACAGCAGGCGACAAAGAGAGAAAATACTGGATAGCTTGTTGTCATGGCATGGATAGCAGTCAACAACAGAATTGATACGATGCACTGTAGATAGGAGATTGTGGAAGGACATGATCGTCTACGCCAACCGGTATGGCACATGATGATGATGATTGATTGTCTGTCATCACTTGTTTGTTGTATGGTCTGTTGTCTGTCATCACTTGTTTGTTGTCTGGTCTGTTGTCTGTCATCACTTGTTTGTTATCTGTTATCACTTGTTTGTTATCTCCCATTACTTGTTCGTTGTCGTCTGTTGTCTGTCATTACTTGTTTATTGTCTGGACTGTTGTATACAGTTATTTGTGTGTTGTCTTATCTGTTGTCTGCCATTACATGTTTGTTGTCCGGTCTGTTGTCTACAATTGCTTACTGTTGCTTTCTCTTTTGTCTACAATTTCATTCTGTCAGGGGGCATATTTGATGGAATGTTTAGTGACAAGAGGCATATTTGATGGAGGAACGTGTTGTGTCAAGAGGCATATTTGATTGAGAAATATATTGTGATAGGAGGCATACTTGATGGAGGCAATTATTGTGACAGGAAGCATCATTGATAAGGGAACATGTGACAGGAGGTATATTTTCTGCATCAGCATCAAGTCGCAATAATAAACTAACATTGCCATGAGAACTTGGAACAAGCTAGCAAGATTTATTGAGATACAGGGACTCAGGGCTGAAGATAAGTTTTATTGATAAGTGAAAACAGCAGACTGAATATTTATAAAGAGTGAGATGTACAGACTAGATTTATTCAGCATGGAACGTAATAGACTGAGAAGATTTATAGCGAAAGTGACACAGCAAACTGAGGTTTATTGCGAATTGGAGACACTGGACTGTAAGATTTCTTAGAATGAGGCTCATACTAGACTGTAAGATTTCTTAGAATGAGGCTCATACTAGACTGTAAGATTTCATAGAATGAGGCTCATACTAGACTATGATTTCTTAGAATGAGGCTTGAACTAGAATGTAGAATGTAAGATTTCTTAGAATGAGGCTTGTACTAGACTGTAAGATTTCTTAGAATGAGGCTTACACTAGACTGTAAGATTTCTTAGAATGAGGCTCATACGAGACTGAAATTTCTTAGAATGAGGCTTGTACTAGACTGAGATTTCTTAGAATGAGGCTCATACTAGACTGAAATGTTTATTGAGAATTTATGAGACTAAACATATTAATTATTTAATACGAACAACCACCACAGTCTAGCTTACACACACCTTCTCCCACACAATGTTCTCTATCACAGACTGCAACCTGACATCAACAACCACTACAGTCTAGTATAACATATACACAGATATCTTCCCCACACACACATCTCTCAAACACAGACATATCTCATACACATATCTACCATACATGCACATATCTACTACACATGCACGTATCTCCCATATATATCTCCCACATATGCACCACCCACACACATTTATCTCCCACATACTTATCCACCACACACATGCATATTTCACACATATGCATATATCTCTCACACACACTTATCTACCTCACACACATATCTCCCATGCACACACATGCATCTCCCAAACACCCTCATACATATCTCCCCCACACACATCTCTGACACACACATAAATATCACACACACACACATATAATTCCCACACACACTATCTCCAGCACACACATATATCTCCCCAACACACACGTATCTCCCACATAATGTTCTCTATCACTGACTACAACCTCACATTAGCAGTCTGGTATAACACATACACATATCTCCAGCACTATGTCCTATGTCCCACACAGTTCCAGCTATCTAGATCACTATCAGAATCCTGTATCTAGCATTTCCTGCTGTTTCCCAGTACACACATCTGCCGGTCCACGATGAAAGCATCGCTGACGACGAGTCTCTGCCGATTCTTCTACCAGATGACACCTCTTACAGCACAGAGCAGTACTATGCTGAGTATAACATTGACTTTGAAGAAGATCCGAGGGTAAAGCATTCTTGACCGACGCCAAGACTTGTGTGTGTGTGTGAGAAAAAGAGAAATACCTTTGTTAGATTTTCTATCCTCAGCAGAAACCACACATTCATTACAATCAAGCAGATAACGGTATCGTCCTTAAAGTAGTTAGTTATCATGATTTATGACCATTTATTACAGTTTATGATTATTTCAATTTATGACTAATTTTCACATAAACTGTGTCAGTTGTTACATTTATGACATTTTTTTTGCATTTGTCATTTATATCTCTTAAATCTCTTTGTAAATTTTCCATCTTCTGTTTTCTAAATGAATCATTAAATACTTCATGCAACCTTTATATTTTTCCCTCAGTTTTATCCAGTATTGTACAAACAAATATTCACTTACTCTAGTTATAGTATTATTTTGTCTTTAAAAAAACAGTGTATATCGTGTGTTTATCCAGTAATTTGTGTATATGTTAAATAAATCAGACACAGCTTCACGGATATTTAAAATCAGCACCCATTGTCATTAATGTTTTTGCGTGATGGAGTTAATATGTTATCTTCATCCAAGGTACCATTATGGTTCATTGGGTGGAAAATATTGCATACCATCTTGAATGCTTCGCTGTAATTCATGTAGATGTGGATTTTTTAAAAACCTGAAAGTACCCTTTTCCGTTGATGTTCAACATCTTTTCAAATTTGTTGTTCTGCATTTTCTTTTGTTGTCCTGCTATTGTTTTGTGTGTGTGTGTGTCTTCTAAGCATGTTAAAGCAGTGGTGTTAATGAAGTAACATTTAAGGAAGCAAAGCACTCAACAGCAATAGAGCTGGAAGCTGCCAGCAGCCCGAAGCTAATGGTTTGCACCAGGATCAGAAAGCCTGAACCATTCAGACCTGACTCCATGTCTACAATGAAAACTGTGAGATGCTACAAGTACTTGGTGAAGACAAGGGATTCATCCTAGAGACAGATATATATATTCTTCTCATTCACTAGATTAATTGGTTGTTTGTGGGTGCATCCATTGTTGTGTGTGGTACGTCATCATGTTGGTTGATCGTATATCCCTAAACCAGCTATACGCTTACAATGACTGAGTTTTGTTCATGACTTTGCAGCCCCAGTGGGAACTGGTTTATCATTTCACAAATTCACATTGCAGGAGAGAAGTGAGCGCTTACGGACTGTTGTTTGATGTACACTGAGGATAATCTGACGAATAATGTGTTTCACATGTTCAGATTTGGAGACAAAAAAGATGTCATAACATCAAGTGCTATACATTTAAAAAAAATATGATTAACATTTTCATGACGACATGAATTTCCGGTCAATATGGTGGATAGGTGACAGGAACTGTTAAAGACTGTGTCTGAAAAATGTTCCTTGTTGCAGTTTTCTCATATTCCAAGTCCAACTTGCTGCTGGAGCCACTGAGTTAAGTGCCCTGTGCACCGTGAGCTGAGCGTTTCATCTATTTTGATCGTGTTTCGATATTCCGATTGTGTACTATGAATGATGATATTGTATGACGGGGAACAGATGGCTTGTGTTCACTTTCTGTGCTGTTTTGCCTTATGTCTTTTGGCATGTGTTGAGACTGCTATGATGGGAACTGCAGCAACCTTTCTTTGTTTGGGAGATGAGATATTAATTTGGATAATTCCACTGGCGTGGGCAGTTGAGCAATTATGGATTTTAATTCGTTTGCAGTAATACCGGGGCCTTCCATAACCATATCAGATGACAACTTCCTGCACTGCTGCTGGGATGCGATTTTGCCTCCACTGATGTGTGCTGTGATGGCTTTTATGTCTGCTTGTTGGATGATATGTACTGTGATAGTTTTCATGCATTTACCTGTTCAGTGATGTTTGAGTTTACCATTTGAAGACAATTTTTTCTGATGTTCATTTCTCTGTGTTTCTTTCCAGGTGACTCGACAAAAGATTCAGGAAGAGGTCATGGACATACAGGTACACATCTGTGATCTCATCTACCTTTGTGCCCACTCAGTCTGTGATCTCATCTCCCTTTGTGCCCACTCAGTCTGTGATATTCTTATGCTTATCTTTGAGATAGTATTTGAAAAATGAGGATGTCCAGTAAAATATAGCGTTGTAGGGAAGTGACATCTTACACTTCATTATAATGTTGTCGGGAAGTGATGTCTTACATTTTATCATAATGCAGGGAATAGACATCTTAACTTTCATCATAATGTAGGGAAGTGATGTCTTACACTTCATTATAATGTTGTAGGGAGGTGATGTCTTACACTTCATCATAATGTAGGGAGGTGATGTCTTACACTTCATCATAATGTAGGGAGGTGATGTCTTACACTTCATCATAATGTTGTAGGAAGTTGATGTCTTACACTTCATCATAATGTAGGGAGGTGATGTCTTACACTTCATCATAATGTAGGAAGTTGATGTCTTACACTTCATCATAATGTAGGGAGGTGATGTCTTACACTTCATCATAATGTAGGGAGGTGATGTCTTACACTTCATCATAATGTAGGAAGGTGATGTCTTACACTTCATCATAATGTAGGAAGGTGATGTCTTACACTTCATCATAATGTAGGAAGGTGATGTCTTACACTTCATCATAATGTAGGAAGGTGATGTCTTACACTTCATCATAATGTAGGAAGGTGATGTTTTACACTTCATCATAATGTAGGAAGGTGATGTCTTACACTTCATCATGATGTAGGGAAGTGATGTCTTACACTTTATTATAATGTTGTAGGGAGGTGATGTCTTACACTTTATTATAATGTTGTAGGGAGGTGATGTCTTACACTTCATCATAATGTAGGGAGGTGATGTCTTACACTTCATCATAATGTAGGGAGGTGATGTCTTACACTTCATCATGATGTAGGGAGGTGATGTCTTACACTTCATCATAATGTAGGGAGGTGATGTCTTACACTTCATCATAATGTAGGGAGGTGATGTCTTACACTTCATCATGATGTAGGGAGGTGATGTCTTACACTTCATCATGATGTAGGGAGGTGATGTCTTACACTTCATCATGATGTAGGGAGGTGATGTCTTACACTTCATCATGATGTAGGGAGGTGATGTCTTACACTTCATCATAATGTAGGGAGGTGATGTCTTACACTTCATCATGATGTAGGAAGGTGATGTCTTACACTTCATCATAATGTAGGGAGGTGATGTCTTACACTTCATCATGATGTAGGGAGGTGATGTCTTACACTTCATCATGATGTAGGGAGGTGATGTCTTACACTTCATCATAATGAAATAGATGCTGGGAGACTGATATGGTAAATACAGTCCGGTGCCTTTATATCCTTGGAAACTGGCTGGCACGTCTTGTGGACTCCTGCAGAAATGCATCTGAATAGCTCCATTCTTATAGGCCATTATGTCTCACTCTCCAGATCTTGATAGAACATCTTTCATCAGATAGTAAATTGTTGAAGAAAAGTTCAAGATAGAAGGAATGATGGCAAGACATCAAATACTTTGTGAGGTCACTGTGAGCAGTTGGAAATTGAGAGCAATATAGGAAGCTAGTTCTAGATGTGGATGTGCCTCAATGGGCAGCCTAAGATATATAGGCTAGAAAGGAAGGAGTTTAAATGTAAATATTGTGCAATGGTAGTTTTTTTGTCCTTTATCTAGTAGCTGTATTCTTGCAATTTATATACATGGATATGTAATGTTGTATTTTTGTCTGGTCTGCTTGGTAATGTGTTTAAAATTGTTCTCATTATATTTTTGTAATGTGCTTGGTAATCTGTTTAAAATTGTTCTCGTTATATTCTTATAATGTACTTGGTAATCTGTTTAAAATTGTTCTCGTTATATTATTATAATGTGCTTGGTAATCTGTTTAAAATTGTTCTCGTTATATTCTTATAATGTGCTTGATAATCTGTTTAAAATTGTTCTCATTATATTGGTGTAATGTGCTTGGTAATCTGTTTAAAATTGTTCTCGTTATATTCTTATAATGTGCTTGGTAATCTGTTTAAAATTGTTCTCATTATATTATTTTAATGTGCTTGGTAATCTGTTTAAAATTGTTCTCATTATATTCGTGTAATGTGTTTAAAATTGTTCTTATTATATTCTTGTAATGTGCTTGGTAATCTGTTTAAAATTGTTCTCGTTATGTTCTTGTAATGTACTTGGTAATCTGTTTAACCCTAGATTCTGAGACGCTTTGTAAAAGTTACACCTCAAAATATAAAATCTTGGAATTTAATAGTTTGCCACTGGCAAACATCACCCCCCCCCCCCCCCTCCCTATACCTTCCTATTTACAACTTCTGGTGACCCCTTAGTATTAAATTTTTGTTTCCTTTGTTGTTGGATCAGATACAAACATGCGGACGGTAAAAGCTACTATAGTCTCTTACAAAAGGGGGTGTTTTTTTTTTTATTTTGCTAATTTTCAATAAATTTTTCCCCTCTTTTTTGTTTCTTCTTATGATGGTGGGGTAATCTCTTTAGCTGTCAGTGCAGACATCGGAAAACCTTTTGTAACATGGAATAACTGGGAACTATGAGGGAGCTGAATATACTGCTGGATTGACGGACTTACGGCTGCCTTGTCAATAGACAATATAACACCTCCGGTAGCCACGGCGTGATGGGATTTAATTTCAGGCCATAAATCTAACCTTAGCCAGGAAATTATTCCAGCGTCCAGTTCCTGTGTCTCTGCTTAGGTAAACACACATCTATGTAGCAAAAAATTCAAAGAAAATTTTATTTTCCGAACTCCAAATGTAACATTTAAGTGGTAGTAATTTTGACTACAGTCTCGTAAAAACGTGAGTCACAGATTAGTCTTGTTATCTATGGTTAAGATTGTTCATGTTGTCAATTATTCTTATGATCTGGTATGTAATTTGTTTAGAAGTGTTCCAGCTGTATGTTCTTGTGACCTGGATGTAATTTGCCTAAAAGTGTTTCGGCTGTATGTTCTTGTGACCTGGATGTAATTTGCCTAAAAGCGTTCTGGCTGTATGCTCTAGTGACGTGGTATGTAATTTGTCTAAAAGTGTTCCAGCTGTATGTTCTTGTGACATGGATGTAATTTGCCTAAAAGTGTTTTCCAGCTGTATGTTCTTGTGACCTGGATGTAATTTGCCTAAAAGTGTTCCGGCTGTATGTTCTTGTGACCTGGTATGTAATTTGCCTAAAAGTGTTCTGGCTGTATGTTCTTGTGACCTGGATGTAATTTGCCTAAAAGTGTTTCGGCTGTATGTTCTTGTGACCTGGATGTAATTTGCCTAAAAGTGTTCCAGCTGTATGTTCTTGTGACCTGGATGTAATTTGCCTAAAAGTGTTCCAGCTGTATGTTCTTGTGACCTGGATGTAATTTGCCTAAAAGTGTTCCAGCTGTATGTTCTTGTGACCTGGTATGTAATTTGCTTAAAAGTGTTCCGGCTGTATGTCCTTGTGACCTGGTATGTAATTTGCCTAAAAGTGTTCTGGCTGTATGTTCTTGTGACCTGGATGTAATTTGCCTAAAAGTGTTCCAGCTGTATGTTCTTGTGACCTGGTATGTAATTTGCCTAAAAGTGTTCCGGCTGTATGTTCTTGTGACCTGGTATGTAATTTGCCTAAAAGTGTTCCGGCTGTATGTTCTTGTGAGGTAACTTGATCTTCTTTGAACAGTTGAGATATCAGAAAGAGATTGAACGCCTGGAAAAGGACAATAGGGAACTACGCAAGCAGCTCTTGCTGAGGGAGCAAAAAACAGGAGGGAAGCATCGAGCAATGAAGGTAATACTCAGTCTGTCATTCTCATAGACATTTCATATAGACAATGTGCAAGCAGTTCTATCTATTGACCTTTCGAGCCATAGCCGACCCATAGGGCATAGAACAAGGTACTCCTTCTCTTATCTAAATTTTTGTTCTAGCAGTTTTCAATTCTTTTAAAGATATTTTATCAAATCTCGCAATTTGTCTCTGTTCTTTGCAAGCAGCTCTTTCTCACTGAGGGAGCCGATTCCTGTTACTCTTGCCTCTCTCATCAATGTTCTTCTCACTGTCTCTCTGGGTCTTCCTCTTTTCCTCTTACCTGTTGTTTCCCACATGAGGGCTTGCTTTGCTATTCGGTTATTATCTCTTCTCATCACATGTCCAACATATGACCATCATCTTTGGCAAGCAGTTGGGTCTGTTTTATTCTTAAATTTTTCTGGTGCTTATGTCAAAGACAAACTGAGTAAGACATGTAGCATTTGTGTTTTAAAATGTCTTGAATCTACCACAAGTGGGAGTGAGATGTCTTCCTGTTATCACACAAGACATCTTCTACAAGTGTTTTCACCTGCTATCACAGGACACCTGCAAGAGAGAGTGTTTTCCACTGGTTGTCACATGACAGCTACAAGAGAGTGTATTTCCCCTGTCATCACATGACATCTACAAGTTAGAGTGTTTTTCCCGTTATCAAATGACATCTACAAGAGAGAGTGTTTCCCCCTGCTATCACATGACATCTACAAGAGAGTGTTTTCCCTTGTTATCACATGACATCTAAATGAGAGTGTATTTTCCCCTCTTATCACTTGACTACAAGTTAGAGTGTTTTTTCCTGTTATCACATGACATCTGCAAGAGAATGTTTACCCTGTTATCACATGACATCTGCAATATAGAGTGTTTCCCCTGTTATCACATGACATCTACAAGAGAGTGTATTTTCGCCTGTTATCACTTGACATCTACAAGTTAGAGTGTTTTCTCCTGTTATCACATGACATCTGCAAGAGAGAATGTTTTACCCTGCTATCACATGATATCTACAAGAGAGAGTGTTTTCCCCCTGCTATCACATAATATCTACAAGAGAGAGTGTTTTCCCCCTGCTATCACATGATATCTACAAGAGAGAGTGTTTTCCCCCTGCTATCACATGACATCTGTAAGAGAGAATGTTTTACCCTGCTATCACATGATATCTACAAGGTAGAGTGTTTTCCCCCTGCTATCACATGATATCTACAAGGTAGAGTGTTTTCCCCCTGCTATCACATGATATCTACAAGAGAGAGTGTTTCCCCCTGCTATCACATGATATCTACAAGAGAGAGTGTTTTCCCCCTGCTATCACATGATATCTACAAGAGAGAGTGTTTCCCCCCTGCTATCACATGATATCTACAAGAGAGAGTGTTTTCCCCCTGCTATCACATGATATCTACAAGAGAGAGTGTTTTCCCCCTGCTATCACATGACATCTACAAGAGAGAGTGTTTTCCCCCTGCTATCACATGACATCTACAAGAGAGAATGTTTTCCCCTGCTATCACATGATATCTACTAGAGAGAATGTTTTCCCTGCTATCACATGATATCTACAAGAGAGAGTGTTTTCCCCCTGCTATCACATGACATCTACAAGAGAGAATGTTTTACCCTGCTATCACATAATATCTACAAGAGAGAGTGTTTTATCCTGCTAACACTCAAGACATCTACAAATGAGAGTATTTTGTATGTAACTGTTTGCACACTAAATATCAAAGTTTGTTCAGTATATGTACCAGGTATTAACATTTGATTTTTTTTTTTAAACCAAATATTTCAATTTTGCAGTATTAAACCAGATATTAAAATTTTTGCAGTATTTAAACAGCAAATATCAATATTTAAATATTATAACTTTATGTCTTGATCATCATCATGTGCCATACCGGTTGGTGTAGGCGATCATGTCCTTCCACAATCTTCTATCTACAGTGCATTGTATCAGTTCTGTTGTTGACTATTTTCCATGCCATGACACCAAGCTATCCAGTATTTTCTCTCTTTGTCGCCCGCGATCTCTTTTTCCTTTTATTTTGCCAGTTGTAACCAAGTATTCCAACTTTCCTCTTCTTACGATGTGCCCGAAAAATGTTGATTGCTTCTTACTGATGTTTTTAAGAGCTCCCTTTTTGTGTTGGCCTCTTTGAGAACTTCCTCATTGGTCTTTTTAGCTGTCCAGGGAACTTTCAACATTCTTCTGAGAAATCCCATCTCTGTGTCCTCTAATCGTCTTTTCATTTGTTTGTCTACTGTCCATGATTCGCTTCGATAGGTCAGAATTGGTTCTATATATCGCCGATGAACTCTCGTTCTCTTTTCTATTGACATAGATTTGTTGCATAAGATATTTTATTTTCTGAAATGCTATATTGGCCTGAGCTATTCTGCTTTTTATATTTCTGTGGTGCATCTTCCATCTGATGTTATTAATGTGCCCAAGTATTTCAGATGTTGCACTTGTTTCAAATTTGTCCTCTTTATTTTTATGCTGCATGCTGGTGATGATTGTTTCTTCGATATGACCATTACTTCTGTTTTCTTACTATTCAGACTGAGACCTTTTTTGTTGCTTTCTTTTACTATTATGTCCATCATTTCTTGTAGCTCTGTCTCTGCTATTAAGACTGTGTCATCCGCATATCGCAAATTATTTATGTTGTGACCATTGACTTCAATTCCTTTTTTTGTCTACTATTGATCTCATAATATGTTTGCTGTAAAGTGAAAACAAATCCTGTGACAGAACACAACCTTGTCTGACTCCTTGTTTTATCAGTTGATATATCTTGATAGAAAATTTAAAAAATAGCCAATGCTGTATGAAGGGTCACTTGCTGTATGAAGGGTCACAGTGCTGTATTAATTACTTTTGGTTTCAGAAGTCCCTGATTGACATGTACTCAGAAGTGCTGGATGAGCTGAATCAGTTTGACTCCAGCTACAACACACAGGACAATCTGCCCAGGGTAAGTACTGTCTCTGTACTTCTCTCTCTCTGGTTTCTATTAGTACACAAACTCAACAAACACACTTGCCTGATTGGACATCACTAGGACTACAAATGTTAATTTTATATTTGGTTATTTTGGCCTGAAAAAAATAATTTTATATTTGGCCAGATGTCGGTAGAAAAATCTCAATATGTGTGCAGATATATATGACACATTTACTTATAGATATATTGGTTGTATGGGCAACAAGTTCACAGCTGGACAAGCACACTAATGAAAGCATGTACTTACACCAAACTCGAGATTTGAGTTACTGGCGTGATCATGCTTTGTCCTTCTGGTCTGTGGTTGTATGTCCATCATTTTGTTGAATGTCTCAAAGGTGGTTGTATGTCCAACATTTTGTTGAATATCTTACAGGTAGTTGTATGTCTAACATTTTGTTGAATGTCTCACAGGTGGTTGTATGTCCAACATTTTTTGAATGTCTCACAGGTGGTTGTATGTCCAACATTTTGTTGAATATCTTACAGGTAGTTGTATGTCTAACATTTTGTTGAATGTCTCACAGGTAGTTGTATGTCTAACATTTTGTTGAATATCTTACAGGTAGTTGTATGTCTAACATTTTGTTGAATGTCTCACAGGTGGTTTTATGTCCAACATTTTGTTGAATGTCTCACAGGTGGTTGTATGTCCAACATTTTGTTGAATGTCTCACAGGTAGTTGTATGTCCATCATTTTGTTGAATGTCTCACAGGTGGTTGTATGTCCAACATTTTGTTGAATGTCTCACAGGTGGTTGAATGTCCAACATTTTGTTGAATGTCTCACAGGTGGTTTTATGTCCAACATTTTGTTGAATGTCTCACAGGTGGTTGTATGTCCAACATTTTGTTGAATATCTTACAGGTAGTTGTATGTCCATCATTTTGTTGAATGTCTCACAGGTGGTTGTATGTCCAACAAAGCATGTACTTACACCAAACTCGAGATTTGAGTTACTGGCGTGATCATGCTTTGTCCTTCTGGTCTGTGGTTGTATGTCCAACATTTTGTTGAATGTCTCACAGGTAGTTGTATGTCCAACATTTTGTTGAATGTCTCACAGGTAGTTGTATGTCCAACATTTTGTTGAATGTCTCACAGGTAGTTGTATGTCTAACATTTTGTTGAGTGTCTCACAGGTGGTTGTATGTCCAACATTTTGTTGAATGTCTCACAGGTGGTTTATGTCCAACATTTTGTTGAATGTCTCACAGGTGGTTGTATGTCCAACATTTTGTTGAATATCTTACAGGTAGTTGTATGTCCATCATTTTGTTGAATGTCTCACAGGTGGTTGTATGTCCAACAAAGCATGTACTTACACCAAACTCGAGATTTGAGTTACTGGCGTGATCATGCTTTGTCCTTCTGGTCTGTGGTTGTATGTCCAACATTTTGTTGAATGTCTCACAGGTAGTTGTATGTCCAACATTTTGTTGAATGTCTCACAGGTAGTTGTATGTCCAACATTTTGTTGAATGTCTCACAGGTAGTTGTATGTCTAACATTTTGTTGAGTGTCTCACAGGTGGTTGTATGTCCAACATTTTGTTGAATATCTTACAGGTAGTTGTATGTCCAACATTTTGTTGAATGTCTCACAGGTAGTTGTATGTCCAACATTTTGTTGAATATCTTACAGGTAGTTGTATGTCCAACATTTGTTGAGTGTCTCACAGGTGGTTGTATGTCCAACATTTTGTTGAATATCTTACAGGTAGTTGTATGTCCAACATTTTGTTGAATATCTTACAGGTGGTTGTATGTCCAACATTTTGTTGAATGTCTCACAGGTAGTTGTATGTCCAACATTTTGTTGAATGTCTCACAGGTGGTTGTATGTCCAACATTTTGTTGAATATCTTACAGGTAGTTGTATGTCCAACATTTTGTTGCATTTTGTTGAGTGTCTCACAGGTGGTTGTATGTCCAACATTTTGTTGAATATCTTACAGGTAGTTGTATGTCCAACATTTTGTTGAATATCTTACAGGTAGTTGTATGTCCAACATTTTGTTGAATGTCTCACAGGTGGTTGTATGTCCAACATTTTGTTGAATGTCTCACAGGTAGTTGTATGTCCAACATTTTGTTGAATGTCTCACAGGTAGTTGTATGTCTAACATTTTGTTGAATGTCTCACAGGTAGTTGTATGTCCAACATTTTGTTGAGTGTCTCACATGTGGTTGTATGTCCAACATTTGTTGAATATCTTACAGGTAGTTGTTTGTCCAACATTTTGTTGAATGTCTCACAGGTGGTTGTATGTCCAACATTTTGTTGAATATCTTACAGGTGGTTGTTGTTGGAGATCAGAGTTCAGGAAAGACGAGTGTCTTGGAGATGATTGCACAGGCTAGGATCTTTCCAAGGTGAAGGTCTTATGATAACTGTTCGTAACTGCCTTTATTATTTTTTTTAACATGCGTTTTGTTCATATATTTTGTAATATTTTTGCATATATTTTGTTTAATATTATATATAATAGGAAATATATCATAATAATATCACAATCGAAAAGAATAGGAAATATATCATAGCAACACATTAAAAAATAATAGGCCAGAAATGGTCATTTGCGCTGGCAAAATTGATAGAAAAATATACCCAAAACACCTAAACTTTTGACGATAAAAAAATGAAATTGCCTCTGGAGTCGGAGAATATTTTCCTGTGTGGTGAGGAATACCTCATCACAGAGCTGACATTTTTAAAAATAGGAAGAGTGATATTCACGCAAAATACAATTCCTGTAAACATCTATCTATCTATTGACCTTTCGAGCTGTAGCCAGCCCATATAGCATAGAACCAGATACTCTTTTTCTTATCTAAATTTTTATTCTAGCAGTTTTCATTCCTTGTAAAAATATTTTATAAAATCTCACCATTTGTCTCTGTTCTGTGCAAGCAACTATATCTAATTGAGGGAACCGATTCCTGCTGCTCTTGCCTCTCTGATCAATGTTTTTCTCAGTGTCTCTCTGGGTCGGCCTCTTTCCCTCTTACCTGTTTCCCCACATGAGGGCTTGCTTTGTTATTCGGTTATTATCTATCCTCATCACATGTCCAACATATGACCATCGTCTTTTCTTGATTACTGAAGATATTAGTGGTTGATTGGCGATTTCTCTAATTTCGTCATTTGTTTTGAATTCGTTCCAAGCTATACCAAGTATTTTCCTTAGACATTTATTTTCGAATGCATTCAACTTTGTTTCTATTAATGTGAGACGATGTTTACAATGGAAGAGATCGACCACTTTATCTATCTTGAAAGTCACATTATTCGAAGGATAGATAGTTAAGTACGTTTGATTTAAATAGTCTAAGTTTTGTGTTTGTGCTGATGAGTTTTAATTTCCACAACTTTTCAAGGCTTTTGAAAGACATTACTGCTTTAGCTATTCTGATTTAATTTCTTTACTTGTATCCCCTTCCCGATTAATGTGACTTCCAAGATAGATAAAGTGGTCGATCTCTTCCACTGTAAACATTGCTAGAGATATAAAGCTGGCATACACAAACAACAATAACAAACTATATACGAGAGTCAATTCAGGTATTGTAAACATTTGGTACTTTATCTCAGTGCTGATTACAGATGAGTGGCATTGACCTTATTGCATTTTTAAGTATAGCTATAGGTGCTCAATCCTTCTCAATAGTTTCTGTTGCTTGATGGTTATAAACACTTATAATCTATCCACCAAGTTGTTTAATTCTACATGTATCAAACTGAAACCATTATTAGTTTCTGTAGCTTGATGGTTATAAACACTTATAATCTATCCACCAAGTTGTTTAATTCTACATGTATCAAACTGAAACCATTATTAGTTTCTGTAGCTTGATGGTTATAAACACTTATAATCTATCCACCAAGTTGTTTAATTCTACATGTATCAAACTGAAACCATTATTAGTTTCTGTAGCTTGATGGTTATAAACACTTATAATCTATCCACCAAGTTGTTTAATTCTACATGTATCAAACTGAAACCATTATTAGTTTCTGTAGCTTGATGGTTATAAACACTTATAATCTATCCACCAAGTTGTTTAATTCTACATGTATCAAACTGAAACCATTATTAGTTTCTGTAGCTTGATGGTTATAAACACTTATAATCTATCCACCAAGTTGTTTAATTCTACATGTATCAAACTGAAACCATTATTTTTGTGCCTCATAGCAGCACCTCATCAGTTACCATATCACTCTTCAATAAACAATCGTAGAGATTTTCTATCTTAATACTAAAATATAGCAAACCTGTCCCATTATATTAAATAATACCAGTTTAAGAAACAGGTCTATATTTCCTGATACACCGTTGTCATGTCCCACGTATTTATGGCATGCCCACTCCCCGGTAACTCGTTGTGGCTAATGTTACCCTTATCAAATGTTTACAGAGGTTCCGGCCAAATGATGACCAGGTCTCCAGTGAAGGTCACCTTGTCAGAGGGACCTTACCATGTTGCCCAGTTTCGAGATAGTGCCCGAGAATTTGACTTAACCAAAGACTCTGATGTGAGTATGGGAATTAGAACTTTTCTGGTGCCCAGGATTGCTTAGTGTTGACTGTTGTACTGTCAGATTGTCCAGAATTATACTCAGTGTTGACTGTTGTAGTGTCAGACTGTCCAGAATTGCTCAGTGTTGACTGTTGTACTCTCAGACTGTCCAGGATTACTCAGTGTTGACTGTTGTACTCTCAGACTGTCCAGAATTGCTCAGTGTTGACTGTTGTACTCTCAGACTGTCCAGAATTACTCAGTGTTGACTGTTGTACTGTCAGATTGTCCAGAATTATACTCAGTGTTGACTGTTGTACTCTCAGACTGTCCAGGATTACTCAGTGTTAACTGTTGTACTCTCAGACTGTCCAGGATTACTCAGTGTTGACTGTTGTACTCTCAGACTGTCCAGAATTGCTCAGTGTTGACTGTTGTACTCTCAGACTGTCCAGAATTACTCAGTGTTGACTGTTGTACTGTCAGATTGTCCTGAATTATACTCAGTGTTGACTGTTGTACTCTCAGACTGTCCAGGATTACTCAGTGTTAACTGTTGTACTGTCAGACTGTCCAGGATTGCTCAGTGTTGACTGTTGTACTGTCAGACTGTCCAGGATTACTCAGTGTTGACTGTTGTAGTGTCAGACTGTCCAGAATTGCTCAGTGTTGACTGTTGTACTCTCAGACTGTCCAGGATTACTCAGTGTTGACTGTTGTACTCTCAGACTGTCCAGAATTGCTCAGTGTTGACTGTTGTACTCTCAGACTGTCCAGGATTACTCAGTGTTGACTGTTGTAGTGTCAGACTGTCCAGAATTATACTCACTGTTGACTGTTGTAGTGTCAGACTCTCCAGAATTATACTCAGTGTTGACTGTTGTAGTGTCAGACTGTCCAGAATTATACTCAGTGTTGACTGTTGTAGTGTCAGACTCTCCAGAATTATACTCAGTGTTGACTGTTGTACTGTCAGACTGTCCAGAATTATACTCAGTGTTGACTGTTGTAGTGTCAGACTCTCCAGAATTATACTCAGTGTTGACTGTTGTAGTGTCAGACTCTCCAGAATTATACTCAGTGTTGACTGTTGTAGTGTCAGACTGTCCAGAATTATACTCAGTGTTGACTGTTGTAGTGTCAGACTGTCCAGAATTGCTCAGTGTTGACTGTTGTAGTGTCAAACTGTCCAGAATTATACTCAGTGTTGACTGTTGTAGTGTCAGACTGTCCAGAATTATACTCAGTGTTGACTGTTGTAGTGTCAGACTGTCCAGAATTACTCAATGTTGACTGTTGTAGTGTCAGACTGTCCAGAATTATACTCAGTGTTAACTGTAGTGTCAGACTGTCCAGAATTATACTCAGTGTTAACTGTAGTGTCAGACTGTCCAGAATTATACTCAGTGTTGACTGTTGTAGTGTCAGACTGTCCAGAATTACTCAATGTTGACTGTTGTAGTGTCAGACTGTCCAGAATTATACTCAGTGTTAACTGTAGTGTCAGACTGTCCAGAATTATACTCAGTGTTAACTGTAGTGTCAGACTGTCCAGAATTATACTCAGTGTTAACTGTAGTGTCAGACTGTCCAGAATTACTCAATGTTGACTGTTGTAGTGTCAGACTGTCCAGAATTACTCAGTGTTGACTGTTGTAGTGTCAGACTGTCCAGAATTACTCAATGTTGACTGTTGTAGTGTCAGACTGTCCAGAATTACTCAGTGTTGACTGTTGTAGTGTCAGACTGTCCAGAATTACTCAATGTTGACTGTTGTAGTGTCAGACTGTCCAGAATTACTCAGTGTTGACTGTTGTAGTGTCAGACTGTCCAGAATTATACTCAGTGTTGACTGTTGTAGTGTCAGACTGTCCAGAATTATACTCAGTGTTGACTGTTGTAGTGTCAGACTGTCCAGAATTATACTCAGTGTTGACTGTTGTAGTGTCAGACTGTCCAGAATTATACTCAGTGTTGACTGTTGTAGTGTCAGACTGTCCAGAATTATACTCAGTGTTGACTGTTGTAGTGTCAGACTGTCCAGAATTATACTCAGTGTTGACTGTTGTAGTGTCAGACTGTCCAGAATTATACTCAGCGTTGACTGTTGTAGTGTCAGACTGTCCAGAATTATACTCACTGTTGACTGTTGTAGTGTCAGACTGTCCAGAATTATACTCAGTGTTGACTGTTGTAGTGTCAGACTGTCCAGAATTATACTCACTGTTGACTGTTGTAGTGTCAGACTGTCCAGAATTATACTCAGTGTTGACTGTTGTAGTGTCAGACTGTCCAGAATTATGCTCAGTGTTGACTGTTGTAGTGTCAGACTGTCCAGAATTATACTCACTGTTGACTGTTGTAGTGTCAGACTGTCTAGAATTATACTCACTGTTGACTGTTGTAGTGTCAGACTGTCCAGAATTATGCTCAGTGTTGACTGTTGTAGTGTCAGACTGTCCAGAATTATGCTCAGTGTTGACTGTTGTAGTGTCAGACTGTCCAGAATTATGCTCAGTGTTGACTGTTGTAGTGTCAGACTGTCCAGAATTGCTCAGTGTTGACTGTTGTAGTGTCAGACTGTCCAGAATTACTCAATGTTGACTGTTGTAGTGTCAGACTGTCCAGAATTACTCAGTGTTGACTGTTGTAGTGTCAGACTGTCCAGAATTACTCAATGTTGACTGTTGTAGTGTCAGACTGTCCAGAATTACTCAGTGTTGACTGTTGTAGTGTCAGACTGTCCAGAATTTCTTTCTCAATGTTGACTGTTGTAGTGTCAGACTGTCCAGAATTTCTTTCTCAATGTTGACTGTTGTATTGGCCGGTGTATCAGCCTGCCTTACTATGACTAGGTTTAGTTCTTAGACTTTCCGAGACTGTCTTTCTATGTTCATTTACGGTGTTTTTGTATTCATTCTCAGTTTGAGGAAGTGAAAAAGGTCACAAATATTCATGAGTACGGAAAAAATTAAAACAGGTAAATGACTTTAAATATTGGTAACAATGTTAACCTCAGTTGGAAGATGTACAACAGAGGTGAGATGCAGAATGGCTCAGGCAGCTTTCCAAAAAATGAGGAAGATACTATGCAATCCATATTTGACAATAGTAACAAGAAAAAGAGTTTTTAAATGTAATGTAGAGCCAGTCTTAGCATATGGATGTGAATCATGGACAATAGGACAACAGGCAAGAAAATCACTGGAGTCTGTAGAAATGTGGTTTTACAGAAGAATGTTGAGAATACCATGGACAGCTAAGAAGAATAATGAAAATGTTCTGAAAGAGGCCAAAGCAAGAAGAGCTTTTCAATATTAGGAAGAAACAATCATCATTTTTTGGCCATGTAATGAAAAGAGAACAGCTGAAATATATTGTAACAACTGGGAAAATTGAGGGACGAAGAGATAGAGTGAAGCAAAGAGAAAAATTACCAGTCAGCTTAAGAGAATGGCTTGGCAGAAGGTCAGCAACAGAAATGATAAATAACTGTCTTGATCGAAAGTTGTGGAGAGACATGATCACCTATGCCAGCAGGCCTGATACTTGATGATGATGATGGAAAAAATAAAGCCAGCCACAAACTAATCTTTGTGTCATTGCAACGTAACATGCTTCTCATAGTTCTGTATGTAAATTAGCATGCTTCTCATAGTTCTGTATGTAAAATAGCATGCTTCTCATAGTTCTGTATGTAAGATAACATGCTTCTCATAGTTCTGTATGTAAGATAGCATACTTCTCATAGTTCTGTATGTAAGATAACATGCTTCTCATAGTTCTGTATGTAAAATAGCATGCTTCTCATAGTTCTGTATGTAAGATAACATGCTTCTCATAGTTCCGTATGTAAGATAGCATACTTCTCATAGTTCTGTATGTAAGATAACATGCTTCTCATAGTTCTGTATGTAAAATAGCATGCTTCTCATAATTCTGTATGTAAGATAACATGCTTCCCATAGTTCTGTATGTAAGATAGCATACTTCTCATAGTTCTGTATGTAAGATAACATACTTCTCATGGTTCTGTAAGATAACATACTTCTCATGGTTCTGTAAGATAACATACTTCTCATGGTTCTGTAAGATAAATATACTTCTCATGGTTCTGTAAGATAAATATACTTCTCTTGGTTCTGTATGTAAGATAACATACTTCTCATGGTTCTGTAAGATAAATATACTTCTCATGGTTCTGTAAGATAAATATACTTCTCTTGGTTCTGTATGTAAGATAACATACTTCTCATGGTTCTGTAAGATAAATATACTTCTCATGGTTCTGTAAGATAAATATACTTTTCATGGTTCTGTAAGATAAATATACTTCTCATGGTTCTGTAAGATAACATACTTCTCATGGTTCTGTAAGATAAATATACTTCTCATGGTTCTGTAAGATAAATATACTTCTCATGGTTCTGTAAGATAAATATACTTCTCATGGTTCTGTAAGATAAATATACTTCTCATGGTTCTGTAAGATAACATACTTCTCATGGTTCTGTAAGATAAATATATTTCTTTCTCTTGGTTCTATATTCTAGTTGGCAGCTTTGAGGAAGGAGGTGGAGCTGCGTATGAAGAGCAGCGTGCAAGCTGGACAGACAGTCAGCAACAAGGTATGGAGATATTCTAGCTACATCATAACCTTGAGGCTTGCTTTGTAGAATTAAGAGTTCATTTCTTCTATAAATATTCTTTCTTTTTGAACACATCACTTCTTTTTATGCTGCTTATTTCCCAATTCTCCGGTCTTTTCCTCTCTCACATTCATCAAAAAATTCTTTACTATATATATATTTTTTTTTGGGGGGGAGAGGGAGTGTTGTAGATGTTAGACATCGGCCTCTGAACAAGAAGGTGCTGGGTTCGATTCCCACCGCAGACCGTGAAAATGAAAAAGACAAAAAATGAATCGCTGATTTCTTCATGGCTTTACTCAACCTGGTCTCTGGGTAGGGAGATCCAGCCCTCCCAGAAAATGGTGAAGAACATGAGGTCCTATTTGCACTTTGCGCATGTTAAAGAACCCTTGGACGTTGGAAATTGAAATGAGTCGGCTGCTGCGTGGGCAAAATTTGTAGGGGGGAAAAATCTGTCCAAAAAGTTAAAACTCTTGACGATAGAAATAAGAGTACCTTCGAAATTGAAGAATATCTGCCTGTATGGAGAGGGAACAATGAAGTTATATATTATCCTATATATATTATCCTATATATGAAGTTATATGAAATATTTATTATCCCACAATAACCAGTGATGGAAAATGTACAACTGAAATAAAGAAAAGAATAGGTATGGCAAAAAGTAATTTTAATGCCATGAAAAATATACTAACATCAAACAAATAACACCAGGGCTAAAACTAAGAATAGTAAAATGTTATATCTTCTCAATATTCCTGTATGGTGCAGAAACATGGACATTAGACAAGAAAACAGATCAGAAACTTGAAGCCTTTGAAATGTGGATTTATGGAAGAATAGGTAGAACTATAGATGCAACAGCCTACTAAAATTAATATTGGAAGGGAAAATACAAGGTAAGAGAGGCAGAGGCAGACCAAGACTAACATGGACGAGTAACATCAAAAGAAGGACGAGTCAACCTATGACAACCTGCATCATTAAAGCAAGAAACAGAGTGGAATGGCGATCCATGGTAGCCAACCTTCATTGCAGAGTCGGCACTCGATGATGATGATGATGATGATGGAGAGGGAAACACATGGTTGCCAGTGTGGAAATTAGGAAAAAGTTATGTTCACGCAAGATTCAGTCCCTCTGGACTTCAGTAGAGATATAAAGCTAGTGAGTTTAAACAAACAAATTAAAAATCATTTATTTTTCTTGCTGCTATGAAAGTTAAAATATTTTAAAATTAAGTACATAATTCTATCTACCCTATTGAAAGCTTTTTCTTGGTTCACAAATGCTATGAAAAGAATTTTTTAAATATTGTATATTCTTCTCTGTTAGCTGTTTCAGTGTGAAGATTGCATTGGGTGTTTATCAATATTAAATCTCAGGATAATAAATCTCAACTTTATCAATATTGTTATCCAGAGCAACTTAATATTGATAAAGTTAATTTTATTATCCTGGGGAACTTGGTGTTAATAAAGTTAATTTTGTTGTTCAGCTGAACAGTTTTTGCTAAAGCAAGGTTTTAAGATAATCCCAGTAGAATAGAAAACCAAGCTATGTCAATGTGAGGTATATATCTTTTCATTGCTTTTGTCTGCACCGAATGAGGGAGAAATGAAATGGTGATACATTCATACAACCTACGTTAGGTTTATTTTCACAATTTTTGGATCAAATAGAATTAGCAGCCAAGAACTGCTAAACTTGTGCAATCAAGAGGAAATTCACACATTGATAGTAATGAAGAGCTGAAGATGGATAGACCACATGCTCAGAAGAGTTCTAGGAATAAAACTTGGAGCACAGTGGAGGGAATCAAGAGAGGGAAAAACCAGAGACAACCTGGAGGTGGTGATAGAGATGCTCGATGTAGATGAAGTTTAGGTCTTCCAGCAAAGAAGTGAAACAGAGAGAGATATGGAGTGAAACAGAGATATGGAGTGAAACAGAAATATGGAGTGAAACAGAGATATGGAGTGAAACAGAGAGATATGGAGTGAATCGTAGAGGTGTTCCAGTTAAAGAGGTAGACTAGATAAAGTAGCTGTCAGGTCTGACTTTCTTGATGACAGAGAGATAGATGTTCCAGTTAAAGAGATAGACTAGATGACGGTAAACAGCCCAGTCCACAGAATACATTTGTTTTTGTGCCATTGTGTCCACAGTGCATCTCCATGACAGTCAAGGGACCAGGTCTGCAGAGAATGGTTCTCGTTGACTTACCAGGAATTATCTCAGTAAGTTTTTGATGATTGAATACAATTGCTATGTGGTAGCATTGACAAATCGTGTGTGTGTGTGTATGTATTAGATGTGTTTTAGGTTGGTTCACAAGCTGTGAGTATCCATCCATCCATCCATCTATCTATTGACCTTTCGAGCCATAGCCGGCCCATATGACATAGACCAAGATACTCTTTCTCTTATCTAAATGTTTATTCTAGTAGTTTTCAATCCTACTAAAGATATACTTTCAAATCTCGCCATTTGTCTCTGTTCTGTGCAAGCAACTCTTATCTCATTGAGGAAGCCGATTTCCTGCTGCTCTTGCCTCTCTGATCAATGCTCTTCTCAGTTTCTCTCTGGGTCTGCCTTTTTTCCTCTTACCTGTTGTTTCCCACATGAGGGCTTGCTTTGTTATTCAGTTATTTTCTCCGATGTGAGATATAGGTGAGTATATAGATCTAGGATTATTAATTGCCAAAGAAAACATCCGCTTTAATTTTGATTGTTGAGAAATCAATCTTGAATGGATAAATCTGGCTGTCTTTTGATTGGTTGAAGGCAACTGAGTGAGTTGGGATCATGAAGGGAAGGAACTCCAGGGTCCTACATAAATTCCCAGTCGAAGTTGGATGTGTTGGACCAAAGGGCTCGTATAATATCATAACAGAGGGACTGGTTGGTCTCGAGGCAAGACGCCGGCTTTGAGACAGAGAGGTTGTGAGTTCAAATCTCGGCTGCACCAGTTGAGATTTTTATTTGTGATTTCTCTCTGCAGCAGCCACCCTGGTCTCAGCAGTGAGGCCCGGCTTGAAACTTCATTTACTCATCAATGGGGAAAAAAAGATAAAAAATATGAGTACCTGCAAAGACGGAGTTATCACAGCACAGTTTGTGTCCCATTTTATACCACATTAGATATGGCTAAGGAAGAAAGTTACTCCATTGGACAAATGTTTGTAGATGACAAAGAATCATGTTTGAGTTGGACATTGTGTATGTTTAGTTCTTGTCGCTGAACCATCATCGTTGTTGTAAATAGTAACCATAGGTTCTTCATTGCCTCTTAGCACATCATATCTTTCTTTCTGAACTGGAGTTGTCAGTCGCTGGACACTGCGAGACTTGCTGAAGAGGCGATCTGAGCTCCTATTGACATGTTCGGAGTGCAATGATGATGACCTGCAAATAACTCAATCTTTCTTTCTTTCTGGCATTAACCCGATGGTTTTTAAACGATTTAGTAGACCTCTTTAGTGTCCATCAATGCTTTCCATCCCCTCCACACACATACTACACATCAAGAAATATTAATTTATATTCTCACAGTCTGATATCACAAAATCTGACAGCCTCTCACTTTTTTTCATAAGAAAACTCAAAATCTCAGCAAATAGATCTAAATCAGACATTAGTCCATGGTCAAAAATCTCAGCAAATAGACCTAAACCAGACATTAGTCCATGACCAAAATCTCAGCAAATAGACCTAAACCAGACATTAGTCCATGACCAGAATCTCAGCAAATAGACCAAAATCAGACATTAGTCCATGACCAGAATCTCAGCAAGTAGACCAAAATCAGACATTAGCCCATGACCAGAATCTTAGCAAGTAGACCAAAATCAGACATTAGCCCATGACCAGAATCTCAGCAAGTAGACCAAAATCAGACATTAGCCCATGACCAGAATCTTAGCAAGTAGACCAAAATCAGACATTCCACAGCCAGAATCTTAGCAAATAGACCTAAACCAGACATTAGTCCACAGCCAGAATCTAAAAAGCAAAAAGACCTAAATTAGACATTAGTCCATGCCAATACAAGCAGTGAAATAGCTTGAGATCAAAAACTGACTGTTTGAATCTATAGACTGTCACCACAGAGATGTCCCCTGACACCAGGGACTCCATCCGCCACATGTGCAGGCAGTACATGGAAAATCCAAACTCAATCATTCTGTGCATACAAGGTCAGTAGTTTCTTGCTTCTCCCACCAATTTTTCTGTTCATATATTTGTGTGTCTATTGTTTGTTTGTGCACACACTAATTCACTTACTCTAGTATGTGCTTTTATAACCTGTTAACCGTTAATTACGACACCTATCCTGTGCGTCATGTCTGTATGACATCATCATCATCGAGTGCCATCTCCGCAACGAAGGTTGGCTACCATTGGATCACCATTTTACTCTGTTTCTTGCTTTGATGGTGCAGGTTGTCATAGATTGACTTGTCCATCTTTTGATGTTACTCATCCATGTTAGTTTTGGTCTGCCTCTGCCTCTTTTACCTTGTATTTTCCCTTCCAATATTACTTTTAGTAGGCTGTTGTGTCTTTTAACGTGTCCCAAAAATTTCATTTTTCTTCTGTATGACACGTTCGTAAAATTATGAACACTAATTGTTACGTTTCTTCTTTTACCTTTCAGCTCCCTGTGGAGCATAGGTCTTCAACAAACACTTTCCAAGCCATTCAGTTTCTTGCCATTCTTGTAAGATCATTCCATGTCTTCATATCTTCTTCCCCATCATCTTCATCTCTGCTTCCATCAGTCTTCTCCAAAAATATCTTGGTCTTCCTCTTTATCTTTTTCCTTGGAGATTCCAAAAAAGGACCTGTTGTGTAATACTCTCAGCAGTGTGTGCCCTATCCAGCACCGTCTTCGCTGTATCTCTTTATCCACAGGTATTTTGCTGGTTCATTTTCATAATTCTATATTAGTGATTTTTGTCCTACCATTAGTAAAATAAGAATTTCTTTGAAAGTTTGCCATACAGCTTCATGTTTACCCAAAAAGAGACAAGGGAATCAGATGTAATAATTTCCTGGCTTAGGTTATGTTTATAACCTGAAATTGCATGGCGCCGTGGCTGCGGGAGGTGTTACTTTGTCTATTGATACGTCAGCCATCATTCCAGCCATATGTTCTGCTTCCTTTTAGCATCGCTCGCTGCCTATCCCATGTACAAATGACCATTGGCACATTTGGGAGCCATGATAGTTCAGTGGTTAGTGAACTGAACTACTAAGATCAAGAGGTTGGGTTTGATCCTGATCAATGGTTTCCAGGTTCACCCAGCCTTAAATGGGTGTCGAATTATTTCTGGGAAAGTAAAGCAGCACAATCTGAAGAAATTAGGTTAAATACAAATATAAAAATTGTCAACTCCAATGTTAAATCAGTCTTATTATATGGCTGTGGAACATGGAGATCAACAAAAATGACATTCACGAAGATACAGATCTTCATTAATGGATGTTTGCACAGAATAAAAGGGTGGAAATGGCAGGACAAAATCACTAACATAAGAACTATGGGAAAGTAAAAGTCAAATACCAGTGGATAAAGAGATACAATGAAGACAATGTCGTTTGATAGGACACACATATTGCGGAAGCCAATTGAGAGTATTACGTGACAGGCCCTTTTTTGGAATCCCCAGGGGAGTAGACAAAGAGGAAGACCATAATATTCTAGGAGAAGATAGATGAAAGTAGAAATGAAGATGATGGGGAAGACATGGAATGATCTTAAAAGAATGGCAAGAAACAGAACGGTTTGGAAAGTGTTTGTTAAAGACCTATGCTCCATAGGGAGCTGAAAGGTACAAGAAAAGAAAGCGGCACGGGCATAATACTGACCACATTACCCCAAAAATCATGTGCCAAAGGTCTATCAAAAATATGGTCACTAACATCATATTCCCTATACGCTACATAGCATGACCGGGCTCATCACATAACTTACTTTCTTTTATTGACACATTTATGGCAGATACTTTCCCAGTGAAAATCGAGATTGCACATTTTTATGTTCTTTCACAGATGGCTCGCTAGATGCAGAACGTAGCAATGTCACAGATTTGGTCAGTTCCATGGACCCTAATGGGAAGCGCACCATCTTTGTCCTTACCAAAGTGGACCTGGCAGAGTCATCACTTTATGACCCTGAAAGAGTAAGTTCAACTACAATCACAATAACTGTATTGTCCTAGCTAAATCTTTGTGAAGTAAATTCAGCTATAGCCACAAGAACCTGCCCATTTAATGTCCTTGCTAAATCTTTGTGAAGTAAATTCAACTATAGCCACAAGAACTTGCCCATTTAATGTCCTTGCTAAATCTTTGTGAAGTAAATTCAACTATAGCCACAAGAACTTGCCCATTTAATGTCCTTGCTAAATCTTTGTGAAGTAAATTCAACTATAGCCACAAGAACTTGCCCATTTAATGTCCTTGCTAAATCTTTGTGAAGTAAATTCAACTATAGCCACAAGAACTTGCCCATTTAAAGTCCTTGCTAAATCTTTGTGAAGTAAATTCAACTATAGCCACAAGAACTTGCCCATTTAAAGTCCTTGCTAAATCTTTGTGAAGTAAATTCAACTATAGCCACAAGAACTTGCCCATTTAATGTCCTTGCTAAATCTTTGTGAAGTAAATTCAACTATAGCCACAAGAACTTGCCCATTTAATGTCCTTGCTAAATCTTTGTGAAGTAAATTCAACTATAGCCACAAGAACTTGCCCATTTAATGTCCTTTCTAAATCTTTGTGAAGTAGATTCAACTATAGCCACACAAACTTGCCCATTTAATGTCCTTGCTAAATCTTTGTGAAGTAAATTCAACAAAGATTTTGCGACCAAAATGTTCTTTCCTGAAACTTAGAAACTGACCATGCATCGATAGCATAATGTCACATGACACACAGACTCAGAGACACTTGTCACATTGACCTTCAGATTTTAATGTGAATACATCAAGGCTTGTCACATTGACTTGCAGATTTTACTGTGAATACATCAAGACTTGTCACATTGACTTTCAGATTTTACTGCGAATACATCAAGGCTTGTCACATTGACTTTCAGATTTTAATGCGAATACATCAAGGCTTGTCACATTGACTTTCAGATTTTAGTGCGAATTCATCAAGAATTGTCACATTGACTTTCAGATTTTACTGCGAATACATTAAGACTTGTCACATTGACTTTCAGATTTTAATGTGAATACATCAAGGCTTGTCACATTGACTTTCAGATTTTACTGCGAAGACATCAAGACTTGTCACATTGACTTTCAGATTTTAATGTGAATACATCAAGACTTGTCACATTGACTTTCAGATTTTAATGTGAATACATCAAGACTTGTCACATTGACCTTCAAATTTTAATGCGAATACATCAAGACTTGTCACATTGACTTTCAGATTTTAATGTGAATACATCAAGACTTGTCACATTGACTTTCAGATTTTAATGTGAATACATCAAGGCTTGTCGCATTGACCTTCAGATTTTAATGTGAATACATCAAGGCTTGTCACATTGACTTTCAGATTTAATGTGAATACATCAAGGCTTGTCACATTGACTTCCAGATTTTAATGTGAATACATCAAGACTTATCGCATTGACCTTCAGATTTTACTGCAAATACACCAAGTGGTTACGTCACTGTAATTACATTCTAGAAACATTCTAATCGCCTCTCATGTGTTGAATGCATTGAGTGTGTACATTACAATTATCAGCCACTCTGACAGAGTTTTCCCATAGAGTTACTGTAAATATTCTTTATCTGCATTTCAGATCAAGAGCATCCTTGATGGGCGCTTGTTTCCCATGAAAGCCTTAGGGTACTTTGCTGTTGTGACAGGGAAAGGTTTGTGGTCATCTTTGCGTTTATTGAATTAATAATGCAGAAACGGATTGACCTCAAGGGACCGAGCACAGACAGTCCAGAAAATGAAATCAGTATACAAGGGGCTTTCAGTTTTGTAGAATGATACAAGAAGATGCAAGAAAAATAAGAAAAATAACCTCTACAGAGATGAAATGTGTTAGACGAATGACAAGAAACAGCCTGAGAGACAAGATCAGAAATGAAGAACTAAGAAAAAAGCTAGGAATAGCCCCTGCTATAGAGTATATATAAAGAAACAGCAGATACAATGGTTTGGCCACGTGACAAGGCAGAGTGATCAAAACACAACACAACGAGCCTCAATAAATGTTGTAAGAACACCAGACCCAAGGGTCACCATGAAAAAGATAGATTGATGGAATATTAGAAGCACTAGGAAACATAACAGCAGCAGAGGCGAACAGAAGAGCAAAAGACCGCAAATTATATCTCCCCTCGACGCTGAAAGGTAAATGAGGAAGGAAAGGCGAAGAAGAAGAAGAAGAAACAACAAGCAATATATGAGTATTTAATCGTTTGACTGTTGTGAAGAAAATTAAATTGTTTGGCCACGTATGTAGATCATTTAGTCTAGCAAACATCGTTTTTCAAGGAACAGTGAAAGAAGTGAGGACAGGGAAAGAGAGGGGAAGATAACATCAAAGAATGGACAGGCCTCAAGAGTCCCAAAAAAATGACTGAAAACAGTCGGCCTTCTCCGTTTGAGTCCAATGATCTCTAGGATTATAGTATGAGGAAGAAGTTATCAGACTATGACTTGGAAAAAATACAGATATGCATTATTTAAATATGGCTACTATCAATATCACTGCCCGTGGTCAGAGTATGGTATCATCTGTGGTGTCGAAGTGACACCCCTTTAGCTTCAGTTTAGGAGACTGTGAAACCACACAGGCTAGGTCAAGTGGAGGGTGCAGGGCCACCTGTATGTTGTTTCCTTTAAAAAAAAAATAGTTGATGAGTAAAATATGAACTGGTGCATTTTTGTTATGTATTAGCTTACTACATTGTGCCACAGTCCTTGTTTCTCTGGTCACACATCTTCTCTCAAGTATCTAATGACACAGCAGTAGAATTCAAACAGTAAATCAAGCTTCCATTGCTCCAGGTGATCCTAGGGACGAAAGCTTTGTCATCTCATACAACTTCCATTGCTTTAGGTGATCCTAGGGACGAAAGCTTTGTCATCTCATACAACTTCCATTGCTTCAGGTGATCCTAAGGGTGAAAGCTTTGTCATCTCATACAACTTCCATTGCTCCAAGTGATCCTAGGGACGAAAGCTTTGTCATCTCATACAACTTCCATTGCTTCAGGTGATCCTAGGGACGAAAGCTTTGTCATCTCATACAACTTCCATTGCTCCAAGTGATCCTAGGGACGAAAGCTTTGTCATCTCATACAACTTCCATTGCTTCAGGTGATCCTAGGGGTGAAAGCTTTGTCATCTCATACAACTTCCATTGCTCCATCCAGGTGATCCTAGGGTGAAAGCTTTGTCATCTCATACAACTTCCATTGCTCCATCCAGGTGATCCTAGGGGCAAAAGCTTTGTCATCTCATACAACTTCCATTGCTCCAGATGATCCTATGGACAAAAGCTTTGTCATCTCATACAACTTCCATTGCTCCATCCAGGTGATCCTAGAGGCAAAAGCTTTGTCATCTCATACAACTTCCATTGCTCCATCCAGGTGATCCTAGAGGCAAAAGCTTTGTCATCTCATACAACTTCCATTGCTCCATCCAGGTGATCCTAGGGGCAAAAGCTTTGTCATCTCATACAACTTCCATTGCTCCAGGTGATCCTAGGGGTGAGAGCTTTGTCATCTCATACAACTTCCATTGCTCCAAGTGAACCTAGAGGTGAAAGCTTTATAATCTCATACAACTTTCATTGCTCCAGGTAATCCTAGGGGCGAAAGCTTTGTCATCTCATACAACTTCCATTGCTCCAAGTGAACCTAGAGGTGAAAGCTTTATAATCTCATACAACTTCCATTGCTCCATCCAGGTGATCCTAGGGGCAAAAGCTTTATAATCTCATACAACTTTCATTGCTCCAGGTAATCCTAGGGGCGAAAGCTTTGTCATCTCATACAACTTCCATTGCTCCAGGTGATCCTAGGGGTGAAAGCTTTGTCATCTCATACAACTTCCATTGCTCCAAGTGAACCTAGAGGTGAAAGCTTTATAATCTCATACAACTTTCATTGCTCCAGGTAATCCTAGGGGCGAAAGCTTTGTCATCTCATACAACTTCCATTGCTCCAGGTGATCCTAGGGGTGAAAGCTTTGTCATCTCATACAACTTCCATTGCTCCAAGTGAACCTAGAGGTGAAAGCTTTATAATCTCATACAACTTTCATTGCTCCAGGTAATCCTAGGGGCGAAAGCTTTGTCATCTCATACAACTTCCATTGCTCCAGGTAATCCTAGGAGTGAAAGCTTTGTCATCTCATACAACTTCCATTGCTCCAGGTGATCCTAGGGGTGAAAGCTTTGTCATCTCATACAACTTCCATTGCTCCAGGTGATCCTAGGGGCGAAAGCTTTGTCATCTCATACAACTTCCATTGCTCCAGGTGATCCTAGGGGTGAAAGCTTTGTCATCTCATACAACTTCCATTGCTCCAGGTGATCCTAGGAGTGAAAGCTTTGTCATCTCATACAACTTCCATTGCTCCAGGTGATCCTAGGGGCGAAAGCTTTGTCATCTCATACAACTTCCATTGCTCCAGGTGATCCTAGGGGTGAAAGCTTTGTCATCTCATACAACTTCCATTGCTCCAGATGATCCTAGGAGTGAAAGCTTTGTCATCTCATACAACTTCCATTGCTCCAGGTGATCCTAGGGGCGGAAGCTTTGTCATCTCATACAACTTCTATTGCTCCAGGTGATCCTAGGAGTGAAAGCTTTGTTATCTCATACAACTCAAGACTCACACCAAGATACCTCTATTTATGAGCAAATAACGTCCGGGGAAGTGGTATGTTTACAACACTCCGAAGAAAAATCACAAATAATCAACAGAAAAAAACAAAGAACAATAGATGGTCCAAAGCAGGATCGAACTTATACTCCTCAGCACAATGCCTTGCCACGAGAACCAAATGCTAGAGCAGATGGCTATCTAAGTAGCTATCATTGGTGATGTCTTTCACGCAGGTGTACTCATGACTTATAGCTTAGGGTTACGATCACAACTCGGGAATAAATTGTGTATCTGTATTTTCCTATTAAAACAAGTATCTCCCTGATAGAATAGGGCTGAATACTTGCGTTGCAGACAAACTGTTATAGGACGAAACAGCACAAATAGTAGTTTTCAGTAGTTTAGACTGGTGACAATAATAAAGGAAAATTATTATAGAGGGAAACTTCCGAGGCGATGAATCAGCAAATAACTTCAGGTGAAGAGGTACGTTTTCATTATCTAGTGTCAAAAACATGGAGACAAACTTTGCAGCAGGATTTTCTTGAATCTTCTAACAGACTCCATAGTTGATTCCAACCATTTGGGAGAGCTGTTGAGCTGCTTCATGAAGGTTTTTTGGGAGCAGGTTGGGGTGGCTTATGTATGCGTGTTAGGAGTCTGGTGTAGATGGTTAGTAATGGTTATAAGGAAGTTATTCTAGATGGGAAATGAGGCATCATGAATCATAGTTGACTTTGACAATGGTAGACAAATAATTAAGTTGACTTGGGCAGTGCTGCTGTAGATAACATAATGAAGACACACAATGAGGTTGACTTGGGCAGTGCTGCTGTAGATAACATAATGAAGACACACAATGAGGTTGACTTGGACAGTGCTGCTGTAGATAACATAATGAAGACACACAATGAAGTTGACTTGGACAGTGCTGCTGTAGATAACATAATGAAGACACACAATGAGGTTGACTTGGACAGTGCTGCTGTAGATAACATAATGAAGAAAATACAATGGGTTGACTTGGGCAGTGCTGCTGCATATAACATAATGAAGACACACAATGAAGTTGACAATAGATAGAGGGTGAGGTTATTTAGAATATGCCTTTATAGAGATCATATAAATACAATATTGGCTTAGACAACGTGACGATAGATGAGATACAAAGACAAATAGAATGATTGACTTGGATAGGCTTAGATTTTACACTTGTCAAAGAATGAGACACATGTAGACAAAGGAAGTGACTGATGTAGACAAGATATCTTTGGTTGACATAATGAAAATAAATTAAGGGATTGATGTAAGCAAAATATCTTTGGTTGACATAATGAAGATAAATAAAGAGGTTGACATATATAAGATATCTTTGTTGACATAATGAGGATAAATTAAGGGATTGATGTAAGCAAAATATCTTTGGTTGACATGGGTTAGATATCTTTGTTGACATAATGAAGATAAATAATGAGTTGACATATATAAGATATCTTTAATTGACATATTGAAGATAAAGAAGTTGACTTAGATAAGATATCTTTGGTTGACAATGAAAATTAATAAAGAGAAGAGGTTGACATACATAAGATATATATATATATGGTTGACATAATGAAGATAATTAAAGAGGTTGACATAGATAAGGTATCTATAGTTGACATAATGAAGATAAATAAAGAGGGTGACTAAGACAGACAGTGTGTCTGCAGTAGACAAATAATGAGGCTGGTGTTAAGAGACAAAAAAATGACCACACAATCACTAACCATGACTATGTGTTGTTGAAACACCAGTGTTCTCTTCCTTGCCAGACTTACCGTGTCAAACTATTTCAGGTAACAGTAATGACAGCATCCATGCAATCAGGCAATACGAGGAACAGTTTTTCAGGCATTCTAAGCTTTTCAAGTGAGTTCCCATCTCATTTTTTATATTTTGTTTATCTCAGTTTCTTCAAATCTCACTTTTGTTATTTCATGCTTATTTATTCAGTATCCTTTTTATATGACAGCGAATCATGGACAACATATGCAAAGCTAGAGAGAAATCTAAACGCATTCCATATGTGATGTCTGCACCATATTCTTGTTATCACTTGGAAAGACAAAGAGACAAACATTGAGGTCCTCACTCGTTATAGGCCTGCCAAACATCTACACGCTGCTCAAACAACGTAGGTTACACTGGCTTGACCACTTAAACCATATGAAAGATGGCCACTTACCAAAAGATATGCTTTATGGACAGCTAGCAGATTGCAAAAGAACTAGGAGGTGCTCAAAACTTTGATTTATAGACATATGTAAACGTGACATGAAGACTGAACATAAACCCTTCAGCCTGGGAACACATAGCTGCAGACTGTGATCTTTGGAAACACGATCTGAAGCTCCAACTCAAGCAAGAAGCAGACAGATTCATAGAAAAAGAGTACACATGGCAAAAGAAAAAAAAAGATTTCCTAGGGTGACTGCAAAATCTATAGTCTGCTATGACTGACGGAGGCTACTAGTGGTTATTTATTTTGTTTATTACAAATGCCACAATCTCATGTGTTTTTCATGTTTTCTTTTTTCTTCATCATTTTTCAACTTCATTGTCGGTATTCCTTTTATCTTATAATTATTTACAAATAAAAATCTCTGTATTATCTGCATCAACCATTCAACTCCTTGTACAGACATGGCTCATTAGCAAACCTTTTTCTTTCATTTCTATCTTGAACTAATTGTCATTTATGCCTTTCTTGGACTAATCATTATTTATTCCTCTCTTGGGCCAATATTTATAGTTCTTCCCATGTTCTTGCCATATTCTTCTCATGTTCTTGTCAAACCTGATTAAAATGCCAGGACCGAATCCAAAGCCAGGTAAGTTGATGTTTTTTTAAGTGTTTCCTTTGACTTCAAGACAAAAGAAATAAACTGAATAGCACCTTTAGAGATACAAGTTGCGCTTGAATCTTTAAATTTAGACTATGCCGTTGTCTACATGCTCCCCAGCATTTGCCTTAGCATCTTTAGAGTTACAAGTTGAACTTGAATCTTTAAACTCAGACTATGCCATTTTCTACATGCTCCCCAGCAGTTCAGTACATTTCATTAGGGCAAAACAGTAAACAATAACTGACAGGCTGCTTGAATAATAAACAGTAATATATCTGTTGTAACCCTAATGATTAGTTAAAGTTAAAGTAATGGTTATTTTAATAGACAGAAAGTAATGATTAGTTTACAGGTAGAAAGTTATGATTTCTTTGCAGACACAAAGTAATGATTAGTTTACAGACAATATAACGGTTATTTTACAGACAGAAAGTAATGAGTTATTTGCAGGTCATTATCATTGCACTCCGAACATGTCCATAGGTGCTCAGATCCTCTCCTCAGCAAGTCCCGCAGTGTCCAGCGACTGATGACTCCAGTTCTATGTTGGTTAATAAGTCTTCTTATACGCCCACTAAGTTTCTCATTTCTGTCTGTGCCCATCCTAACTACCATCTCCATCATCCAAAGAAGTGACTTGGATCTGTGTTTGTCGAAGTCCTTTGTTCTTCCCACATCTCGGAGGGCATTGATGATGCCCACCTGATCCATTGGTTGCCCATCCTCAACGACAGTGCAGCTAGCCAACCTGTCCACTCTTTCATTTCCCCTAACTCCCACATGTCCAGGAAAACAAAGTTAGACAAAGATGACCTTACATATTTTCGACTTCTGCAATGACTCTACCATTGCATGCGTACAGAGCCCGCCTCCACTTTTTTATCATGCTCATCGAATCACTCAGTATACATGCGTGGGTGTAGTCTTGTGACTCTAGCCATTTGAATGCTTTGGTCACTGCCATCACCTCCATTGTCATGCTAATCGTGGTCATAACGTATGCACCACTGTCTTCTTTGACTATTCTGCCTGCCGAGTGTGATGTAAATGCCCATGCACTTCTTTGGTGTCGTTTACAGATCCATCTGTATAGTTGACTGCATCTTTCTCATCGGTGTTATCACAGATGAGACCGTTGACCTCAGCATTAACGACGACCGGGTTCTGTTCCTTACTCTTCCTTTCTGTTCCTACTCTTCCTGTCGAGTGTGACAATACATGAGAAAGTCCCTTGAATGACGTAGGCACAGGTATCCACTCCTCACCAACACTTTTATTGGTAAGCCCACAAACCTGTTTGATGACATCTTCTGCTCGGCCCACCCATGATTTGCCTCTTTTTAGCCTGGCACCTTTCCCTGTGTTGAGCATGTGGTGCAATGAATGCTCTTTTTCTAAATACAAAGTAATGATTAGTTTATAGACACAAAGCAATGATTAGTTTATAGACAGAAAGTAATGATTTGTTTGCAGGCACAATGTAATGATTAATTTATAGACGGAAAGTAATGATTAGTTTACAGTCAGAATGTAATGATTAGTTTACAGACAGAATGTAATGATTAATTGACAGGGATGGAGTACTGAAGCCTACACAGACAACCACCCAGAACCTCAGCATGGCCGTGTCCGAGGTATTTTGGAAGATGGTCAAAGAGACAGTTGAGCAGCAAGCAGATGCTTTTAAAGGTTAGATAATTGTATGTTCTGTATTAGGTTTAGAACAGCCAAAATTATGTCAGGATGATGATTATGCACAGATTAAATACTAAAATAAAAATTTTCAACTCCAGTGTTTAGTCAGTTTTATTATATGGCTGTGAAACATGGAGAACAACTAAAATGACAATCATGAAGATACAGACTTTCATTAATGGATGCTTAATCAGAATAAAAGGATGGAAATGTCAGGACAAAATCACTAACATAGAATTATGGAAATGGATACCAATCAAAAACCAGTGGATAAAAAGATACAGAGAAGTCGATGGTGCTGGATAGGACACACACTACTGGAAGCTAACTGAGAGTATTACACAACAGGCCCTTTTTTTTATAATCTCCAGGGAAAAAGACAAAGAGGAAGACCGAGGAATTCTTAGAGAAGACAGATAGAAGCAGAGATGAAGATGATGGAGAAGACATGGAATGATCTTAAAAGAATGGCAAGAAACAGAACGGCTTGGAAAGTGTTTGTTGAAGACCTATGCTCCACAGGGAGCTGAAAGGTAGAAGAAGAAGAAGACAATTATGTACAGAATTAGTTTACCTAATGTTTTTTTTCTTAAATGAAATGTATCAGTCAAAAAGACTACAAGTAGTGACTAGAATTAGTAACTTTAGTAATTAAAACGATGGCCTGGCTCGAAACACAACCTTTGACTCATGTGTGTTTTCTGAGTAACTCGATGAGCGCACTCAGAAAGATTAACGGGATTGTGTTTGGAGCAGTGGTTGGTCTTACTACAGAATGAAGGACTGACTGGAATATGTTTCATTTTCGTTCATGGACACTTAGGCGTGAAAGGAAATAAACGAGCTGACAACCTGGCGATAAAGAGGTAGGTCCATGATATGCGAATGACACAGTCATAATAGCAGAAACAGAGAATGAACTACAAGAAATGATAGACATAATAGTAAAGGAAAACAACAAGAAGGGTCTCAGTCTGAATAGTAAGAAAACAGAAGTAATGGTCATATCAAAGAAACAATCATCACCAGCATGCAGCATAAAAATAAAAAGGACAAATCTGAAAAAGGCTACACGTCAAATACTTGGGCACAGTAATAAACATATGGAAGATGCACCACAGAAATAAAAAGCAGAATAGCTCAGATCAAAATAGCTTTTCAGAAAATGAAAAACCTCTCATGCAACAAATCTGTGTCAATAGAAGTGAGAAACAGAGTTCATCGGTGCTATATAGGGCCCATTGTGACCTATGGAAGCAAATCTTGGGCCATAAACAAACAAATGAAAAGATGATTAGAGGCCGCAGAGATGAGATTTCTCAGAAGAATGTTGAAAAGACAGCTAAAAAGACCAACGAGGAAATTCTCAAAGAGGCCAACACAAAAAGGGAGCTCCTAAAAAAACATCAGAAAGAAACAATTAACATTTTCCGTGCACATCATGAGAAAAGGAAAGTTGGAATACTTGGTTACAACTGGCAAAATACAGGGAAGGAGAGATCGCAGATGACAAGGAGAGAAAATACTAGAAGTTTGGTGTCATGGCATGGAAAACAGTCAACAACAGAACAGATATGATGCATGGTGGACAGAAAATTGTGGAAGGACATGATCGCCTATGCCACCCAGTAACACATGATGATAATATAAAAATCTGGAGAGGAACATTGAGCCAGATCAAAGAGATTAATTAAACCTGTAGAAGTCACAGATAGATACAAATGTCAAGGAAAGTTGTGGGAGGACATGATCGCCTAGAAGTCACAGATAGATACAAATGTCAAGGAAAGTTGTGGGAGGACGTGATCACCTACACCACCCAGTAACACATGATGATCATATAAAAATCTGGAGAGGAAACATTGAGCCAGATCAAAGAGATTAATTAAACCTGTAGAAGTCACAGATAGATACAAATGTCAAGGAAAGTTGTGGGAGGACATGATCGCCTACACCAACAGGTATGGTACATGATGATGTATATGAAATCTATCTATCTATTGACCTTTCGAGCCGTGGATGGCCCAGAGGGCATAGACCCAGATACTCTTTCTCTTTTTTCTAAATTTTCTTTCTAGCGGTCTCAATCCTTGTAAAAGATCTTTCATCAAATCTCGCCATTTGTCTCTGTTCTGTGCAAGCATCTCAACCTCATTGAGGGAGCCAATTCCTGCTGCCTCTGCCTCTCTGATCAATGTTTTTCTCAGTGTTTCACTGGGTCACCTCTTTTCCTCCTACCTGTTGTTTACCACTTGAGGACTCGCTTTGCTATTCAGTTATTATCTCTTCTCATCACATGTCCAACATATGTCCATCATCTTTTCTTTATTACTGATGATATTAAAGGTTGATTAGTGATTTCTCTAATTTCTTCATTTGTTTTGAATTCGTTCCATGCTATACCAAGTATTTTCCTTAGACATTTATTTTTAAATGCATTCAACTTTGTTTCTAAATGGGAAATGTTTTCTAAGAGGAAATGTTTGTTGTGCTGATGTCAGTATTTGTTCTTTGTTGGTTCCATGATCTTGAATTGATAAACAAGTCTCATGTGGCCTCATCTGTTTGTTCAGCCACCAGATTTAACTTGGAAACAGAGTGGAAGAACACTTTTCCACGTGTCCGGGAGCTGGATAGGGTAAGTGGATGTGAAGATATATATATATAAGGTTTGAGAGTTTGGGTAAGTGGATGTGAGGATAAATAAGGTTTGAGAGTTTGGGTAAGTGGATGTGAGGATATATAAGCTTTAAGTGTTTTAGTAAGTTGATGTGTGGATATATAAGGTTTAAGAGTTTGGGTAAGTTGATGTGAGAGTATATAAGGTTTAAGAGTTTGGGTAAGTTGATGTGAGAGTATATAAGCTTTAAGAGTTTGGGTAAGTTGATGTGAGGATATATAAGGTTTGAGAGTTTGGGTAAGTTGATGTGAGAGTATATAAAGTTTGAGAGTTTGGGTAAGTTGATGTGAGAGTATATAAGGTTTGAGAGTTTGGGTAAGTGGATGTGAGAGTATATAAGGTTTGAGAGTTTGGGTAAGTGGATGTGAGAGTATATAAAGTTTGAGAGTTTGGGTAAGTGGATGTGAGAGTATATAAAGTTTGAGAGTTTGGGTAAGTTGATGTGAGAGTATATAAAGTTTGAGAGTTTGGGTAAGTTGATGTGAGAGTATATAAGGTTTGAGAGTTTGGGTAAGTTGATGTGAGAGTATATAAAGTTTGAGAGTTTGGGTAAGTTGATGTGAGAGTATATAAAGTTTGAGAGTTTGGGTAAGTTGATGTGAGAGTATATAAAGTTTGAGAGTTTGGGTAAGTGGATGTGAGAGTATATAAAGTTTGAGAGTTTGGGTAAGTTGATGTGAGAGTATATAAAGTTTGAGAGTTTGGGTAAGTGGATGTGAGAGTATATAAAGTTTGAGAGTTTGGGTAAGTGGATGTGAGAGTATATAAAGTTTGAGAGTTTGGGTAAGTTGATGTGAGAGTATATAAAGTTTGAGAGTTTGGGTAAGTTGATGTGAGAGTATATAAGGTTTGAGAGTTTGGGTAAGTGGATGTGAGAGTATATAAGGTTTGAGAGTTTGGGTAAGTGGATGTGAGAGTATATAAAGTTTGAGAGTTTGGGTAAGTGGATGTGAGAGTATATAAAGTTTGAGAGTTTGGGTAAGTTGATGTGAGAGTATATAAAGTTTGAGAGTTTGGGTAAGTTGATGTGAGAGTATATAAGGTTTGAGAGTTTGGGTAAGTTGATGTGAGAGTATATAAGTTTGAGAGTTTGGGTAAGTGGATGTGAGAGTATATAAGGTTTGAGAGTTTGGGTAAGTTGATGTGAGAGTATATAAAGTTTGAGAGTTTGGGTAAGTTGATGTGAGAGTATATAAAGTTTGAGAGTTTGGGTAAGTTGATGTGAGAGTATATAAAGTTTGAGAGTTTGGGTAAGTGGATGTGAGAGTATATAAAGTTTGAGAGTTTGGGTAAGTTGATGTGAGAGTATATAAAGTTTGAGAGTTTGGGTAAGTGGATGTGAGAGTATATAAAGTTTGAGAGTTTGGGTAAGTGGATGTGAGAGTATATAAAGTTTGAGAGTTTGGGTAAGTTGATGTGAGAGTATATAAAGTTTGAGAGTTTGGGTAAGTTGATGTGAGAGTATATAAGGTTTGAGAGTTTGGGTAAGTGGATGTGAGAGTATATAAGGTTTGAGAGTTTGGGTAAGTGGATGTGAGAGTATATAAAGTTTGAGAGTTTGGGTAAGTGGATGTGAGAGTATATAAAGTTTGAGAGTTTGGGTAAGTTGATGTGAGAGTATATAAAGTTTGAGAGTTTGGGTAAGTTGATGTGAGAGTATATAAGGTTTGAGAGTTTGGGTAAGTTGATGTGAGAGTATATAAAGTTTGAGAGTTTGGTAAGTTGATGTGAGAGTATATAAAGTTTGAGAGTTTGGGTAAGTTGATGTGAGAGTATATAAAGTTTGAGAGTTTGGGTAAGTGGATGTGAGAGTATATAAAGTTTGAGAGTTTGGGTAAGTTGATGTGAGAGTATATAAAGTTTGAGAGTTTGGGTAAGTGGATGTGAGAGTATATAAAGTTTGAGAGTTTGGGTAAGTGGATGTGAGAGTATATAAAGTTTGAGAGTTTGGGTAAGTTGATGTGAGAGTATATAAGGTTTGAGAGTTTGGGTAAGTGGATGTGAGGATATACAACTCTCCTCTTGAACTGTGTCCCACATTTTATATCAATCAAACTATGTGTCTTGTACCTGTAACTTTCTCTTCTTGAACTGTGTCTTGTACATGTAACTCTCTCTTCTTGAACTATGTCTTGTACCTGTAACTCTCTCTTCTTGAACTGTGTCTTGTACATGTAACTCTCTTCTTGAACTGTGTCGTGTACATGTAACTCTCTTCTTGAACTATGTCCCACATTTTATATCAATCAAACTATGTGTATTGTACCTGTAACTCTCTCTTCTTGAACTGTGTCTTGTACATATAACTCTCTTCTTGAGCTGTGTCTTGTACATATAACTCTCTTCTTGAACTGTGTCTTGTACATATAACTCTCTTCTTGAACTGTGTCTTGTACATATAACTCTCTTCTTGAACTGTGTCTTGTACATGTAACTCTCTTCTTGAACTGTGTCTTGTACATGTAACTCTCTTCTTGAACTGTGTCTTGTACATGTAACTCTCTTCTTGAACTGTGTCTTGTACATGTAACTCTCTTCTTGAACTGTGTCTTATACATGTAACTCTCTTCTTGAACTGTGTCCCACATTTTATATCAATCAAACTATGTGTATTGTACCTGTAACTCTCTTCTTGAACTGTGTCTTGTACATGTAACTCTCTTCTTGAACTGTGTCTTGTACATGTAACTCTCTTCTTGAACTGTGTCCCATATTTTATATCAATCAAACTATGTGTATTGTACATTTAACTCTCTTCTTGAACTGTGTACAGGATGAGCTGTTTGAGAAATGCAAGGGGGAGATCTTGGATGAGATCATTAACTTGAGTCAAGTTACATCCAAAGAGTGGTGAGTTGAATCACATGTCATGCCTTCATCTGTTGTCTGTCCAACATTGGCTGTGAATAGTAAAGATGGCTAGTGTCTATTTGTTGGGAGATAGTAATAAATATACTCACAGAAAGTTAGTGTGCAACACTCTATAGGTCACAGTGTAATTTCTCGGAAGACATGAAAATAAAACTTGGTGCACATTTCAGTGTGGGTGGCGAACACTTACCCAAACAGTTGCAAGTCACTCGCACTATTTATAGAAAAATAATCATGGTGCAAGCTAACTCATGTGAAAAGTACCATAAGAAAGAATTTATCACAGATAAATGAAAGGTAAGTGTGAAGATCTAATCATGGACATGGAAAAGCATAATCAGAAACAGAGATTATATCTATCTATCTATTGACCTTTCGAGCCGTAGCCGGCCCATAGAGCATATACCAAGATACTCCTTCTCTTATCTGAATTTTTGTTTTAGCAGTTTTCAATTCTTTTAAAGAAACAGAAATTACTAACAGAAAATTTGTTGTTGTTTTATTTTATTTTTTTTTTTTTTTTTTTTTTTTTTATTTTTTTGCAGTGTCTCACAAAGTGACCTATATAGTGTTGTACATAACTTCTTTCCTTGACTATATATCAATATTTTATATTTATATTTATGACTGAAGATTTAAATTGTCAAATGAGATGAGTAAAATATGAACATTATTATGTGGAAGAAAATGTTTTAGATATCAACATTAATTTGTGGGAGAAAACTTTAAATATCAACATTAATTTGTGGAGAAAACTTTAAATATCAACAATAATTTTTGTGGTGAAAACGTTTTAGATATCAACATTAATTTGTGGGAGAAAACTTTTTAGATATCAACATTAATTTGTGGGTTTTAGATATCAACATTAATTTGTGGAAGAACATTTTAAATATCAACTTTAGTTTCTAAATCTTTAAAAAGTTTTGTTTGACCTTCTGATGTCTGTCAGGGAGGAGGCATTCTACAAAAAGCTGTGGGAGAAGACTGGCTCCTTTATCATTGAGAATGTTTATTTGCCTGCAGCACAGGCCAGAGACATGGGGTAAGACTATTGGTCAATCAGAGTTGTACAGGTCATGACCCTGTGTGTGATTGGCTGGTTAGTAGCTCCTCACTGACTTGTTGGAGGTGAAGTATAGAATTTTACAGTACATCAGTGTTGCTAATATCACATTGATAGATAATCAGTATCAGCGATAGTGCATCACTGTCTGAACTGAAGGTTTTACTAACATCCAAACATATAGATTATCTTGAATGCCACTCTTATTTTTTTGGCATGTTTTTTAACATTTCATACATTTACAATTTTAAAATGAATTGTATTAACACATTTCTTAATGCATTCATTCATTTATTCATTCATTGGGTGCCATCTCCACATCGAAGACCATGGAGTGCCATTTTGCTCTGTCTTGAGTTTATGGTGCATGATGTCATAAGTCACCTGTCCTTCTTTTGATGTTATGAAAAGTTTTAGTCACGGTCTGCCTGTGCCTCATCTACCTTGTTATTTCCCCTCGGAGGAGACTTTTAGTAGACATAAGTGCAAATATAAATATGTAAAATGTTAAATACTTTGCGGGGTCACGAGTAGAGTTGTGGAGAACATGTAAAATAAACATTAAGATGGTATGGAGCCACAAAGATCATCTACTTTACACATTCATAACTCATATTCATAGGATGCCCTAGGTCTGGATCTTGCTGTTCATCTTTGTTATCTTGGTCCTGTACCACATTTTCCTTGATCTGCGGCCCTCCTTCTTTCTCCATATTCACCTAAAGACTACTAATCGTTGGATGCCTTTCAAGTTCATTAAACCGGCACAGATGCAATGTGTTGTTTACAGCAAAGCTGTGATATTCTGCACCTTCAGCCCAGTACATCCAACTTCAGCAAAGCGTTTGTGGGTACCAGGTTGCCTTCCCTCTGTAATGCCTACTCACAGGACCAGGCTGATTAGTCTGTTTCCAGAAGCATCATGGGAAGGGACAGTAGGATCTTGATCATCTGTTATCGCTAATCCTGATGCCAGTAATCAGCTATGGGTTGCCATAGTTTTTGATCAACGAGCTGTTGCTCATCTTCTGCTTTCATTCTGAAGTCCACTAAAATGTCTTCTGCTTTCATTCTGAAGTCCACTAAAATGTCTTCTAAAATGTCTATAACATTAATTAACATATCTTCACACCTCTGTGTGTAAGTATAGCATTAATTAACATATCTTTACATATCTGCCTGTAAATGTAACATATCTTCATATATTTGTATGTAACTGTAGCATTAATTAACATATCTTTACATATCTGCCTGTAAGTGTAACATATCTTCATATATTTGTATGTAACTGTAGCATTAATTAACATATATCTTCACTTGTCTGTGTGTCTTTACCGTAATATTCTTATTTCTTTCTTCACTTCCTCTTGTACCCCGGGTCATGAGGGAGATACAAAGTTCTAGTTCTCGCCCCTTTGGTACCTTGCTCATTGTCAATTGATGTTGTTGTAGCATTTCTGTCCATCTTTCTCTGGGTCTTCCTCCTGCTCTTATGCCTTCTCCTCTTTTAATATATGCTTTGTTTGGTCAGGAATCAAAATGGGGCTTTCTTTCTAGATAGTCAAAAGTGGATATCAATGCTGAAGGAATAGACCTGGAGACTGTTCAGAGCTACAACTACCTTGGGTGTACTATGACCAGTGACGTAAAATGTAAAACTGAAATAAACAAACGAATAGGAATAGCAAAAAGTAATTTTAATGCTATAAAAAATATACTAACATCAAAACAAATAACATCAAGGCTAAAACTAAGAGGAGCAAAATGTTATATCTTCTCAACATTCCTATATAGTGCAGAAACACGGACATTAGACAAGAAAACAGAAAACTGAATCATTTGAAATGTGGATTTATAGGAGAATAGGAAGAATTGGATGGGAAGAAAAGAATACAAATGTTAAAGTCTTAAAACAACTAAAATAAAAGTGAACTACTAAACACAATTCAAACAAGTCAAATGAGATTTTTGGGGCATATTAAAAGACACAGCAGTCTACTAAAAGTAATCTTGGAAGGGAAAATACAAGGTAGAAGAGGCAGACCAAGACTAACATGGACAAGTAACATAAACAAAATTGACAAGTCAGCCTATGACAACCTGTACTGTCAAAGCAAGAGACAGATTGGAATTGCACCCATGGTAGCCAACATTCGATGAGGAGACTGCACTCAATGATGGATAAATGATTGAGTGTGTTGTTTGTTGAGAAAATAGTTGAGTATGTTGTTTGTTTGTTGAATCGGTATAATAATTGGGTGTGTTTGTTTCAGCACTTTCAACACAACTGTAGATATCAAACTCCGCCAGTGGGCAGATGTACAGCTACCTAAAAAGTGTGTTGAGGTATGTGTCCATTGTTATGTTCCAATGTGTTATAACCACATCAGTCATGGGGGGACTGATTGGTCTCAGGGCAAGACGCCGGCCTCGAGACAGAGAGGTTGTGGGTTCAAATCCCGGCTACACCAGTTGGAGTTTTTATTTATGATTTCTCTCTGTGGCAACCATCCCTGGTCTCAGCAACGAGGCCCGGCTTGAAACATCAATTACTCATCGACGGAAAAAATTTGAGTACTTTCGAAGTCAGAGTTATCTGCCTGTGTGGCGAGGGACCCCTGTGCACACGGCTGCCAGGGAAAAAGGATTAATGTGCAAAATTCAGTTCCTAGTCTCTAGGGACTTCGTCAGAGGTAAAAGCTGGCGAACGAAAAAAAAAAAAACATCCATGAGTCATTGTATGTCAGGTATGTGTCCATTGTTACGTTCCAATGTGTTATAACCACATCAGAGTCATGAGTCATTGTATGTGAGGTATGGGTCCATTGTTACATTCCAATGTGTTATAAATGTGTCCATTGTTACATTCCAATGTGTTATAACCACATCAGAGTTATGAGTCATTGTTTGTGAGCCATCTTGATATCACCTGATGTGGCATTAACCCTAGTTTATGATACATTCATAACAATAACACTCTCAAATTAAACATTCTTGGAATTCGTAATATCAGAAATGAAGAACTGAGAAAAAAAGTTAGGATTTACCCCTGCCATAGAGTATATAAAGAAACAACAGATAAAATGGTTTGGCCACGTGACAAGGCAGAAAGATCAAAGCACATCACAATGAGCCTTCAATAAACGTGAAAACACCAGATCCAAAGGCTGACCGCAAAAAAGATGGATTGACGGAATAATGAAAATACTAGGAAACATAATTGCGAGCAGAAGGGCGCAATTTATATCTCCCCTCGATGCTGAAAGGCAAATGAGGAAGGAAAGAATAAGAAGAAGTCCGTGCAAAAAATTTCTTCCCTCAGTATACCTTCCTAATTATTTCCACTGGTGACTTCTGACAAATCATTACAGACAGATTTTTTTTTTCAAACACCATACATACTTAGTAAGAAGTACTAACATGTAAAAGTGCAACATTTTTTTTTTATAAATTTGGTCATAAATGAGGGAAAAAAAATTTAACCTCTGTGAAATTCTCTTTGGCTGTCGTGAGACATCAAAACAAATCTTTGTAAACATGGGATAGGATAAACGACCGCAAAAATAAAATTGAATGTACTCGCTGGATGGATGGTTGACTTGTCATTAAACAAAGCACTGCCGGACAACCATGCGCTTGAATTCTGGGCCATAAATTGGGCCAGAGCAGGCAAATGATAACCACATCCAATTTCCCACTGCTCTTAGGTAAACACAAAGATTCGTAGCAAAAGTTCAAAGAAAATATTATTTCTCAAAATTACAAAGGGTGTTCGTAAGTTTGACGAACATATAGTAAAAACGTGACTCACAAATAAGTATTGTAATCTAGGTTGAACCTCAGATTACTTACAAAACCTATTCCATAGGTCACGTTTTTATGACACTTTAGTAAAAATTACTGCCACTTAATTGTTACATTTGGAGTTTGAAAAATAAGATTTTCTTTGAACTTTTGCTACACAGCTGTGTGTTTATACTAGGAGAGACGTGGGAATCAGATGCGGTAATTGTTTCCCGGCTTATGTTCAATTTATGGCCTGAAATTCGACTGCTTGGCGCCACAGCTGCCGGAGGTGTTGTGTTGTTTATTCACACGTCGGCCGTCATTCGAGTTGCATGTTTGGCTTCCTCTTAACGTCATTCACAGGCGATCCCATGTTAAAAAGGTTTGTTTGATGTCTGCGCCTACAGCCAAGGAGATTTCTCCCATCATAAGTTAGGAAAAAAAAAATTTCTTGAAAATTTGTGAAATTTATAGATAAATAGCCCCTTTTGTGCAATAAAGTAGTACTTTTTACATCACACTCATTTGTGTCTGATCCAACATCAAAGGAAACAAATCCAATACTCAGAATCACTTAAAGTAGTAATTAGGAAGGTATATGGAGGGGAAGGAATATTTGACCATTGCAAACTGTCAAATTTCAAGAATGTGTATTTTGAGGTGGTAATTTTTACAACGGTCTCTTAAACTAGGGTTAAGTTATGAAGACATGCACCTCTACTGACCATATGGACCTGGTTCAGTGTGCCCTGTTTTGTTAGATCTACATGGTTTTGGTGTTCATCCAGCCTTTAAAAATGGGTACCAGAGTTTCTCCCTTGGAATGCAGCAGGGTGACCTGGTGTGATACTGACCATGTTGCCAATAAATGTGTTGGTGGTTATGACAAATATTGTCACAGACTCATGCCACAAGTAGTAACTGGCTTCTTGTGCTTTATTTATGCTGTATGTCTTTAGCAAGTTCATGTTTTGTGTTATTTTTATGTTATTCTTCCTTTCTTCCCCCCCCCCCTTGAAATTGACTGAGTCATGTGTGCATTCCTCTTATTCCCCCATAAATTGGCTGAGTAATGTGTGTTTTTCTCTTATTCCCCATATATTGGCTGAGTGATGTGTGCTTTTCTCTTATTCTCTCCCCACACAGATTGGCTGACTTACATGTATTTTTCTCTTATCCTCCCCCACACAGATTGGCTGACTTACACGTATTTCTCTCTTATTCTCCTCCCACACAGATTGGCTGACTTACACATATTTCTCTCTTATTCTCCTCCCACACAGATTGGCTGACTTACACGTATTTCTCTCTTATTCTCCTCCCACACAGATTGACCTTCTTATACATATTTCTCTCTTATTCTCCTCCCACACAGATTGACCTTCTTACACATATTTCTCTCTTATTCTCCTCCCACACAGATTGGCTGACTTACATGTATTTCTCTCTTATTCTCCTCCCACACAGATTGGCTGACTTACACATATTTCTCTCTTATTCTCCTCCCACACAGATTGGCTGACTTACACGTATTTCTCTCTTATTCTCCTCCCACACAGATTGACCTTCTTATACATATTTCTCTCTTATTCTCCTCCCACACAGATAGGCTGACTTACACGTATTTCTCTTATTCTCCTCCCACACAGATTGGCTGACTTACATGTATTTCTCTCTTATTCTCTCCCCACACAGATTGACTACTTACATGTATTTTTCTCTTATCCTCCCCCACACAGATTGACTGACTTACATGTATTTCTCTCTTATTCTCCCCCACACAGATTGACTACTTACATGTATTTTTCTCTTATTCTCCCCCCCACACACACAGATTGACTACTTACATGTATTTCTCTCTTATTCTCCCCCACACAGATTGACCTACTTACACATATTTCTCTCTTATTCTCCCCCCCCCACACACAGATTGACCTACTTACACATATTTCTCTCTTATTCTCCTCCCACACAGATTGACCTACTTACACATATTTCTCTCTTATTCTCCCCCACACAGATTGACCTACTTACACATATTTCTCTCTTATTCTCCCCCACACAGATTGACCTACTTACACATATTTCTCTCTTATTCTCCCCCCACACAGATTGACCTACTTACATGTATTTCTCTCTTATTCTCCCCCACACAGATTGGCTGGGACACATTGCATGAGGAATTCACTCAACTACTGGAGCAGAGCAAGAAGAGCAAGGACTACGACGAGGTTTTTGACAGCCTCAAGTCTGCGGTGGTGCAGATGTCCAAGCTCAAACACAATTGGGAGAGCAAGGCTGAGGAGAGTCTGGTCAGTCTTGCTGCTATATTTGGGTGTCCACTGGGTCTTTTTTGGGTCTGGTAGATTGAATGTCTACTGGGTCTTTGTTGGGTCTGGTAGATTGGGTGTCTACTGGATCTTTGTTGGGTCTGGTAGATTGAGTGTCTACTGGGTCATTGTTGGGTCTGGTAGCTTAGGTGTCTACTGGGTCTTTGTTGCATCTGGTATATTGGGTGTCCACGGAGCCTTTATTTGGGTTGGTAGATTGGGTGTCCACAGTATTTCTTTGGTTTCTAGAGTGAGCCTGTACCTTCTGCTTGGGACCTCCATCTTTATATGATTACTTGTCAGAATTTGTATCTCCCTTGACACCCAATATAAGAGAGCACAAAATTTGTGTGAACAGTTTACTAGGTGCAGCAGCAAGTATTTTGGGATAACTCTAATTTCCTGTTTTATGCACAGAGAGTTATCCAGTTGAACACATTGGAGGACCGCTCTGTCAACGACAAAGAGCAGTGGGACAAGGCGGTCAAGTTCATGGAAGAAACCATGAAGGAGAAGCTGGTGCAGAGTATGTTGTTTTCTTTATGGCTGTCAATTTAGATGTTTATTAATTTTTAGATTAGTCTGTACATGTATAGTTGTCAGTTTGGACATTTGTTCATATTTAGTTTAGTCTGTATATATGTGTCAAGAAAAAGAGTTCTTATATGTTATATAGAGCCAGTCTTAACATATGGATGCGAATCATGGACAATAGGACAACAGACAAAAAAATCACTGGAGTCTGTAGAAATGTGGTTTTACAGAAGAATGTTGAGAGTACCATGGACAGCTAAGAAGAGTAATGAAAAAGTTCTAAGGGAGGTCAAAGCAAAAAGAGAACTAATTTCCAATATTAGGAAGAGACAATCATCATTTTTTGGCCATGTAAGTGAAGAGAACAACTGGAATATATTGTAACAACTGGAAAAATTGAGGGACGAAGAGATAGAGGGAAGCAAAGAGAAAAAATAACAGACAACTTAAGAGAATGGCTTGGCGGAAGGTCAACAACAGAAATGCTAAATAGCTGCCGAGATCGAAGGTTGTGGAGAGACATGATCACCTATGCCATTAGGCCCGGTACTTGATGATGATGATTGATTTTAGGAGATTAACATTGATAGTGACAAGGAGACTAATGTTGATAGTGATGAGAAGAATAGTGTTGATAATAATGGGAAGACTAATGTTGATAGTGATGAGAAGAATAGTGTTGATAATAATGGGAAGACTAATGTTGATAGTGATGAGAAGAATAGTGTTGATAATAATGGGAAGACTAATGTTGATAGTGACAAGGAGGCTAGCATTGATAGTGACAAGGAGACTAAGGTTGATAGTGATGAGAAGAATAGTGTTGATAATAATGGGAAGACTAATGTTGATAGTGACGGGGAGGCTAGCATTAATAGTGACAATGTTTCTTGTAGATAACAATTCTATTGATAGCAATGGGTGCATCTAGGGCTAACTTTTTTCTTGTTTTTGCTGACAGCGGAGAAAGAGCTGGAGAAGCAGACAGGACCAGGACTGATGAAGCAGTGGTTGACGTGGACAAGGCGCTCAGAAGAACATCTTCGTTCCTGGGCAGTCAGGAATGAGCTGGAGAAGATGTTGACTGCAGATCCTGTAAGTTGTAAACTTGGTTCCCTTTATCGCGGCTGGCATGGGTAAAGATGAGTCAGTGACTCATCGCATCGGCTGATGGTTATTGCTTGTTTGTTTACCTACGTCAGCTTTACATCTCTATCAAATTCCAGAGAGACTGAATTTTGCTGCAAATATTACTTATTTTTCACTCTAGCAGCCATGTGCTCAAGTGTTCCTCGCCATTCAGGCAAATATTCTCCAACTTCAGAGGTACTCTCATCTTTATCGTTGAGGGTTTCAACATTTTGGGTAGATTTTTTTCCTATCAATTTTGCCCTGGCAGCAGCCATTTTTGGCCTACTCTTTTTGATTTCCAACTGCCAAGGAGTTGTTTAACACCCACAGAATGCACAAGGAACCTTCTGTTGTTTGCTGTTATTCAAGAAGGCTAGACATCGGATCTCACTACCCAGAGAAGGCTAGACATTAGATCTCACTACCCAGAGAAGGCTAGACATTAGATCTCACTACCCAGAGAAGGCTAGACATTGGATTTCACTACCAGAGAAGGCTAGACATCAGATCTCACTACCCAGAGAAGGCTAGACATTGGATCTCACTACCCAGAGAAGGCTAGACATCAGATCTCATTACCTAAAAACCAGGAGAAGGTAAAGCCACGAAACCACAAATTTTATTCATTAATGAAAATTTTCCTCTGCCTGTAGTGGGAATTGAATCCAGAACTTTCTTGTCCAGAGGTTGTTACCTCTATACCAGCCAGACCACCGATGGGGGGGCCTCAGTAGCCTAGTTGGAAAAACCATCTGAATAGGCTATTGACGTTCGGACAACCTGTGTTTGATTCCCGCTGGAAACAGTGTGAATTGTACTCATGGTTGGAAAAAAAAATACCCCTGCAGTCGACCCAGCCGTTAGCATAAATGGGTACCTAGGTTGTAGCACTTTGGGAAGGTGAGGAACGCCACCTTGCATCGTTAGTTTCGATGCATGAAGCAACACTATCCAGAAGTCTCCGAACACTTTTGAATAGGAGGCCTAGCATATATGGGTGAAAACTTGTGTGCTAAGGCGCCGATTCAAGTCTTGTACTTTACCTTTACCTCCAATGGTTGTTGGAAAACCAGCTCAACAATGTGGAGGTTTACTACATGAATGGTGTACATTCAGGAAAGGAAAGACATCTGAGAGAAAGAACTAGCCAGTCTCTCCCACAAAACGCACTCACTGATAGTGGAGGCTCTACACTCTGCATCGGTTGTAATAGAATAGAATACCTTGATCTTTTCACCCATATGACTACTGAGCACTGATATCGGTGAGGGAAGAAAAGTATAGAGCCCTGTCACTTGTCAGGCATGTCGTAAGAGGCGACTGTAGGTTGGAGACAAGGTCTTCACAAGTGCTATGGAGTTTGTGCACCAGAGCTAAAGCCATCTTCAGTGCTTTCACTTATGTGTGGTGAGTGAGCTCTTCATATTGGAGAATATGTTGAGTAGAAGATCTGAGCACTATGGGGTTGTCTGCTGTGCAAGGAAGGTAATATGTCAACTAAACCATGACCTTTAATCAGAGTAAACACTGATCATCAAATAAAAGAAACAAAATGGTATGGAATAGCTAAACTAATAGAAAGACAATATAAACTGCATTTCTTCAAAACCTTTCATCAGGTATAACAAACAAACTAAACAACAAACAAACTAAACTAACAAAACTAAACAAGAAACAAACTAAACAACAAACAAACTAAACTAACAAACTAAACAACAAACAAACTATACAAACTAAACAACAAACAAACTATACAAACTAAACAACAAACAAACTATACAAACTAAACAACAAACAAACTAAACAAACAAACTATACAAACTAAACAACAAACAAACTAAACAAACTATACAAACTAAACAACAAACAAACTAAACTAACAAACTATACAAACTAAACAACAAACAAACTATACAAACTAAACAACAAACAAACTATACAAACTAAACAACAAACAAACTATACAAACTAAATATAAATTATGATAAGTCAAGCCAGACAACACAACAGATTTTTAAAAAAATGGTGGAAAAAAGACAATGGCCAGGATTTACGTAGTCTGTTTAAAAAATAGATCACCTGTAGGGCAGGTAGGAGTTGATTAGACCAAAATGAATCAAACAGTGAAAAATTTGAAAAATGAAAGGTGGTGTCCCGTATGGTATGAAGGAAATTAGTAGAAGAGGAAAAGAGAGAGAGGAAAGGAGTGGTAAAGAGTAAGAATAGCAAGATAGGTAATTAAAAATAATGCAAGGAGGAATAAAACTCGCAGCCCTACCTAGTATTTAATGTTTTGTATATTTACTATTTATAGTGAAAGAAAGCACAAATAAAGGATTCAGCTTTAATATAAAAAAAGACAGAAGTAATGGTAACAACAAAGAAAAAGACATAACCCCACTGCAAAATAAAGGCAAGTGGAACAATATTAAAACTGGTAAATGAATTTAAATATTTGGGAACTTTGTTAACCTCAGACAGAAGATGTACAAAAGAATTGAGATGCAGAATGGCTCAGGCAAAAGCAGCTTTCCACAAAATGAGGAAGATACTATGCAATCCATTTTTGACAATAGAAACAAGAAAAAGAGTTCTTAAATGTTATGTAGAGCCAGTTTTAACATATGGATGTGAATCATGGACAATAGGACAACAGACAAGAAAATCACTGGAGTCTTTAGAAATGTGGTTTTACAGAAGAATGTTGAGAATACCATGGACAGCTAAGAAGAGTAATGTAAATGTTCTGAGAGAGGTCAAAGCAAAAAGAGAGCTTATTTCCAATATTAGGAAGAAACAATCATCATTTTTTTACCATGTAATGAGAAGAGAACAACTTGAATATATTGTAACAACTGGGAAAATTGAGGGACGAAGAGATAGAGGGAAGCAAAGAGAAAAATACCAGACAGTTTAAGACAATGGCTTGGCAGAAGGTCAACAACAGAAATGATAAATAACTGTCGAGATCGAAAGTTATGGAGAGACATTATCACCTACGCCAGTAGGCCCTGTACTTGATGATGATTATATTTAATATAATTCTCAAAGAGGTCGACACTAAAAGGGAGCTATTAAAAAACATTAGAAAGAAACAATCAAAATTTTTCGGGCACATCATAAGAGGAAAGTTGGAATACTTGGTTACAACTGGCAAAATAAAAGGAAAGAGAGATCATGGATGACAAAGAGAGAAAATACTGGATAGCTTGGTGTCTTGGCATGGAAAACAGTCAACAACAGAACTGATACGATACACTGTAGATAGAAGATTGTGGAAGGACATGGTTGCCTACGCCAACCAGTATGGCTCATGATGATGATATTTAATATTTGTGCTTATCTTCATTTATCATAAACGGGCAATAACAACAACTATAATCTAAAAATCCACATTAATCGTGCTAGTTGTAAACATAACCGTATATGTGGGATTTCATGACCTATAAGAATTTAGCAGCTATAAATAACTTCATAAGACAGACAGGCATGTGTAGTATGAGCTGAAGCAGATGGTCAGCAGCTGTTACAATGTCTCCTTTCTGTCTTAGGACCACAAGGCACATCTGGCTGCTGATGAGCTGACCACTGTCAGGCGGAACTTGATGAATCAGAGCTTTGAGGTGGACGGGGAGATGGTTAGTGACTGAATTAGTAGAATGTGTGTGAGCACGAGAGAAAAATGAGAATCTCTGAGAAAGGTTTGTTTCAAAAGAGATTTAAAATGTTCTTGGATTGTTGTGTATAACTAGCGACCAACAAAATAATCAGTGGCCAACATGTAGGGCACCAACAAATTATCCCTTTTGTTCACTTCAAGGTCATTGTTCTCATAATACCCCAAGTTAGACCCACATTGCATATCAGTTTCCACTCCTTAACCTGGTTGACTTTGGTTCACATCATCCTTTCAAAATCCACTTCATGACAGTTCTTGTAATCGTTTTTCAATCTTTCCTTAGTATGTGGCCTCTCCAACATCTTCCTATTATCACTTTTGGTGGTGTCTGTTGAGCAGTTCATGATTGATGATTTTGTTTGATCACATTTTTTCGAAAACTTCCTTGAGGCATGATCATCATCAAGTACCGGGCATGCTGGTGTAGGTGATCTTGTCTCTCCACAACTTATTCTCGACAGTTCTTTATCATTTCTGTTGTTGACCTTCTGCCAAGCCATTCTCTTAAGCTGTCTGGTATCTTTTCTCTTTGCTCCCCACTATCTCTTCGTCCTCAATTTTCCCAATTGTTACAATATATTCCAACTTCTCTCATTACATCGCCAAAAATGATGATGTTTCTTTCTAATATTGGAAATTAGCTCTTGAGACATGATGGCTGTTGTTAATATGAATGTGTTTGTACGTGTGTGGTGGTAGGAAAACATGAAATATGTATGAGATTTTGATTAACAGAAAAATGTTGATAAGAGAGAAATATATACGATAATATGTTTAAGGCTCTCTCTCTTCTTTCTGCCCCCCCCATCTCAGTATGTTTTTGGCTCTCTCTCTCTCTTCTGAACCCATGTGCCTCACTAAAAGTCAAGAATGTTCATGACAGAGCTCTACAGCCTACTTCATACACTACAGTTTGTATAGTATCTATTTAACCCTAGATTATGATACCTATCTGTGGCCGACATGTTTACGATACAGTAGTAAAAATTACTACCACTGAAATTTAACATTAGGTGCTCTAAAAATTGTATTGTCTCTGAAATTTTGACACACAGCTGTGTGTTCACACCAGGCAAAACACAAGAACTCTGAATTCTTGGCTCAGGTTAATTTATGACCTCAGACTGGATGTGTTACAATGTCTATCGGTATGGCTGCTGTAAGTCCATCAGTATGCTTGTCTACCTCATAGCATTATTTACTGCGTTTCCAGAGTTACAAAGGGTTGTTTTGATGTCAGCAATGGCCGAGAAAATTTCCCTGGTCACAGCAACAACAACAAAAAACCACCAATTTCTAGAAATGTTGCTTTTTTTCCTCCCACAGTGTACGAGATCTCATAAAAATGGGGTGGGGGGTCCTACATCAATAGAAACAAATGCAACGCAGAGGTCAGCGGAAGTAGTAATTACGTAGGTATAATTGGGGGGGGGGGGGGGGGGGGGTTGTTGTTGTTTGATCATTGCAAACTGTCAGATTTAGAATTTGTGCTTTGATGGGGTAATTTTTATGACGGTATCGTAATCTAGGGTTAATATTTGGTCTATACATTTGTTAGAAAGATCTGCCATTTCTTCTGTGGATTGTTAATGCTTGTTGCCTCCCAGGTGCTGTCTTTTATTTGCTACTTCTGTGTGGTTCTAAATTGCTGGTACATTCTTTTATCTATTTCATGTTTTTATTATCCATTCTTGTTACACTCACATGTTCTGTAAGGCACTTCATTTCACTAAATTAAATATCTTTCTGTTATTTGTTATGTTAATTTTTTTTATCTTGTTTCTTCTGCTCATCCTGATAGCTACTCTTCTCCACTGCATGCCCATAAAAGTATGTTCATCATCATCATCATTGAGTGCCGTCTCTGCATCGAAGGTTGGCTACCATGGAGCGCCATTCCACTCTGTCTCTTGCTTTGATGGTGCAGATTGTCATAGGTTGACTTGTCCATCTTTTGATGTTACTCGTCCATTTTAGTCTTGATCTGCCTCTTTTACCTTGTATTTTCTCTTCCAATATTACTTTTATTAGGCTGTTGTGTCTTTTAATATGCCCCAAAAATTTCATTTGTCTTGTTCTAATTATATTTAGTAGTTCTCGTTTCATTTTTAGTTGTTTTAAATCTTCATCGTTTGTTTTCTTTTCTTTCCATCCAATTCTACCTATTCTTCTTTGGATCCACATTTCAAAGGCTTCAATTTTCTGTTCTGTTTTCTGGTCTCATGTCCATGTATCTGCACTATACAGGAATATTGAAAAGATGTAACATTTTGCTATTCTTAGTTTTAGCCCTGGTGTTATTTGTTTTGATGTTAGTATAAGAGTATGTTATTTGGACATTATTATGTTATATTCTTGCCTTTTGGCTCAACTCATCCAACTTCAGCACTTTTTTTTTGTTTGTGCTGTGTTGCTCTCCTTCAATCCCTGCCCACTTAGACCAGGGGTCACATATTCAAGCCCTCATAGGGAGGTCAGGTTGGATCTTTATCAGCCTTAATTCACTGATCCAGCCGCAAGTGGTCAGCTATAAGTTGCTGACTTTGTCCAGATCACCCTATCTTGATTACCCGACTGGGCTACAACATTTGGACAACCTGTGTTCGATTCCTTCTGGAACCAAAGTGAGTTGTACTCATGGTTGGAAAAAAAACCCCTGCGGTCAGCCCAGCCGCTGGCATGGGTACCAGGGTAGTATTCTGAGAAGGTGAGGAATGCTGCCTCGCATCGTGAGTTTCGATGCTTGAAGCGACACTGTCCAGAAGCCTTCGTACACTTCTGGATAGGCAGCTGAGCACATATGGGTGAAAACTCATGTGCTAAGACACCAATTCAAGTCTCATTCTTTATCTTTACCTTTCTTGATTGGTTGTTTTAATTAATTGGTTGTCTCGATTGATTGATTGGTTGTCTTAATTTGCTGGTTGTCTTAATTTGCTGGTTGTCTTAATTGATTGGTTGTCTTGGTTATCTTAATTGATTGGTTGTCTTTGTTGATTGGTTGTCTTTGTTGATTGGTTGTCTCGGTTGATTGGTTATCTTGATTGATTGGTTGTCTTAATTGATCGGTTGTCTTGGTTGATTGGTTATCTTAATTGATTGGTTGTCTTAATTGATTGGTTGTCTTGGTTGATTGGTTGTCTTATTAATTGGTTGTCTCGATTGATTGGTTGTCTTAATTGATTGGTTGTCTTAATTGATTGATTGTCTCGATTGATTGGTTGTCTCAATTGATTGGTTGTCTCAATTGATTGGTTGCCTTAATTGATTAGTTGTCTTGGTTGATTGGTTGTCTTAATTGATTGGTTGTCATTTGGTGTCTCATCTAATTGTCTTAATTGATTGTTTGTCTGTTTTTTTTTTGTTTTGCCTTGGTTACAGGATGGTATCTGTGCAGATTTTGTGTGAGAATATGAACGTATCTTGAGTCCAATAAATAATTGGAGAATGTGACATTGCATGCAAATGTGTTTTCAGTTCATTGTGTAATATTGGCACTAGTTGGTTGTTGTTCTGTCAGATCAGGGAGACATGGTATTACGTTTACCGACGGCACTTCTACAAGAAAGCATTCCAGCAGGCCGTTGACTGTAAGAAGGGCTTCTACTACTACCAAAGGGGCTTTCAGGACCAGGAGGTGAGGTTCTGTTGTTGTCACAGAGTCAGTGGTTGATGGTTGGTAGAACTGGGGAGTCAGTGGTTGTTGGTTGGTAGAACTGGGGAGTCAGTGGTTGATAGAACTGGGGAATCATTGATTATTGTTTGGCAAAGATGGGGAGTCAGTAATTGATTAGCAGAGCAGGGTTGTCAGTAGTTGATTAGCAGAGCTGGGGAGTCAGTAGTTAATTAGCAGAGCTGGGGAGTCAGTAATTGATTAGCAGAGCGGGGTTGTCAGTAGTTGATTAGCAGAGCTGGGGAGTCAGTAGTTAATTAGCAGAGCGGGAGTCAGTAGTTAATTAGGAGAGCTGGGGAGTCAGTAATTGATTAGCAGAGCGGGGTAGTCAGTAGTTGATAGCAGAGCTGGGGAGTCAGTAATTGATTAGCAGAGCGGGTTAGCCAGTAGTTGATTAGGAGAGCTGGGAAGTCAGTAGTCAACTTTTCTGTATCTGGTAAAAAAAAATAAATAGGACTTTATAGGAAGATCATCTGCTTACTATTGGAATGTTAGTCACTGATGTGTTCACTATAATGAGATGATGTGTTCATTGTGATGGCATGATGGCAATGTGTTCATTGTGATGACATCATGTACATTATGTTCATTGTGATGGTGATGTGTTCATTGTGATGACATCATTGGCAATGTGTTCACTGTGATGACATGATGTAGCAATGTGTTCATTGTGATGACATGGTGTAGTGATGTGTTCACTGTGATGACATGATGTAGCAATGTGTTAATTGTGATGACATGGTGTAGTGATGTGTTCACTGTGATGACTTGATGTAGTGATGTGTTCATTGTGATGATGTCATTGGCATTGTGCTCGCTGTGATGACTTGATGTAGTGATGTGTTCACAGTGATGACTTGATGTAGTGATGTGTTCACTGTGATTACATGATGCAGTGATGTGTTCACTGTGATTACATGATGCAGTGATTTGTTCACTGTGATGACATGATTGGCATTGTACTCACTGTGATGACTTGATGTAGTGATGTGTTCACTGTGATGACATGATTAGCAATGTATTCACTGTATGACATGATGTAGCAATGTGTTCACTGTGATGACATGATGTAGCAATGTGTTCACTGTGATGACATGATGTAGCAATGTGTTCATTGTGATATGATGTAATGATGACTTGATGTAGTGATGTATTCATCATGATGGCCAGAATTGTGAGCGATGTCTTTACTGGTTCCAGGTGAACTGCAATGCTATTGTTTTGTTCTGGCGTCTCCAAAGAATGCTGCAGGTGACAGGCAATGCCCTTCGTCAACAGGTTGTTAATAATGAAGGTAAGCTACCACACCCGTGTTGTCTCCTGTCTGTCTCTATGGCATGTTGCAGCCACTTATTTTACTCACAGAAGCTGAAGAGCTATAGAATCTAATATGTGCAGAAATAGTAAACCTCTGGTCATCAGTTACATGTTCTTATGCCAACTTAAGGTCATTTGAAAAAATATATTTATGAGTGTGTTCTTTGACAAGAGGTCGGGTTCGATCCTGATCGATGGTTTCCAGGTTCACCGGCCATAAATGGGTACTGAATTTTTTCTGGGAAAGTAAAGCGGCGTGGGCATAATACTGACCACATTACCCCAAAAATCATGTGCCGAAGGTCTTTAAAAATGATGGTCACTAACACCATCTATATGCCACTTGGTGTGACGGGGCTCTTTACTTTTATGTTCTTCTTCAGTGATCAGCTGTTGCTATGCATTTTGACCAGCTTGGGTCACAAACAAGACGGGATGGGTTTGAGGTCTTTACTGGTTCCCCGTAACTTGTCATGCAGGGTTGTTCGGTGGGTCATATTTGTGTTCTTATGGTGTTGAAAGTGCTGCAGTCCTGTAGGATATGCTCTGAAGTCTGTCTGGGTGCACCACAGTCACATGTTGCAAAGTCACTGAGTCCTATCTTATGTAGATGTGTGCTCTGAGGCAACAGTAACCTGTTCTGAGTATCTCGGCCTGCTGAGCTTGTTTAAGCTGTCGTGTTCTGGCTCATATAACTCTCTCCATTCTGTTTTCCTGGCCTGTTTAAGCTGTCGTGTTCTGGCTCATATTTTCCATATAACTCTCTCCATTCTGTTTTCCTGGCCTGTTTAAGGTGTTGTGTTTTGGCTCATATTTTTTAATGTATATTGATAATCCTAAAGTAATGTACTTTTAAGTAAAAAAAAAAAAGAAAAGTAAAGTACCCCCGTCACACCAAGTGGCGTATAGGAAATATGGTGTTAGTGACCATATATTTTACAGACCTTCGGGGTAATGTGGTTGGTATTATGCCCGTGCCGCTTTACTTTCCCAGAAAAAAATCAGGTACCCATTAAAGGCTGGGTGAACCGGAAGCCATCAGTTGGGATCAAACCCTACCTCTTGTCCTTTGTAGTTCAGTTCACTAACCACTAAGCTATCATGGCTCCCAATGTACTTTTAAGGTAATATAATATTTTATTTTTTTTTAGGAAATGTAAGATTGAGTAATATAATGTATTTATTTTCAGAGAATTATAAATGAATGAAGATTATAAATGAATGAGATTGAATGGAGTAGAATTCTTGCTGATTGTATCAGTTGTACTACCTGATAGATCTATACCTAACCAGCTTGTCTCTCTCTCTCTCTCCTCTCCCTAGCTCGGCGGTTAGAACGAATCATCAAAGAAGTCCTGGATGAGATTGGAGACAATAAGGCTCTCTTGGAGAGTCTTTTGACAGGGAGAAGGGTTCAGCTGGCAGAGGAACTGAGTAAGTTTGTGAATGGAGAAAGTGAGATATGTCATTGTTAACTCTTAGTGGCCAGTAAGTTTGTGAATGGAGAAAGTGAGATATGTCATTGTTAACTCTAAGTAGCCAGTAAGTTTGTGAATGGAGAAAGTGAGATATGTCATTGTTAACTCTTAGTAGTCAGTAAGTTTGTGAATGGAGAAAGTGAGATATGTCATTGTTAACTCTTAGTAGTCAGTAAGTTTGTGAACGGAGAAAGTGAGATATGTCATTGTTAACTCTAAGTGGTCAGTAAGTTTGTGAATGGAGAAAGTGAGATATGTCATTGTTAACTCTTAGTGGTCAGTAAGTTTGTGAATGGAGAAAGTGAGATATGTCATTGTTAACTCTTAGTGGCCAGTAAGTTTGTGAACGAAGAAAGTGAGATATGTCATTGTTAACTCTTAGTGGCCAGTAAGGTTGTGAATGGAGAAAGTGAGACATGTCATTGTTAATTCTTAGTGGTCACATTGTTAATTCTTAGTGGTCAGTAAGTTTGTGAACGGAGAAAGTGAGACATGTCATTGTTAACTCTTAGTGGCCAGTAAGTTTGTGAATGGAGAAAGTGAGACATGTCATTGTTAATTCTTAGTGGTCAGTAAGTTTGTGAACGGAGAAAGTGAGACATGTCATTGTTAACTCTTAGTGGCCAGTAAATTTGTAAACGGAGAAAGTGAAACATAAATGTAAAGTACAAGGCTTGAATTGGCATTTTAGCATGCAAGTTTGCACCCATATGTGCTCGGCCGCCTATCCAGAAGTGTTCGGAGACTTCTGGATAGTATCGCTTCGAGCATCAAAACTCATGATGCAAGGTGGCATTCCTCACCTTTCCAGAGTACCTCTATCCTGGTACTCATTTCTGCTAGTGGCTGGGTCGACCGCTGGGGTATTTTATTTTTCCAACCACGAGTACAATTCACACTGCTTCCAGTGGGAATCAAACATTGGTTGTCCGAACATCGGTAGCACAGTCGGGTGGTTTTCCCAACTAGACTACAGAGGCCCCCATTATGTCATTGTTAACTCTTAGTGGCCAGTAAGTTTGTGAACGGAGAAAGTCAAACATGTCATTGTAATTAACTCAGTGCTCAGCTGATGGAGGATCTTAGTAAATCTTTATATGGAGAAAGGAAATCACATCATTGTTAACTCGTCATCATCATCAAGTACCGGGCCTGCTGGCATAGGCGATCATGTCTCTCCACAACTTTCAATCTTGGCAGCTATTTATCATTTCTGTTGTTGACCTTCTGCCAAGCCATTCTCTTAAGCTGTCTGTTATTTTTTCTCTTTGCTTCCCTCTATTTCTTCGCCCCTCAATTTTTCCAGTTGTTACAATATATTCCAGTTGTTCTCTTCTCATTACATGGCCAAAAAATGATGTTTGTTTCTTCCTAATATTGGAAATTAGCTCTCTTTTTGCTATGACCTCTCAGAACATCTTCATTACTCTTCTTAGCTGTCCATGGTACTCTCAACACTCTTCTGTAAAACCACATTTCTACAGACTCCAGTGATTTTCTTGTCTGTTGTCCTATTGTCCATGATTCGCATCCATATGTTAAGACTGGCTCTACATAACATTTAAGAACTCTTTTTTTTGTTTCTATTGTCAAAAATGGATTGCATAGTATCTTCCTCATTTTTGGAAAGCTGTTTTTGCCTGAGCCATTCTGCATCTCACCTCTTTTGTACATCTTCTGTCTGAGGTTAACAAAGTTCCCAAATATTTAAATTCATTTACCTGTTTTAATATTGTTCCACTTGTCTTTATTTTGCACTGAGGTAATGTCTTTTCTTTGTTCTCATTTTCACTCTTAGCGATTAATACTGTATCATCGGCATACCTTAGATTATTTATATTATGACCTCCAATTGTTATTCCAGGCATGCCCCTTATGGATCTTAAAATAATCTCACTATAAATATTAAACAAATCTGGTGACAGCACACAACCTTGTCTAACACCCTGTTTTATTTGTTGAAACATTATTACACAATGTTAACTCTTAGTACCTTGAAATACCCTCAATCTTGTGTATACATACAGGCTGTTAACCCTTAATACACACACACTCCCTTCCCACAGAAACTATTGCAGCATGAGTTATAATCATTTCGTAACGTTTGATTTATTTCAGACATTTTTCAAGGTGCCTTATACTCTTATTTTTAGGTAGTCATGACATAAAATAATGAATTCTTTCTCCCATTAGGTCTGACCTCAATTTTAGCCATGCCCACTATCCAGGAAAATTTCCATTGGGACTATATAATTTATATTAGCATCACCATTTTTCGTGAATTTTCATCTCTCTTATTGACAGGGATATAAGATGTTCAATGTCTATTCTGTGTTACAAAGATTTGTTCTATGTCTATCTCATGTTACAAAGAGTTGTTTGATGTCTATCTCATGTTACAAAGGTTTGTTCTATGTCTATCTCATGTTACAAAGATTTGTTCTATGTCTATCCCATGTTACAAAGATTTGTTCTATAGTCTATCTCATGTTACAAAGAGTTGTTGATGTCTATCTCATGTTACAAAGATTTGTTCTATAGTCTATCTCATGTTACAAAGAGTTGTTTGATGTCTATCTCATGTTACAAAGGTTTGTTCTATGACTATTCATGTTACAAAGGTTTGTTTGATGTCTATCTTATGTACAAAGGTTTGTTCTATGTCTATCCCATGTTACAAAGGTTTGTTTGATGTCTATCTCATGTTACAAAGATTTGTTCTATGTCTATCTCATGTTACAAAGATTTGTTCTATGTCTATCTCATGTTACAAAGATTTGTTCTATGTCTATCTCATGTTACAAAAGTTTGTTTGATGTCTCACCAATGACCAAGGAGATTTACACCCCGTCATAAAAAAAAACCTATGTTCTTTAAAAATTTGTGAAATTTATAATTAAAAAAACAGCACCCTTTCTATGACACCATCGTACTTTCTACGACGCGCTTGAAAAAAAAAATCCAACATCAAAAGAAACATATCCGTCCAGTCAGGGGTCACCAGAATGAGTAATTAGGAAAGTATTGGGTGGGTGGGGGTGTGTGTGTGTTGTTTTCAAGAATTTGTATTTTGAAGTGGTAATTTTTACAACGGTATTGTAATATAGGGTTAAGTATAGGTATCTATATTACCCCAAAAATCATGTGCCGAGGGTCTGTAAAATTTATGGTCGCTAACACCATATTCCCTATACACCACTTGGCGTGACGGGGGTACTTTACTTTTTTACTCTTCTTTTTTTCTTCTTTTCTCTTTTCACTGATACCTAAAAGGTGTCATGGTTTATATCATTTGTCGTTCTTGTGCTGCTTGAATTGTCTGAATTAGTGATTTTCCTTTGTTGTTACATGTCTCTGTCACTGCATCTATCCATCTTCTTCTGGGTCTTCCTCTTGGTCTTTTCCCATGTATTCTCGAGAAGAACGCCCTGGATGATGATTGGTGAGGATTCATTCTGACCAGGTGGCCAAACCATTTAAATTGTTGTTCTTTATATTTTTGGCAGGGTTTTATTCCTACTATTTTTCTTATGGTTTCATTTGGTATTCTATCTCTTCTTGTGTTGTTTGTTACTTTTCTCAAGCAATGCATCTCACATGTATTGATCTTTCTTAAATGTGATTTAGAAAGGGTCAATGTTTGACTTTCATAGCACAAAGTTGGTATGAAGATGCTATTTATCGTTTGTTGTTTAGCTGGCATAGAAATGTTTGGATGTAACAATGGTGAAAGCTGGTATGTGACAGTATTTGTTTTGTATTCTACTTTGTTACTATAAGTATATATATATATATATATATATGTGTGTGTGTGTGTGTTTTATTGTGATTTTTACATTTTAAAGGCCTACATCGATAAATGTATTATATTTGTTTTTATCATTTTCGTGTGCAAAATGTGACAAAATGTGATATTAACTGCCATAAATCTATGGTAAACAATTACTACCATATTTCAAAAATGATATATAATTTGTTTGTGAGAGCATTGTGAAGGCAAGATCTTTCAGGCTGGCTGTGGTTTTTGTTGAAGATTTGTGAACGTGGAGCACAATCTTAAGTGGTAAACATGAACCATGTTCATGGATGGAAAAAATATTGAGCACCTCCAAAGACGGAGTTATCTGCCAGTAAGGCAAGGTACTCCTCTGCATATGGCTACCAGGGAAAAATGGATAAACGTGCAAAATTCAGTTCCTTGTCTCTAGGGACTTCATCAGAGGTAAAAGCTGGTGAACGTAAGAAGAAGAAAAAAATGTCACAAACATTTCCATTTTGTCAAAAAATTATTTGTTTCCAAATCAAGCTAAAAGATGTTTTTTCTCCCAGTCAACCAAAAGATTCTTTCTCCCAGTCTGCTAAAATATGTTTCTTTCTCCCAATCAACTAAAAGATGTTTCTTTGTCCCAGTCAGCTAAAAGATGTTTCTTTCTCCCAATCAACTAAAAGATGTTTCTTTGTCCCAGTCAGCTAAAAGATGTTTCTTTCTCCCAATCAACTAAAAGATGTTTCTTTGTCCCAGTCAGCTAAAAGATGTTTCTTTCTCCCAATCAACTAAAAGATGTTTCTTTCTCCCAGTCTGCTAAAAGATGTTTCTTTCTCCCAATCAACTAAAAGATGTTTCTTTGTCCCAGTCAGCTAAAAGATATTTCCTTCTCCCATCATGTTATGATGTACTTTTCTCCCAGTGAGACTAAAACGTTACTTTCGTCCACAGAAAAAGTCCGCCAGATTCAGGACAAGCTGGAAGAGTTTATTCGAGCCCTAAACAAGGAGAAATGAATGTCTGGGAGCTACCATCACCAAAGCATTAGCCAGTTACCATCATAGCTACTACAACTCATTTTATTTTGATAATGTGATCTGTGCTATCCAAACTCAGGCAGTGAGGCTGGCCCTGTGCATGTGATGTAGACTTGTTTTCTCAACGTAGTAAATTTTTACAATTGTATTTTGTATATGGATGTATGGGAACTACAGTTACTGTCTTTGTTTGGGAGATGAGTTAGTAATTCGGATGATTCCACTGGCACGGACGGTTGAGCAATTATGGATTTTAATTCGTTTGCAGTGATACCATACGGGGCCTACCATAAACCATATGGATCCGTGAGCAAGGAGTCCCCAAACATGAGACAATTTGTGGTGACATCAAGCAAGCCAATCAGGCAATATATCTTCCATCAAGAAATGGCTACCATGAAGAACTATTTTACCCTATCTGCATGCCCTGATTGTGTATGATTGGTTCTTCACTCACTCACTGCTTTGTTTCCTCAATAATTAAGTTCTGAAATAGCTGAAAAATGAAGAATAATGAAGTTGTGAAAAAAGCTGAAAATGAAGAAATAATGAAGTTGTGAAAAAAGACACAAAATGACACATTAACCTAGTAAAAGTATTCTGGATGCAGACAAAGTCTGAAGTGGGCTGATGATGTCAAAAGATGACAAAGTGGACTTGTGACATCAAAGCAAGAGAAAGATGATGAAATGACTCTCTGTGGTAACCAACCTTCAATGGGACACAACACAAGATGGCTGAATTCTTCTTCAGTCTACCTCTTAATATTTTTCATAAATACATTTGGTATTTACCTGTCTTGTCTCTTATTTTCATTAGTACTTGGTATTACCTGTCTTGTCTCTTATTTTCATAAGTACATTTGGTATTTACCTGTCTTGTCTCTTATTTTCATTAATACATTTGGTATTTACCTGTCTTGTCTCTTATTTTCATTAGTACATTTGTATTTACCTGTCTTGTCTCTTATTTCATTAGTACATTGGTATTTACCTGTCTTGTCTCTTATTTTTCATAAGTACATTTGGTATTTACCTGTCTTGTCTCTTATTTTCATTAGTACATTGGTATTTACCTGTCTTGCCTCTTAATATTTAGTACATTTGGTATTTACCTGTCTTGCCTCTAATATTAGTACATTTGGTATTTACCTGTCTTGCCTATTTTCCCCTTACATTTCTCCAATATGACTATCTTGCTCAATAGTGTTCATGATTTTTGTTTAGCATCTTAAAGTTTCATGTTTGTGTTCTCCATACATCAATTCTTCACAATTTCTCAATGTATCCACACACACTAAGGCTTCAATTTTTTCTTCTATTTATACCATGTCCATGTTTCTGCTCCATGCAAGCGTATTGAATGGTAAAATATTTTACTATGTTCAATAAACAAGCACCTGAGGGAAGAAATTTGCTAGGTGGGTCAAAAAAATGAAGATGAAATTTCTGTTGTTTAAATGTCTGTTAAATATTACCTGAATATGAGGGGGAAAAGTTGTAAATGGGATTTCATGAATTAATAAACACACTCACTACAGTTGGCCATACCGTTTTTTTTATTTAAACAACAAAAAATTTGAAATAACAGCAAGACAAATGATCTATAATTGCAAAAACATAAATAAATGAAAAGTGCAAAATGGCTCCCAGGTTTTTTACATTGTCTTGTGGAGCACGCTTTGTAGCTTGTGGTACATGTGTTAATTACCTGAATGAAGAAGTGTAAGTGGGCTTTGTAATTAATTTTATACACTGGACAACCAGGCACAGTATCTGTCATAGATCTGTGTGTGATCGTGTCATTTTGTAATGCCAGGGAAGTTGTTTCTTCCAAAATTGTGGTTGTAATCGGCTTTTTTTTCCCCCTGACAACCAAGTTTTGAATAATGGACTATCTGTTTCATTAGCATTTCATCTGAGTAACACCCCATTATTAATTTCCAAATTGAAAAATTACATAATTTGTCATTTTGAAGATAAGTGATTGCATTTTGCTTACAAATAAAAACATTTTAAACAAGAAACTTTTTTGTTTAAAATGAAGCAGGCTACAGGTCTGTAGATATAGGTAGGTCAGGTTAGATAAGTGTTTTTCTTTTCTGGTCATTTTTTTTTTTTAAGACAATTTTTTTTTTAGCTCAGTGTTTGTTCGATATTTAAAGTGTGGATGTATGTGTGAGATCCCTGAGTATAGATTAGTGCTAAATAGTGCTCTAGGTTCAAAATTCCTCCCCATTTGAATGTATGTACATGTGTGAGATCCCTCAGTATAAAATAGTGCCCTGGATTCAATGCCTCCCCATTTGAATGTATGTACATGTGTGAGATCCCTCAGTATAAAATAGTGCTCTAGGTTCGATGCCTCCCCATTTGAATGTATGTACATGTGTGAGATCCCTCAGTATAAAATAGTGCTCTAGGTTCAATGCCTCCCCATTTGAATGTATGTACATGTGTGAGATCCCTCAGTATAAAATAGTGCCCTGGATTCAATGCCCCCCCCCATTTGAATGTATGTACATGTGTGAGATCCCTCAGTATAAAATAGTGCCCTGCATTCAATGCCTCCCCATTTGAATGTATGTACATGTGTGAGATCCCTCAGTATAAAATAGTGCTCTAGTCGTTCGATGCCTCCCCATTTGAATGTATGTACATGTGTGAGATCCCTCAGTATAAAATAGTGCCCTGGATTCAATGCCTCCCCCTTTCCGAATGTGGATGGCTGGCATCTTTTTCTTCAATATTTCTTGTCATGCTTTATAAACACATTAAATGCAATATTTGTGTCTCCACGTCTGTCATTTTTGTGAGTTTAATAATTTAGATGCTGTATCTTTCTTGGAAATGTACTCTCTCTTATTTTTGATTTCATTAAATATTGTATTACTTCTTGCTAATCTATGAAACAAATGTTTCTTTGCTACCTGTACACATACAAATTTGTTGATTTCTGCTGATGGTGAGAGAAACAAATATTTAAACAAGGCTCATTACATAGATGTGACATCCGACTGTTGGGGAAAACATAAAATAAGTAGAGAAAGTGATGTCTCAACCACATGAGAGATACTTACAGTGACAGGTAGGAGAGTAGAGAGAAATAGTTACAGTGACAGGTAGGAGAGTAGAGAGAAATAGTTACAGTGACAGGTAGGAGAGTAGAGAGAAATAGTTACAGTGACAGGTAGGAGAGAAGAGAGAAAATAGTTACAGTGACAGGTAGGAGAGGAGAGAGAAAATAGTTACAGTGACAGGTAGGAGAGGAGAGAGAAATAGTTAAGTGACAGGTAGGAGAGGAGAGAGAAAATAGTTAGAGTGACAGATAAGAGAGAAATAGTTACAGTGACAGGTAGGAGAGGGAGAGAGAAATAGTTACAGTGACATGTAGGAGAGAAGAGAGAAATAGTTACAGTGACAGGTAGGAGAGGAGAGAGAAATAGTTAGAGTGACAGATAAGAGAGAAATAGTTACAGTGACAGGTAGTTGAGGAGAGAGAAATAGTTACAGTGACAGGTAGGAGAGGAGAGAGAAATAGTTAGAGTGACAGATAAGAGAGAAATAGTACAGGGACAGGTAGTTGAGGAGAGAGAAATAGTTACAGTGACAGGTAGGAGAGAAGAGAGAAATAGTTACAGTGACAGGTAGGAGAGGAGAGAGAAATAGTTAGAGTGACAGATAAGAGAGAAATAGTTACAGTGACAGGTAGTTGAGGAGAGAGAAATAGTTACAGTGACAGGTAGGAGAGAAGAGAGAAATAGTTACAGTGGCAGGTAGGAGAGAAGAGAGAGAAATAGTTACAGTGACAGGTAGGAGAGGAGAGAGAATAGTTAGAGTGACAGATAAGAGAGAAATAGTTAGAGTGACAGATAAGAGAGAAATAGTTACAGGTGACAGGTAGTTGAGGAGAGAGAAATAGTTACAGGGACAGGTAGGAGAGAAGAGAGAAATATTAGAGTGACAGATAAGAGAGAGAAATAGTTACAGTGACAGGTAGTTGAGGAGAGAGAAATAGTTACAGTGACAGGTAGGAGAGAAGAGAGAAATAGTTACAGTGACAGGTAGGAGAGGAGAGAGAAATAGTTTACAGTGACAGGTAGGAGAGGAGAGGAGAAATAGTTAGAGTGACAGATAAGAGAGAAATAGTTACAGTGACAGGTAGTTGAGGAGAGAGAAATAGTTACAGTGACAGGTAGGAGAGAAGAGAGAAATAGTTACAGTGACAGGTAGGAGAGGAGAGAGAAATAGTAGAGTGACAGATAAGAGAGAAATAGTTACAGTGACAGGTAGTTGAGGAGAGAGAAATAGTTAGAGTGACAGAATAAGAGAGAAATAGTTACAGTGACAGGTAGGAGAGAAGAGAGAAATAGTTACAGTGACAGGTAGGAGAGAAAGAGAGAAATAGTTACAGTGACAGGTAGTTGAGGAGAGAGAAATAGTTACAGTGACAGGTAGGAGAGAAGAGAGAAATAGTTACAGTGACAGGTAGTTGAGGAGAGAGAAATAGTTACAGTGACAGGTAGGAGAGAAGAGAGAAATAGTTACAGTGACAGGTAGGAGAGGAGAGAGAAATAGTTACAGTGACAGGTAGGAGAGAAGAGAGAAATAGTTACAGTGACAGGTAGGAGAGGAGAGAGAAATAGTTAGAGTGACAGATAAGAGAGAAATAGTTACAGTGACAGGTAGGAGGAGAGAGAGAGAGAAATAGTTAGAGTGACAGATAAGAGAGAAATAGTTACAGTGACAGGTAGGAGAGGAGAGAGAAATAGTTACAGTGACAGGTAGGAGAGGAGAGAGAAATAGTTAGAGTGACAGATAAGAGAGAAATAGTGTAGAGTGACAGGTAGTTGAGGAGAGAGAAATAGTTACAGTGAAAGGTAGGAGAGAAGAGAGAAATAGTTAGAGTGACAGGTAGTTGAGGAGAGAGAAATAGTTACAGTGACAGGTAGTTGAGGAGAGAGAAATAGTTACAGTGACAGGTAGGAGAGATAGAGAGAAATAGTTCAGGACAGGTAGGAGAGAGAAGAGAGAAATAGTTACAGTGACAGGTAGGAGAGGAGGAGAAATAGTTACAGTGACAGGTAGGAGAGGAGAGAGAAATAGTTACAGTGACAGGTAGGAGAGGAGGAGAGAAATAGTTACAGTGACAGGTAGAGAGAGGAGAGAGAAATAGTTCAGTGACAGGTAGGAGAGGAGAGAGAAATAGTTACAGTGACAGGTAGGAGAGGAGAGAGAAATAGTTACAGTGACAGGTAGGAGAGGAGAGAGAAATAGTTACAGTGACAGGTAGGAGAGGAGAGAGAAATAGTTACAGTGACAGGTAGGAGAGGAGAGAGAAATAGTTAGAGTGACAGATAAGAGAGAAATAGTTACAGTGACAGGTAGTTGAGGAGAGAGAAATAGTTACAGTGACAGGTAGGAGAGAAGAGAGAAATAGTTACAGTGACAGGTAGGAGAGGAGAGAGAAATAGTTACAGTGACAGGTAGGAGAGGAGAGAGAAATAGTTAAGTGACAGGTAGGAGAGGAGAGAGAAATAGTTAGAGTGACAGATAAGAGAGAAATAGTTACAGTGACAGGTAGTTGAGGAGAGAGAAATAGTTACAGTGACAGGTAGTTGAGGATGAGAGAAATAGTTACAGTGACAGGTAGTTGAGGAGAGAGAAATAGTACAGTGACAGGTAGTTGAGGAGAGAGAAATAGTTACAGTGACAGGTAGTTGTGGTGATTATTTCTCAGCCCTTTTCTACCTATTTAAACTATTCTATTTATTCTTCTCTCCTCTACCTGTCACTGTCTATTTCTCCCTCCTCTACCTGTCACTATCTTCTCCCTCCTTACCTGTCACTGTCTATTTCTCCCTTCTCTACCTGTCACTGTCTATTTCTCCCTCCTCTACCTGTCACTATCTATTTCTCCCTCCTCTACCTGTCACTATCTATTTCTCCCTTCTCTACTGTCACTAACTATTTCTCCCTTCTCTACCTGTCACTATCTATTTCTCCCTCCTCTACTGTCACTATCTATTTCTCCCTCCTCTACCTGTGACTATCTATTTCTCTCTACTCTACGTGACACTATCTCTTCGTGGCAAGGTGCAGTGCCAGGGGCTACCTGCCACTATCTTTTCAAGGCAAGGCGCAGTGCCATGGGGTACAGGTTCAATCCGCTTCAGCCCATAAATAGTTCTTTGTTTTTTTTCTGTGATTTGTCATTTTTTTCTGAGTGCTGTAAACATAACTCTTCCTCCTATGATTCCCTAACACATTAAATACTAAGGTAGAAAGAAATACAGTGAGAAGCTAAACACATTACATATTAAGGCAGAAAATAGTAATACAGAAATATTTAGAACTAAGAATGGTGACAGCTTATGAAAAAAGGAACAACAAAATACTGATTGTTTCTGTCCACACGTGGCCTTCAGAAAATGAGAACACAAACAGAATAAGATAAACTCTACTACACCTAGATTTAGTGGGGCAAGTAAATCAAGGAGAAATTTTTATATAAGAAATGAAATGATAAAATAAAAGGGAGATGTACTACATTATAAGAGAATAATGATTGATAATACTTAATTACAAGACTGATAATACAATAGAAACAAGGAAAAAGAGTTCATAAATGTTATGTAGAGCCAGTCCTAACATATGGATGCGAAACACATTCATATTAACAACAGCCATTATGTCTCTAGAGCTAATTTCCAATATTAGGAAGAAAACAATCATCATTTTTTGGCCATGTAATGAGAAGAGAAACAGCTGGAATATATTGTAAACAACTGGGAAAATTGAGGGACGAAGAGATAGAAGAGGGAAGCAAAGAGAAAAGATACCAGACAGCTTAAGAGAATGGCTTGACAAGAAGGTCAACAACAGAAATGATAAATAGCTGTTGTGATCAAAAGTTGTGGAGAGACATGATCACCTACGCCTGCAGGCCCGGTACTTGATGATGATGCCAATTTTGTAAACAGAATAGTGTAAATGGATGCCATTGTAGAGAAATATCTGGCATGTACACCTTCTGACATAAGCAAACAGGGGAACAAAACAAAACTTACCATTGAATATTTTTTTAAATATGTATAATTTTAACACTTTATAAAATGTGCCTTCCTTAATTCTATCAACATTTATGGTTATACATAACTTCAGATCAACTAACAAATAAAAAAACACACACACCTTTGATAATTACTATTCTCTTAGCAAAACAATTGAAAATGACATGCCTGTTTGGACAAGACACAAGTAGCCAGCTCAAAGCTGAAGTCAAATCAAATTTAAAAAAAACACATCATTACCCCCATTTCTGGGGTCAGCAGGGTGCATACTGAGAGAATGGAATAAAGGCACATGTTCAGCAGTTATCAAATTGTTACAGTCGATATGCCCTCAAATTTTCAAAACCGCAGAAACTTTGATGCTTTGAGCAAAAATATTGCCAATTTAAAGCAAATGATAGCGTGATCAACTGTACTTTGTAAATTAAAAATCAACAGCAGATTTTGATGTGGATGCCACCAATACAATGAACTACATTGCCCCAGAGGGATGTATGTTAGCTCCTCTCAAGCCAAGACGGCACATATTGCAGAAGTCAAAACTCTCAATATTTGTAACTCACTTCTAGGTCTTGTACGTGGAGGGCGGGGGTTGGTTACAGATAAATCTCACCTCTGGGGTTAAAATAACTTCTGACCACTTTGGAATTTCAAAAACAATATCTACCTCTAGGCAAATGATGAGTTAAACATCTTATTCACTAGCTAATTTAATCTCAATTAATGACAAAAATAGGGACAGCACCCATGTCATTGACGTATTACTATAAAAACTACACATTTGTTGAGTGTTAATATTCTAATTAAGATTTACCCTAGATTTTATCTATCTATTGTCCTTTCGAGCCGAAGACGGCACAAGGGCAAAACCACAATCTCAAAAACAGAACTTGCGTGCCAAAATGGCACATATTGCAGAGATCACTACTTCCTAAAATCTATGGCTCATTTCCATAACAATACTTTTTACAATGAAGCCATCGATCAATCTCTTTAGTCGCCTCTTACGCCATGCTTGGAAGGTCACAGTGTCACTATTCTTTATCATATAATGAGGGCCCCGGTAAAATACAGGAAAATGTAGATTATAATCTATCTATCTATTGTCCTTTCGAGCCGAAGACGGCACATAGGGCAGAAACCACAATCTCAAAAACAGAAACCTTGCGTGCCAAAAATGGCACATATTGCAGAGATCACTACTTCTAAAATCTATGGCTCTATTTCCATAACAATACTTTTTACAATGAAAGCCATCGATCAATTCTTTAGTCGCCTCGTACGCCATGCGTGGAAGGTCACAGTGTCACTATTCTTTACTCATAATGAGGCCCGGTAAACATACAGGAAAATGTAGATTATAATACTTCATTTAAAATCATTTTTACAAAACTGTTGTCAAATGAGTACTCACCAAAAAAAAAATGCCTTCTAACTTGGACAAAAGTACAATTATTGCATTTTTTTTTTTATATAAAACTTTGGAGAGACTGCAGTTTAAAACAAATTAATGAAACAATTAAGGAGCACAACCAGAACGAACATGAAGTGATGGCGCCATCTGATGCAAAAATTTTAATTACAAATTGTTATATGGTAACTATGACTTTTACATGACACACCGGCTGTATTTTAAAAAATGAATATGTCTGGTCACAATGATCATGATGTATCACGGTTGACTGGCTTCAATTTTTAGGAAGGTACAAGGCGAGAAAAAATCAGGCGCGGCAAACTAGATTTTTAAAAATTTTAATTTTTAATATTTACGACTCAATCGCAAAGAAGGGTCAGTTTTGAGGAGTTTCATCTTTAAAAATAGATCTGTTTATTTCTGGTTGTTACTCAAGAAAACCTGGACACAAATAACAAGTAAACATCTCGGTGTGAGATTACAGAAATATATCAAAAATCACGCATCTTCTGATTACTACACTCACAAATTGTATTCCACACATTTGGATCAAAATACAATTAAATGTTTTCTTACAAAAAACAGGGGCCAAAATACATATGGTGATAATCAGTTTGATAATAACATATCATGGTGTAAATATGTCAGTACTAATCTTACAGTACTAACCTCACAGTACTAATCCAAGATTTAGAGCTGAAGTGGTTCTTGCTCCTACTTAACCCTAGATTACAATGCATATCTGTAACTCTCCCAGTTATGATACTATAGTAAACAGTCTACTGCTTAAATGTAACATTTGTCATCATCATGTGCCACACCGTAGGCGATCATGTCCTTCCACAATCTTCTATCTACAGTGCATTGTATCAGTTCTGTTGACTGTTTTCCATGCCAATTACATCAACCTATCCAGTATCATCTTTCTTTGTCGTTCACGATCTCTCTTTCCTTTTATTTGCCAGTTGTAATCAAGTATTCCAACTTTCCTCTACTCAAGATGTTCCCGAAAAATGTTGATTGTTCTTTCTGATGTTTTTTAGTAGCTCCCTTTTAGTGTTGGCCTCTTTGAGAATTTCCTCATGGTCTTTTTAGCTGTCCAGGGAACTTTCAACATTCTTCTGAGAAATCCCATCTCTGTGGCCTCTAATCGTCTTTTCATTTGTTTGTCTACTGTCCATGATTCGCTTCGATAGGTCAGAATTGGTTCTATATAGCACCAATGAACTCTCACTTCTATTGACATAGATTTGTTGCATAAGATATTTTCCATTTTCTGAAATGCTATTTTGGCCTGAGCTATTCTGCTTTTGATTTCTGTGGTGCATCTCCATCTGATGTTATTATTGTGCCCAAGTATTTGAAAACGTTGCACTGTTTCACATTTGTCCTGTTTATTTTTATGCTGCATGATGGTGATGTTTGTTTCTTGTTACTTCTGTTTTCTACTATTCAGACTGAGACCTTTCTTGTTGCTTTCTTTTACTATATGTCTATCATTTCTTGTAGTTCATTCTCTGTCTTGCTATTAAGACTGTATATTGCATTATTGATGCCATTCCTTCACAAATCCACATTGTTCCTCATTTATTTCTGGTTTAATTTTTTCCTTACACGTCTTATGATGATTCTAGTAATACTTTTGTCATGTGGCTCATGAGACTAATAGTGGTGATAGTCCTCACAATCAGTGGTGCCTGACTTCTTCGGTATGGCTACAAAGATAGACTTTAGTAGATCATCGGGTATGTGTCCAGTGTTATATATGTCCTTGAGTAGTTTTGTTATGACTTGTACTCCCAAACTCTCCTAATGCATTTACTCTTCATTGTTATATTGTCGGGATCTGGAGATTTGCCTCTTTTCATGTGTTGAATTATGTCCTCCACTTCACTCTGCATTATTGATGGGCCTGTGTCTTTCTTTGAATTAAATGTAACATTAGGTGTTCTAAAAATAGCATTTTTTCTGAAACCTTCACACAGTTCCATATGTTCACACTAGGCCAAACCACAGGGACTCAAAATATCCTGGCTCAAGTTTATTATGACCTGAGTTTCACCTCATGAACTGGATGTGTTACAAGTCTGTCTGTACGGTCGCGTTAATATGTTCAGCAACCTCATAGCACAATTGCTGTGTTTCCTGGGTCCCAAAGAGTTGTTTGATGTTTCAGATGACCAGGAAATTTCCCTTTTTCTCCCATTTAATGATGATCTCACAATCTCTAAAAAAAAATTCCGACAGCAACGGAAACAAACATTCAGGTCAGGGGTCGCCAAAAGAAGTGGTAATTAGGAAGGTTCACGGGATTGTGGGGGGGGGGGGGGGGGGGGGGTGTAATCTTTGAATATGGAAAAATATCAAATTATGAAGAATTTGTGTGTTGATGTGTAAATTTTACAAACATTATCATAATCTAGTGTTAATGTTTTTATCATTGAACTATATCACCTTAAAAACTCTGATACCCACGTTCACAGCTGGGTTGCCTGGAGCCTGCATGTAAAAGAAAAACACCCGTGATTTCCTGTTCCTGAAACCACAAAGTACTCCCTACATAACCTGGACACTGTACCTGACAACTCCTACGTATCATCAGTTTACAAGTGTATGCACTGTAAGAGTTATTCATAGTTTGAATGATAAACATGATATATGATATTTTACACACGTAAAGTACATCATTGCAACTTCTTGCAAACAGATAATCACCAGATCTTTTGATTGATTTACTTCAAATATTCAAATTCATTTTATTGTTCAATTTCTCAATTGAAAAAAAGAGAGAATTGTTAGGTTATATCATTATCCAAAATGCT